>KZ308180.1:1116274-1251322 GCA_000376725.2 Ladona fulva | reverse complement strand
GGGACTTTACGGCAAAAAAATCGGCGGCTCCGTAAGGCACTTCCTTCTGCCTCGCCTTTAGTATCCTATATGTATATATATCTATATATATATATATCCGGAGAAGCGTCTATATAAAGAGATATATAATTTACGGGAGGAATAAAATCTGAATGTTAAGGGATATTTAAGATTTTACGCTATCAAAGAAATAAGCGAGAGTTTATAAATTTGCCCTGATGATGGCGTGATATCACTGATACCGGTTAATCAGCGTTTTGTATTTATTCTAACGACTCTAGATATCGAAAATAGTATTTTCGTTCTTACAAGGCCATTCCTCTTTGGAACGCTGTAAAGTCTTATTACCTTCTTCTCAGGGTGACTCGTAACTTCCGCATTTCAAGTGCTAAGAATCCTCATCAATAAACAATCAACTCATCAATTATTCACACAGTCATTGCTTAATAATAGGAGGCGAACATCACAACTGCGGACATAGTTCATTGCTTCGTGTAAGAGGAAGGTTAATAAATTCTAACTTCAATCATATTTGGACTATCATCGCTTTATTCGTAGCCTCCTAAGTGTTATGCAGGAGTCAAAGTTTTAATAGTAAAGATGAAAAACCACATCGCCAAAGATGTGGTTTCTGTAAAAGATACAGAAACATAAGGTTATATTTTCCATTCAAATAAGTTATCCTCGTTCTTTGTTTATAAACTTGGATATTTAAGTATTAGATTTACCTGTAACAAGTGAAGAATAAGTTTGCAGGAGACAGTGGTTACGGTCGATCATTATATATATATATATATTCCTTATTAATGTAGAATAAAGAGAGGGGTTATACTTTTTCCGCAACAATTTCTTTAATGAGAAAACACGAGTAGATTTCGACGGATATTGTTGTGGAAAGAAAGGCAACGCCTCTCTTCATTCTAAATCCTGGATTTCCGCAAGACCTCGCCTATAACAGTGAATCTTAGTCCTTGTGTAGTTCATAACTAGAAACCTATGTATATAACTCACTTTTAAGGTGCTAACATGGCTTTATTCGCATTAAAACATTAGATAATGCCGAAATATAGAACAGCTCAACCGAAAACAAGAAAATTTTGCCGATTTCAACGTTCAGTTATAATCGTTAGCACAAGCCCTACCGGATGAAAGACCTGGACCATCCATCCCCTTAACTTGTCATAATCACGTTGCCACCAGACGCCTGTCTACTCACAGCAATTTGAATGATTATATACTAGCAAATACAAAACTGAATTCCCAATACTCAATCACCGATAAGAATCAATTTTCTTTCTCCGTTCACCAATCACTACTAAAAGGTGAACGGCATTTAAAACAAAGCATTAATTACGAGAATGAGATGTCTTCAGAGAATTCGTTCCCTTACCCTTTCGAAAAGGCATATTTTGACTGAGACGTACGATTGTTCGGCCTCTTCTTAAAGGTCGTCCGCTGCACGAATTTCCGCGGAGCGGCAGCAGCGTGATTCGGCAAATATTGTGCACAAGTGTGTTCCTTCCAAAAACTGTGAAAAATCGTGAAAACACTCCTCTCCTTCCTCCGACCACGGATCGATACGGAAAAGAGAATATCGACGCATTTTGAAGAGTTAATTCTCAATAGGAGCCGCTTCGCAAATATGCAGGTGAAAGTCGGAGGCATGCGAAGAAAGCTTTGCGGTGCTGACTGCGAAAAATGTTGGCATAACGGTCGAGAAGGAGTAAAACGAGAATATTCAAATGCAAGAGAAAGTAAAGGAGTATTTTTCTCGCTGGAAGTATTTCGAATTATTTCTTTTTCGATAAGCACCTCGAGGGATAGATCACGTTTGTTTGGAAAAAACACAAGGAATTTTATTCGGAAATACTTCGCCTTCGAGGCAGCAGTAGGTTCAGTTTTCGGCGATTCGATATGAATTCCGTATCGGCGATCCAACTCTCGATCGACGGAAAAATATAACATTTTCCTTAAGAAAGCCCAGGAATTCGAACTGCGGTTTTTTACTACAAGTTTTAGATGCGAATGCGTCCTTGAAAAAGGAAATCGCGAATCGAGCGGTTTTTACGGCCAGTATCCAGGAAGAGAAACTGTCACGATAAGAATAAATGCACAGGAAATTCATAGAACTCCAGAAATGTCTAGAGGTAAATAAAAAGTTGAACATTATGCAATATTGCTAGGGTTGGAAGAAAATATTCAGGAGGGCTCCCGAATAGCCAAGTGGGTAGCGAATTCGGCTTCGGTGAAAGCGATTCCGAGTTAGATTTCCGGTGGGGGCCCATATGTGCAAATTACTTGAGCTTTCGAGTCCCTTTTAAAACATACTAATGCATACATATTCAGGATACGTCGAGTTAAAGAAATGAATGCTATAGATGAAAGAGAAATGCGAGGAACATAATAGAAAAATAGGGCATCGGTAGCGTACCTTATGACATTTTTCGAGGAGGCCGAAGGCAGACAGCCTGTGATAATGAGAACCGGAGGTCAAACTTTGGGAAACTATAGGCGGTTAAAAATATAGTGCCGGCCGCAATACCTTTTATACTTTTAGGCTCGAGAGATAGCTTAGGCTCGGTTTTATAACGTATGCTTAAGATCGATTTTAACTAATTTTTACTTTAGGTGCCGTTGTTATGGTTTGTTACAGTTTAAGTCAAAATTATCGTTAATACCCATGCTAATCTAGCATATATCTACAGAATATTAGCTATTATCTTCGCTTTAACTCTAAAAAACCATTATAACAACGGGGCCTAAAGTGAACATTGGATAAAGACCATTTTAAGTACGCATTATAATACCGGGCCTTAACCTGCTGACTCTCGAAGGTTCACAATGAAAGACTATTAATATAAACTATACTTAAGTACCATTATAGCTCGAATAATATTACCTCTTTGACTGACATCTTTGAAGGAATTATGATATTATTATCGAAGTTATTGAAATTTGGCTACGTGTCGGCAAGCTCGTGCTAAGACGATGTTATTTTGTTATGTTCCGTTAAAACCCGCAACAGAAAAAGATATTCCGTCAGTTGCCTATATTCTTACTGGAATTTGATTGTTACCATAGTCAACAAAGAATCAATTTATCTTTTTCATCAAAGACAGTTTCTCTATGTATATAATTAACTTGTTATGTATGAATTTAATACCAAATATCTCGTGCGTGAATCAGTGACTAAGCCTATGAAATCTGTGAATAACGATGAGGTCATTCGAAGGTTATGTCAGTAAACACTTTCTCTAAAAAAAATCGAGAATATAGACACATTAGTTTTTGATAATACCAAGATTCCAACGAAAGTGCCGTTTTATTGATCAAGAGGAATGATTTAAGGAGAAAAGGAAGAATTTAATAAGAGAAGAAACTGCTTACATACGGAACTGATCACATGCTTCTGAATTTAAGTAAACACGATATTCAATGTTCTTATTAATTAGTAGGCATTAAAGTATCAATCTAATTAATTAGTAGACATTTCAGAGACCTTTATAAATATGTATCATTCTCATAATCTACAAAATTCTAATGTTTACAAAACCAATATGAGAAACAGTAATTTAAGGAATAAGGATAATTTCGCAATTGAAGATAGAAAAAGAGATCGGAATGCGATATTTATATAAATTTGTAATTCGTCCATAACTGAGTCCTCGCAGTACCTCTATTTTATGCCTCGCATGTTTTACTGAGTGCAAATACAACATGTGGACACAATTGAATGGGCGAATTACTCTCTTTTGGTTGCTAAAAAGGATTACGAAAGCAATATCATAAACATTCGTTATTTTTTACGTAAATTAGAATTCCTCTAAAGTTAAAAGGCATATATTCCTTAGCGTCACAATCCTTTAAAGTTCAATTTGTGATTGACAATGGAATGCAAAATGTGTCTGCCCCTGATAACAAATACATAAACTCATGCATGTTACTCAATTCACAGCGATAATAGGCTACTCTGTTTTACGCTTTTTAATTTAACTATAGAAATTTTGACTTACTCGTTAAAGTAGCAGAAATACCGTTTTCGTTGTACGCGCTTCCAATTTACACACATGCAATTTAAGATTTTATTCTTCTTTCGAAAGAAAAACTGAATCTTCATTAAAGAGCACGGACCTAAAGAATGTCACATTTTCAATAATATAATTTGAGAATCTCCGTACAATGAAAATTGTGGCTGATGACCCATAAAATCATAAACTATTTTTTTATACCGCAGGACATTTCATGGGAAGCAGTCTCATTAGGTAAAAGGAACACATCCCTGTAGAAAGATTCCAAACATATCCGGGATGCACGAAAAGCATGCGCTGTGTCTATTTATGGAACGGATTCGCTGAATGAGAGTGAGAAAGCAGCAGTAGTAAGGTAAGGGGACAATTTTATTACAAGAGGGTGTGGCTTTCGTTGCGGGGGTGGATAACAAATTGGTGGGCGAGAAATATTGCGGTCATTGGTATGCATTTTCTGTCAGTTACGTCACTTGGGTAGACCAGGGAATTCTCATAATTTGAAGTTGCGGCAATTGTTTCGAAGGGAGACTCTTATTAAGGTTGAGTCTTCATTTACAAGTATAATGTTTGAAGGAGGGGCAGGACTAAAATCTTAACTTATTCACAAAGGCGAGGTTTGCTGGTTTCCGTTTCTATTGAAATACCGTAAACCTTGAGCTTCATGAGATGGCATTGATGAGTAAAACTAAGGGTTAGACTAAGGTCTCTAAATCATTAACACTAAAATAAGCTTTTCTTTTGTAAATAAATTTAATATAAGAGTAAAGTAGGCCCTTCATGTAAAGCATATTCCCTTTAACAGAATTTAGAGTTACAAAATTACGAATGAAAATCTATCAATAGTGTTGTACTCGATGATAGAAACTTAGCCTGGTTTTTACAGTGTGTAAGAGAGCTTAATAGTTTAAATTACTATTGATTTATCATTAATTGATATAACCTAAGCAAATTGTTTTGGACTGAAAAAGATATCGCTCATATAAGTCTCACCATATAATGTATGAATATTATTGACTGTCTACTGGTAATTTCTTAATTAAACGAAATCAGTATTGATACTGTTCTTTTGCCACAACTTACCATCATCCATTCAACAGATGATGCAAGATTATTTATATATATTAGGAGATAAAAGATTAAATATTTGAACATAATTGGTGCTAGAATCCAGGTCTCCAACATTTCTGTTAGGTATTCAGACCGCTAAAACAAGTGGGAGACCTGAGTTCGAGTCCCAGTCATGTCGATATTCTTCATTTGTTTCTCCTTGAGATTTAAGCAAGGCACGGATTTCTGTGCGAAGATACTTTCTACACCTAATCCCTGGGAATGTTTTTGTTCCATTTAAATTTTCGATTACTTTCTAGATAATTAAAAACCTCTCCTATCGTTTTAGAACATAGTCCTCATTTTGTTCCATTTCTTTTTCGTCTCTCAGAATTACTGACTTGCCTCTTGTGATATTCTTACCATATGAATTCAGTTGACTTACAACCAATATAATAATTTTGAAATGTAATATAATTCACAATATTATCACCCATTTAGCTCATTATGGCTAACCATATTAATACGTCATTTTCTCCTTATTCTACAATATTCTGATAATCATTAAATTAGTCTGGAGAGTCTACCATTCTATCCTATGGTCCTGTCGGTCTGTCAATTGGAATTAAAGTCAGTTTCATATCTCACAAAGGATACATCCCTGAGTTCTACATTTAGATTTCTACCTACTATTGGGCTATCAAAAGGGGTAAATTAAATCTATTCTCATTGATGTATGAATATAAAGCAAGCAAATTCATATCATTTGGATAAAAATAGTAGCCTTCAATTCCGGTAATTATGCAATTCACATTAGTAATCCGAGTAACAGAGATTTGTTACCAATCTTATGCCTAAGAAATTTCCTAAATCTATTTCATGATCAGGGAAGGAACTGACAATTTGTTTCGTCAGAATTATGAAAAAATTCCATTCAAAATATAGATACTCAGAAACATCTTATCCTGCAATTAAATTTTAATAATTCTCTGTGGAAATAAGATAATTACCGGAATCGCTCGTACTTCATCGGGATTATAAATAATCCATACAAACTTCATGGAGAAAAGTTTGCTGTTCTATTTGATTTAACCATACTTTAGAAAGTGAAAAGGGAATCACAAAACGAATATATTTTTTCTTAAATTCAAATTTGCAATAAAACCTACTTCCTCCAGATTCCGAAAATTTCACAGGAATGAATCGGACAGGGCCAACGTCGGACCAACGCTAGAAACTAGCGCTAGAAAAAATAGGGAAATAATGGAAGAATACTATTTATTTGTATATACGTCGCAATTTGGCCTTCAGTATAGTGGCATCGCTACATTATTATGTTATCGAAATTTTCTGATGAGTTATTTAAATGCGTAATAAAGGATCGATCTTGATTTTATCGCTCGAGGATGGGCATTGTAATGAACGAGCACTGAAGAAAGAAAGAACTACATCTCAGGGAAGACTAATGCGAGATGGTCAAACGATAAAGAAATTAGGAGAATGTGACACGTAAAGGAAATGTGTGTTGGGGAAGTGCTCGTTTAGCGATGTGACGCCAACTTCAATCATTTAGTAACACGAATGTTCTTCTTCTTAAGATGGCCGTTTGACGTGATCTAAATGAGATTTTCCCATAAAACACTTGGAAGCGGTGAGATCTGTGTTTAAATGTGACTTATTACTCGAGTATGGAATCTGAGTATCTATCGCATTTTTAAGAGGCGCATATGTTCGATGAATCTAATGTAATTCAGGGGTCGGCGGCCTGCGACTCCGGAGCCATTTGCTGCTCTTTGCGGAGTTATCTTTGAGTCCAAATGTACAAAAGTGAGTTTATCAATTATAGGTTTCGATAGGAAAATCAAGGATCGTTTAGTTGCTACTTTTCGGTGTAATCCTTACACCGAACCACAAATAGACAAAAACAATGTAATACCATATGATGTCAAGATTACTTTGTTTAATACATATCTTTTCGTAATAATTCACTTTTAGCAAATATATTACAGTAAAGGATATAAGTTTGAGCTCAATGTTAAGACTGGATCTCATTAAATACACTGTGAAAGATTTTTATGAACATTAAAATATTCTGTGGCTCGTGTATGTTGCGCTCTTTACACATAAAAATGGCTCTTTTGGTCAAAAAGATTTCCGATACTTGGTATAGCGAATACATGCACTGTAAAATCAGTGAATCATCTCTGCATCATCGAGATAATCAGTCGAGAATTGTAACTGATTGATGGTAAATTTATCATAACGTTATGGCTAGTGCCATAACGTTATGATAAATTTTCGATTTCGAAATATTTTAAGGATATTAAACATTTATAAATAATTCTCGAATTCTTTTAAAATATACTGATAAGATATTACCAATATTATCTTATTGTCAGACTATTTGGCGAGAATTCTCATCATATAATCTGGCGAATATATTTTACCTGTTACCACCATCTATCGTAACTCATCCTAATTATGACTGATATAAAACAGAAGTTAAATGTGCCAATGAATGCATGCTTAAGTAATGTTCCATCCACCGTAACACTTGGCTCATTATTATTAAGATTAAACAAACTTTACTTTTAATCGTTCAGTTATTACAACTTTACTTTTAACTTTTAGTAGTTTAGTTAGTTTAGTAATATTAAACTTTTTAGCATAACTAACAGAAATCTCAAGTAGCAACCAATAAACTCGAACAATTCACGAAGCAATTCCAACGCATAATCAACCAATGCGACCATTTTAAGAAATATATACGAGCAGCCGTTAGTTCCTTCCGCGTATAAACTACTCATAAGACTTCCACAAAAAGATTAAGGCCAACCCTTGGATGAAGAAACCTTGATCTACTTATGCTATTGTTGAGAGGCCTTTTAGTGGCAATGAATTTTGGAGGCTGCGTAGAGCCTAGGGGGAGAATCGAGGCACTGAGAAGCTGGGTACATAATAGAGCAAGGTCATTCAAACGCACTATGAAAGGTTTTCCGTGACATTACATTAGCCATCCCGGCTGTGAGCACAATATAGGAGAGTGATAAAGAGTCAGTGCTTTTTCTTACCTCACCCAGACTTGTAACACCTTGAGTTAGCCCTGAAATGAGTGATGGCGTTATGTGGAGAAAGAATTCGGAGTGTGAGAATAATCGGAAGGCTTGGAAGCAGATATTCTGGGAAGAAAAATTTTGCGACCTTGCATTTTTTCATGAGGTAGTCGTCGAAAATATCTCATAATAAAGGTCTTCCCCCTCACGCTCCGTAATGCAGTGGTCCATGACCTTTTCGTGAGGAACAGAGAATATTTATTCGTCATTTCTATGCACGGCTGATTAAATTACGGAGGAAAATGAAATGATCTCAGTAATTCACGTATTCCGCGAAATGAAACAGTGTAACGGGATGTAGTCAATCACGACTTTAATCCTTTCGTAGTAAGATAAAATGATACTAACAAAGAGGTTTAAGAATTTCAGGATCTACAATCTGAGGTTTGTATTAGTCTGATTTTTGTTCCAGGCAAAATTACAAATCAGATTATGTGCCCGTCAAGGTCCTCCTGTACACATACCATCATTACGTGATTCGGTGTTTACGGGATTTCTGGGTTTTACAATATTTGTTGATGCCCTGTTTTTTGTTTCTATTTATTGTGATATGGTATTATAAAAAAACTAGTAAAAGAAGTTGACACTGAAAACATACAACTAAATTATTGGTAAATAATAAAAGGCCATAGATTTTATGATTTGAGACAAGTATAATTAATGCAATACTTTACTCATAAGAGTTTTGGAAATAAATTATACTGGTAGAAGACAAGGAAGATAAAATCATGACCACTGACATAAGCTGAGCGAATATTATATAATAATATTGTAGTTAATGTAAGATATAATAATATGTATTGAATGTACCTCGTACAAATATTGGATGACCCAAGCTTAACTTAGCTCATTAAAGAGTTATTTTCTGATTGAATTTAATTCTAGTCTTTAAAAAGAAATTAAATTATTATTTGTGACTTGTCAATGAATATTAAAAAAAGGCTGAAGAATACTCAGTGAAGTAACTTATAAGGAGGGAAAGTTATTCAAAAAAGCCCACAATTGGGAAAGATGTGCTGATAACTGTGAGTATGAACGATTTGTACTAATTCATGCAAAACTTGAGATATCTTAGATGGAACCCAAAATGCCGTAACTTGAGATAAAGATAAACGGAAAAGATCGAAACGTACTCGACATGGGAAGTCGTTACAACCTTATATTCTCTCAAGACTTAATATATATCGACACCGCGACTCTCTTTCCATACCGCAGACCCATAAACCACACCTACCCTTCATTACTGATACATCAGACATTGACCTTAAGACATATGGCCCGGAACAATAAAACCGCACTCTGGGAGAGTATGTGTATCCTCCACCTAAATTCCATCTTATCCTGCCACACCCTTTGGTCACGTGATGGCATCCATCGAATGGCTGTCCCCGAGAACGAATAAAGAGCGGAGGCGGAGAGAGAATCGAAGCGTAGGTCAGGATCCAAGAATAGAGGGACGGCGCCAATAATTCATGTGTGTGGGCGCTGAAAGCACCTTACAATTACTCCCATGCGATTCACGAAAGTTATATTTAAATAAGGTCAAATTTGAATGTATTTCCGACATTTTGTAACATATTTAGTAGCGATTTTGAGATAGCGTTAGCGAAGAAAAACGATAGTTATTTTTTAGATTTAAAAAGGAGAACGATAGTTTTTCTTTTAAAATCACGAAATTTCTTTAAAAAAACCTGAAAACTCGATAGTTTCGGATTTTACTCCGTGAACATCCGTAATGAATCAAGTAAGTATGCCAAGTTTAAAGTTCGAATATCACGAAAGAGTATACAATGAATCCTAGGTGTCGATGCTTGAGCATAATGTTCCCACAGCTTTTCTAGGCTGTGTTAATTCAGCGTTATTTGATAATTAAATTTACCATCCTTTGTATTTGTTGTGACATTTTCTTCATATTACGGTAAAAATACACGAAAACTTAAACAGTAAAAAATATGAATTAATATTAATATTGGTTAATATTTATCTAGCATATTATTATCAATTTTTAAAAATATACAATAATTATTAAATAATTAATGTTTATTAATTCATTAATCGTTTTAATGTCATTATCTTCCGTTCCTTCCTCTCCAGTAAATACACGCCTTCAATACAATCAGAAATAAAGCACTTTCCAAAAAAAGGCCCATGAGATTCCGCATAAATTATTTAAATTTCATTTCATTCATAGAAATGGAATGAAAAGATAGATAAAAATTAAAAATTCTTTTTGAAGATCTTTCCTAATTTTCTACGGAAGTTTCTTTGGAGAATAGTGTTCGATATTTATAATCACTTAATTAAATTTCTTGTAATTTCACGAAATCTATTTCTTGGTGGTAACCATTTGTTTGGACATAAAGTAGGATAATTTCCAACACTCCCAAGTTAAAGCTTTTGTGAGTCAATAAAATTATCTCATTAGTTTTCCAAACATAAACTCAACATCTTTTAAAACAGTAGGTCTGAGATTATTCAAAAGGCAATTACGATATATGAGTCATCGTTGGCAACTTTCCATCAGAAATGGCAACTCGGTTCACCTAATGCTTATGGATAATGAGAAGAATTTATTCGAGATTTTTAAGGTAACTTCCACTTATTACGTTATGATTTTGATTGAAAAGAGAGCTGAAAATGGTACCCTTCGAGGCAAAAAAGTTAATATCGAAATTGGATTTTAAATTCGAGTTGGAAAAATAGTAGTCGATTATGCATGAAAGTTAAACGCTTCCACTCGGAAGTGAAAGCCTACATGGCACTAAATTAACATACATTTTAAAATTTGCCTTCGGTCGTTGGGGTAGCTTTGCAATTTAAAGGAACACGGCCATTCGGAATTACAATGGAGTGTATTTGTATTCCATTCGAAGAGATTGTTCCAGACTTCAACACTTGTTTTTCCGAATAACATTTTATGAAAAGAAATTTTCAAATAAAAAACTGACATTCATTTCTAATGAGACGTTCTTACGTTCTAAATTTGTGACTTTCATGATTTAGTTTTGATTTTTGATATTTTCATCGCATCAGTAATAAATAGTATCATGAGCATTGCTTCTTGATTTTTCGCTTTGTTAATCTACCGAATTGATAGTCTACCGCATTATCTACCGAGAGCCAACGTAAACTGCATTAATGTTTTTGATGTGATGAAGCTCCATCGAATAAAAATTTTCTCGTCCCTTTCTCACTTGGTATTAAGTTACAACTGAAAATAAAAACACGTAAATGCTTATTTAATCATTATTAATACATTTTCACGTATATGTTTTTATTAAAAAATTAAGACCATTCATTTAGTCAACTAAAATCTTCCGTTTTAACTTTCGTAATTATCTAAGGTTTAATTCTGACCAATTTATTTTCGAAATGGATTGCGATAGCAGATATCTCTCATTTGGATGTTTAAGAGACTAAGGCCGCGACTAAATCATGCGAAATGAATGAAAAAGGAAGAATTAAATCAATTCAAAATTTGATATGAAATTTTGCAAGCAATTATCCGTAGAAATATGTTTCCAATGCCAATCTATGTTGACTCAGTGCGTTATTATTTTTCTTTATAAGCAAATTGTGTCTTTCTGTGACGCCTTAATATACAATTCATTTCGCAGAGTTAAATATTGGATACTAATATCAATGATGAAATGTATTACTATGAAATCAATATAAACGATAATAATTTTATTCTTTTTGAAAATACTTATCACCTTGAGTTTGTAAAAAACGGATTATTCTGCCATATTTCTAATTCCCTTTAATTTATCGAATATTAAAGGGTTAATTCATTTAAGGTAATCATTCACTCCCATGATTCTTTTAAACTCTCGAAACGTTTATTTACCTATGTAAGCACGTAAGAGCATTAGTAAATTTAATCGAACACACTGCAACTGGGTGAACGCCTTAGAATTCCTTGTCGCCAGGAAAAAAAGCAGGAAACGGTGACTGCGTGAGTTGAGCAAGAGGTCTTCGGGTGGGTCGGCATAATTTTCTCAGTAGCGAGTGAATAATTTCCATTTCACAACAATCTTCCCCCGTTGGAACGCGGGATTCTTCTGCTAGCGAAGTAAGAGAAGATGCGTGCTTATTCCTAACCAGTTTTCTGAAACTTTCATTGCACAAAAGCTGCGATAAATGAAGTGGTGAGAGTGAAAGGTATTGTCCGTGGCCTACTGTACTCTTGAGCGACCGAAACCAAGCACACTAATGCGAGACTGGCCAGGTCGAGTGTTGCCCTGCGTCGTGATAAGGCATTCCATTCATAAACTCTGAGATAGAATTCTTATCTCTACCTATGGTATCTGCGAGGCATTGGGTTTCATACAGCTTAGTACGTGTTGCTGAATCCCGAGTAACAGGTGTAGTCTTAGCGAAAGTCAGGTGGAACCTCTTGGTATATCAATGACGATTCACTGTCATAAACAAATACTCTGTATTGTAATTGCTTCTGTAAATACACGTGTAAAACTGAAATTTTGTACTCCTCAATCTTAACAAGTTAATGGTCTTCTTAAAATTACCAAAATCCAGAAGAAAAGGGAAAACGTAACGTTTGATGCTTCCTTAACTTTGCATTTTTTCTACTCGTATCAATCTAACAATCCCCATTTCTTAAACTTTATGAGTATACTTCATGCTCCCACAGACTCATTATGGAAGAGAAACGAAACAATTTTTCCTATATTGCAATTTCCTCATCTTTGTCTGAAATGTGTTTTGTAACAACCTGTTACACGCACTGGAGTTATGGTGGTGGAAATTAGGTGTTATAATTAACGTTAAGTTTGAATATACTTCCATATTTTAGATATACTTTCATAATTTAAGAATATTTCCATCGTGAGATGAATTTGCTTTTAAATTTCATAGCCGATTCATAAAATAAATTATTCAAATGCGCGAAATGTTAATGTCACCCATTTCTTTCTGAAATACATATGATGGGTACTCAAATTTGAAGCCACTGGTACCAGCATGTCGCAGGCTTTGTCTCAACATTCGGAGCGAACAATTTGAAACATTCAAATGAGTACATTAAAATTATCAAATACCTTTCCTCACCACGGATTCACATACCTTAGCGTATGCTAATGATAGATGTACCTCATTTGTGTGATCGAGAGATTCATGAAATAATTAATGCAGATCACTCTACCTGCAGTATGTTCACGTCTGAGCTTCATCGCGAGAAAAGACTTCGTAGCTGAATATCAGAAATATGATGTGAACTCCAAAATTAATGAGTACTTGTAGAATGTATTTCCGAAATTTTTATGCTATATCTTTTTACTCTCCTCTTGCTTGCATTTAGGATAGGATCATCACCACTGCGATGGTTTTAGCGGAGAAGATCTTCATATTTGAGGAAGTCATTTAAGGCAGCATTTATTAATAAGTCTTCACAAAACTCAATCCACGAGCATAATATTTGTATCAATAATAAAATTACAAAACCAAAAATGTTCGATAAAATAGCAACATTAAATAAAATGGATCAATGTGCACTTAATTTTAGAAAGAAAGTGATTGTCTCCAGAGAAATCGATTAGATTACAGTTCTTAGCATTTCCCTACCATGCGATTATACCTCGGTCATGAAACACGCTCGCAGGCGGTTCATTTCCGTAGTTGAACCGAGCCTCCAAATAACTCGAAATCAGCGTGGGGGTTGGGTTCGTCGTCACTCATCAATCAGCACGCAAAAATGGAGTGTAACAAATAACTCCATCAAATCCAACACGCTACGCCACCACGACCAGAAAATTACGAAAGAGACCACCATTTAACGACAGCCTACAATTTCCTCCCATACCCTCTAATTGAGGAGCGCAATCCGTATATGGCTTCGGGTCAATGGAAAAGGTACATCACTTCCACATGAAAAATGATCTTAGCTGCCGAGAGTCTCCATTCCTCATGAGGGCCTTCAGAGCGTCACATCATTCAAACGCTTTTCCATAACTGTCCTCCTTATCTACTTGTAAGGGCTCGCGTCTCTAGAATGCACCACGGACAACAACAGATGTCGGCGGAGAATCCTAGGTGCGTGTGGGACGCCGGGCGTGTTATACTGTGGCCTTGGAGATTCCTGCTTCGCGCGCTTGCAGCTGTTAATGGTCAAGCTGTAACGGGGACACAGGAGGAAGACCCGAAGAAACGGGACGCAGGACGGCGTTGCGTCATCATCAGTTGGTTTCCACTCATAGTACACCGTCTCTTCCCAGAAACGAAAAGGAAAGCTATTGGCGGTTTGATCGGTGGTGAGCTGTAATGGAACGGCTATTTTGAATTGAGACACAAAAGTCTGAATTCGGCTGTTTTCAGGGAATTTCACAAAAGTCTGAATTCTGTTGTTAATTCTCAAGGAAAAGACCAAAGGTGTAGAAGGTGTTAAGGGGGACTGCTCCCTTTGAAGGAAGTAAAACCATGTTTGTTCTGACATTCGCTCCATCAATTTCGCTAAATGCATAACTCCACACAAATGTAACAATCCAAATAACTAGCTAATATTAATCACTATTCAATATATATATCCCAGTTATTGTGTGTACCATTCAAATGTACTAATAAATGCCTCGAAATTTCCCAGAAGAGAAATCCTTGTTCCTTTTTATAAATATTTTGATTTATATTGACATGAGCCAACAGATGGTAACGGAATTTTTTTTACGGGAGAAAAAGATTTCTGTAACCAAAATGGGAATAGAAAAAACGCTTCATGTGCAGAGGATTTTTTACAGTAAATGATTCAGCTAATATCTACGTACCATACCTGGGATACACCATTATATTATTTAAATCATATCATATACTAGAAGAAATGTTGTCGACATTTTTTTCTTTAGAGTTAGTAAATGCATATTCATATTAGTGCACTTTTAATTTTAAATAACTTAGCAAATATCCATACTGTAAAGATCTTTTGATTTGATTAATCTAAAATTTACTTCACGCTCAGCGTGAAGCAGCGTTCAGAGTGTGGTTTGGGTCAGAGGACTTGGGAAACCATATTACCTCCATGGGAAACCTACTACCGCCGTTGTTTTTAAATCCAGATTTATCTGCCTATTCCCTGTCTTAACATATATTTACAAGAACTCTGGCTAAGGAAGACTTCTGGTTGAAACTCCGTGGTTCTAAGTACGTAATAATTATTATAATTCGATGTTATTCGTTGAAAAAAACACAAATTTTCCGCTTCTTTATCTGGAACGGCAATACAAAGATAGCGTCACGCAACGTCACATAGCCTCAAGTAATCAATAAATCACGGTGATTATAAATTATACAACACTACTTCCACTTCGCAATGAAATTGAAAACGACACTCGTAAGTTACCTAACGCCTCGCCTCCTACGCGCCAAGGAAGACCGGTCACTTCTCTTTACATTTAAATGAAAAACGGTAGAGAGTAGATGCCTATAAACAAGCTGCCATGAACAATGGATACCACACCCGTTTTTAGCACTCCTCCTTTCTTCCTCCCACTCTTCTCACTTCCCTAAAAAATCGCACGGAACTTTCAACGGATCGCCTCACCAACACAGCCGCTCTCTCTTCTCTATCTATGGACCCGTTCGGAAAATTTCTTCCGTACCCATTCTTTTGCGTTATCATCTGGCATTACCGCCGCACTCAGTTCAAAGGCATCCTCGATCTTTCCTCGGTTGGAATTGGAGCAGGTCACCATCGCCGCCTTCCAGGCGAGCACACACTTTGAGGACCTCCCTCCACGGCCAAGAGCAGCACGCCACGCCCCTGCCGAGGCACGATTATCCATTCTCCTGAATCTATTTTTCCGAGGAGGTTGCCATTCCTACGTTGCACTAAGGCATTCTGGATATAAATTCAGGGTAGTGGTCGTTAGCTATTGCTACACGGATTTAATTCTGTTGTAAGTAACCGAGGGTAAACAAATATTTTACGTTCTGCGTAACAGAAAAGCAGGAAAGATAAATTCTAAGGGAGAACAGTAATGGTAGATACTTCAACCTTCTACCTACACACTGGGTTCAATTTATACACGTGCGGCTGGAAATCTATTGTACATTATTAGTTAATCATTCCTTATCGAGATACGCATTCATTGCTTTAGAGTGTCCGTGTTTTTATTTGTGTGTATATCTTGTTTGTATACAATAGTTTTATTTATTTATTAACTAGACTGGCTATTAGTTTGTAACAAATACTTGTAACTTTTATTTTGTAACAATTTTTCCCGGCTTGTTCGGTTGTATTGATTTGTTTTTCTAGATCTAAGTTCATTATAGCCCATTTTTTGTTACTAGTGTAGTGTTATCATCAATTTATATTTCCAGAGGTTTGGTGGTAAAGAGGCTATTTTGGCGTAACCTCGCCGTCATAGTAAAATAATAATAATATTCGGACATAAAAATCCATCATATCTTTATATCTTTTGGAAGCTTCAAGTCTATCCTTCCTCACTGCAACTATGAAAGAGAAACAGAGAAGCATAAATAATTCAGTAACGGGATGTTAGAGAACTTATGAAGAGAATAAAATTGTGCTCACTCGACACCACTAGTTTAACTAACACCAACTGCGTGTCGACGGTTCTATTGGATTAAATAAAGGTCACCACAAGTGATTTCATCGTAGGAAATACTGGAGAGTTTAAGTTCTGTAGGCATGTAATTTATTCGATTTCTTTTCTTAAATTTTCGCGGCTCACGGGAAAGCCGAAAAATCATTTTTGAGGCACAAATATTGTAGCAGATACCATTTTCAAGTCAGGGTGAAATAATGACTTCTACGCCTGGGGACGTAACCCTCCGCTGACTAAGCGCTAAAAGAAGTTGACATATAGACATTTCTATTTATAAATTCTCGAAATAGATCTTCGCAAGTTTAACATGCAAACTCTTTTCTTTCTCTCCTCCGATACGAGATTTTGCTACAAAGCGAAGGTAAAATTTCGCTTAATTGTGCGTAAGCGAATTGGCTTTTGCTGCGTTGGTTTCTTTAAGAATTAATTTGTGTGCTGTTGACCTACTCCTGCTTGACACCTGTTGCACTTACACTTGATATGTAATCACGGGGAGTCACCTAAGACCTCGAGGAGAAAGTCCAGGCATCATGAAATAATGCTTGTTTGCAATATAATAAACATTATTCCAACCCTATTTTTCCATTCAATCATTATGATGAAGTAATACAATTTACAAGTACTGTACGTATCTTTACTGATAAATAGTTATCATAGCTGTAATTAAACTATAAAATATGATAACTCGTTTATTTTCTACTTTGTCATTTATTAGTGTTTAGAGGATAGTTTAAGTTTTTTGCAATTGCAAATAAAATTCATCAAAATGCCAATACTGAGGCATATTTCCCCTTTCATGTCCGAGTAGAATGCGTTTGAGATACTAGATTTGATAATTAAATTATTCATTCTCTCTGAATGACATAGAATACCGATGAACATTTTTTTTAGTAAATCGAGATTACATTTTTAAACGAGCAATTAGTCAACTTACGGGAGTAAGAATAGTATTCATAGAGAGAGATGGGGATTAGTAATACATTGAATGCATGCAAAGATTGAAAAGAATGACTTCATGCCACCGAGAGATGACATTTCACAATGACCGAGCCAAATCAACAAGAATCAATCCAACGATAGATGATTAAACACTCTTTTCCCTCGCTGTTTTCTGCATCTTTTAAAGATCTTTGAATAGTTCAAATTATAGTACGCATTTTCTTATCAATCTAACCCTGGAAATCTAAAAACCGATATCAGAAGAGTGTAGTCTACCTATACTGCTACTTAGAAAGGCCAGCTGTTATGTATGGAATTATTTTACTTGTTTTTGTTCCAAAGTTACAATGTTTTTGATAGCATAGAACTATGTCGTGACAAATAGTTTAGGTATCTTTAATCAAACTAAAAGCATTAGTAGTTCCCTCACGCAACGTCTCTATCCTCCTTTTTCTGAACATTTGCTACGTAAATGGTGCAATTTTTTCAGAAATAAATAAGATGTTGCTTTTATAATTTACAGCCATCATCAATGTCATGCCATATTTGTGAATAAAATAAGGTCATTAGCTCAAGAGTCAGTCTGGAATTTTCATCCCAGGAATTTCAACGATTGTCTTCCAGTTGGATTCGAATCAATTGGAAATTTTCTCAAGTGGCAATAAATCTTGCACGGCGCATTTCAGACAGCTCCAATTGAGTTTGATTAGCATTCCTCGAATCGCTGTCATCAAAGTTTAGCGTAACCAAAGATTGGTTCATAACTCATTATTACCAGTTCTTCTTCATAGCCAATCGGTAACTACACTTTATTTAAATGTGTTTATCTTTTGGCTATATCTTCAAATTTTAATTGATTACTCGAGATATTTTTCTTTTGAACTTGACTTAATGCAAAAAGTTTTGAAATTTGAACATTCCAATAGCATAAAGTAATAGCATTTATTATTGGGATATACTTTTCTCTTAAAATTCTCGAAACTCCTTTATTTTCTCTATGATCTTCCACTAAAGTTACCTCTCGCTTTTGCTCGCCTCCCTCTTCATTCGAGTATTCTCGTCTCTTTTCGCGAGCAATTACATAACAAAGAAAAATTTGACGAATCGATCAAATGTCTCAAAATTCCTTCTACAACGCATGTCTTAGATTTCCGTCTCAAAGATGGTCCGACTTGAGCACAGGGACTCGAAAGTCACGGAATAAAAGCATTCTATACTTGGAGGCATTCCGGAGCGATGCGTTCATCCTGGTGATTTAAGGTGAGATGCGAAAGTCGATTTTAAGGGCCACGAATAACGATTGCGCTTCGCGTTTATATCCTCTTGCTAAAGCATCTCCGTCAACACCCACGCACTCTTCGGGCAATCTTAAATAATACCCCGTGATTGACGTGGAATAGAGTGGAACCAGGATGCGGCAATTAGAAGGAAACCCCTTGGGTAACAGAGTCAAATGAGACGAGTGGGAATACTTAAAACGCGGAGTCGGAATTTCTAGGAGAAAGCTCTTTGAAGTGAAAGTTTTATCTGTGCGCAATTCCGCTCATTCCGAACGTTTTAATGTAATACCGCCTTCAGCCTCTCCTTCAGATCTTCCCTATAAAAGGCAGAGATCGTCTCGATTACCCATTGGAGCTCATACGCTACACGACCTCTCCCTCGCATCATTTTGCATCGAATAATGGGGTAAGAATGGTAGATGATGGAGACACGTCGCCATCTGGTGGTGGAGCTGATTGATTGTTGAGTGAAAACATCGTAGTATGAGGAAGTGCACTATAGTTTATCACAGAAATTACAAACTTTGAGTTCGTTCGTGATTCGTGTTTGCGAAGCATAGGGGAGCCCCTCGAGGCAATTTGAATACGTTTCGCTACGTTGGGAAAGGTATGGATGCTAAACGTGGAGAGATTTCGATGCTCCGGTTGAGAAAAACGTCTGGCACGTCTCCAAAAGATTTACGTCCCAAAATCCAGATGGAACCAGAACGGTAAGGAGAGAGGGAAACAAAGTTTGGACATTCTTAGATGGACGGATCGATTCTGTGACGAGATCACTACACGTAGATGAAGATTTCCAGACACTGAATTCGACACTATAAGTCATCAATGAAGGGCATCGAGAATGTTTCTCATAGCATCTGAAACGATATTGAAGTGATGTCGGCTATTTTGTAAAACTGTTGCGTTTGTGGCAATTTTAGAGGATGAAAATTTTGATATAATAATAGTAAGAACGCGGAATGTATCAAAAAAGTCTCGGTGTCAAACTTTGTACGAAGGCTTGTACCTATATGCTTAACTGGTTCATCACGAAAAATATGAGAGAGGATTTAGCGGGGACCTGGTCAGTCTTTAGAAAAGTTCGATCAATAGATTACTCAGCATCTATGTAACTGAGTTCGTTTAAGTTACTTCATAAGGTTCCGAACCGTAAAATGGTTTTATAGAGGGACATTAATTCTAGAGTATGCATAGTAATTCAAAGGAGAAAATTAAACGCTTGACTGAATTTAACTTCGAAAAAGGAATTGTGAATGATTGTAAAAGGAGGAATAAAGATGAGAGATACATATTATGATGTATTCTCCAAGATAACCATCCAAAAAATTTAAAGAAGAAAATAAGCACCCTGCCACCGAGTAAACATATTCGTACAATTCGTTGGATAGCAGAAAATACCTTTGCCGAATAAATGCTGATAGAACGCTTTCAGCTGTCAGTCTTCAACAAACTCTTAGCCTACAGCAAATGATCAACCTTAAAACTACACGTACCCACTAGGAAACAAATCTTTACTGGTCGAATGTTTTCCATAATTATTTCCACCGAAACGAAAGTTGGCCTTTTATTCCCCACGCTGCCATATTTTTTTTCTAGCTGAAGACAAAAACGAGTTCGAGTATTCTTTTTGCATAGAAATTTTCCCTTACAAATTTTCCTGAGAAACGATTCCGATACAAAAGGGCTATTTGAATGAAACGAAATTGAAAAAGGAAAAGTTTTCCCCTAGCCTCTATGGTGGACCGCTTCAGTAAGGCTTTTTGTGAGTGTTCCAACGAACACGAGCGAGTATTAATTGGGTCAACGTTTTAAAAGCCCTAGAGGGGAAGCAAGGTCGAAAGCCCGCATCAAAATCACGAGCATTTTTTCCTCGTTCAAAGTTACGGTTTTTTCTTAGGAATCAGTCACTCCTCTGGTAAGATAAATGGACGTATAATTACATTACTCCCTAAATCAAAGGATATGTGAATATTCCCATTTGCATAACTTCTTCATGTTCCATTTCCCCGGATTCATGGAATTGTCAGCGTGTTAAGAGCGATGAGTTTATTTGTTCCCTCATAGGTTATTATTATAATGATGTTCAAGTATAGTACTTGAATCCGATCAGTAACAGCGGTTTGAGAGTTAATATACTGGTTAGATGACATAACTGATATTGATACGATACAAAATACCATTTCTAAATAAATGAAAATAACTGTATTTTATCTAAGGGTAATAATCAAGACTCAGCTTCATAGGTTGTATGTGCGTGCATTCACAGTGTATTTAGTTCTAGATGACAATATAAAGAACTCACAGTTACCTTCTTCATCACTCACTTCCTTAATAGTAAAGAGGGCTTTCTTTCTTCTTCAAAGTATTATCAATTGGGCTCCGGCGGAATAGAAAACAAATCTATTTAGATACACTAAAAAATTAATTTTGAAAAAAGCAGTTAAAGAATACACCAAACCAATTTAAAGTTTTTAGAAAATTGAGGCTTTTAGAACTTTATACAACCTAAAATCGAAACAGATACCATTTTTGTATAACTTGAGCTTAATATATATCCCTTAATTGAAGGTCTTTGAAATACACTTCTTTAAGTTCCAAATTAAAAACTTTAAAGAAATTTACGTTTTTACCGACTGAATACATTTTACAAGAAAACTTTTCACGAAGAAATATAAGGATATTTCAACTCAAGAAGAGAACAAACAAAAATATGAGGAAATTGAAACATTGCGTTTGATCTGCATAAGGTATACGAGAGAGTTAATATTACTTACATAATAAAATTTCTCTCGGGTCCGAATCATTTCCGCTGATTTTCTTATCTATTTAATTGAAATTAGTTATAACATTTAATGTCTACCCCATTCCTAATGACGGACCAACGCCTCTGCCATTTACTATCTGATATCACCACTAAATAACTTAATAAGAGTATTAAAACTTCACTGGTGGTGGACGATTTTAGCTTGTCCATATAGAGCGAATCAGAAGAGTTATTCACGGAATAATAGCCAAGATATCTATTCTTTTAGATCTTTGAGGGCAGTTATAAGAGGTATGTAATTCTTAGAAATTAGATCATTCAAAAGGTGCTCTCAAAATTAAACAGATTGGAAGGACTACTGCCACAGGTTAGGGGTCTATTTAAGGTACTGAAATGCTACCGAGGAATAGTGTTTTAAGATACGATACAATAACTCCTGAAATGTAGTTCAATTTTCTTACATATGGAAAGAGACATCTACGTCATGTTTAAAGGATAGGCAGCGTGTTTGCTTCAGAATAAAATCATTTTAAGAAATATAAAACCTTGATGAATTAAAATTTATTATTTATCCGTTATTTTAAACATGTTACGTTAGAGTTACAGCTATTGTAAACAGCAAAAGTGAATTTCCGCTCCAACTGTTTTTGAAGGATCAAACGATAATTGCCCAGGATATGGAGAGAGATATTGCATTTCGGGAGCATCAAAACTTCGATTTAAAAAGAAAAGGAAATTTTTCGACGGAAAATATTTTTAAATGAGCTGTTGGAAGTTTAAATAGGAGATTGTCGATGTCTATACAAACAAAATCAACCCCTACTGACAGTTCAAAGACGACGTTCCTATTTTTGGGAGAAGATAATGAGGAAATAGATAATAGATTTTAATATTAGGTCTTCCAAATAATAATTTGGTAGGCCAAAATAAAGATGAAATGCAACAAAAGCATCAATAGCTTTGAATAAACACAACGAAAAAATGTTGAAGTGATAATGCTGTAATTGCCTTATTTAGTTAATACTGAAAGGCAGTTACGATCACATTTACGACACGTGAGCAAGTAACAAAATTTGACCGAAATATTTACCTCCAGAGATTAACACATATAGGTCAGCCGTCATAGTTGATTTCATCTGCGTAAGAACATTTCTTAGGAATGGGAATGAGGAGGCCGACAGATAGCGAACGAGAGACAAGCTGAAGCAACGAGGGAAACGGTCAATATCTTTTTTACACAGCCCCATTGCGTTGGAGAATTTCTTACACCCGGTTCGGGTTACGGTGCCAAGACCGCTAGCGCTGCATAAGAGAGCCTTGCGAAGAATTCTCCGCTGATTATAACCCTCTCCGGAGGCTCTATGGAAAGCAAAAAATCGAAAGAAATAAAATAGAAAAAGGCAAAATCGCTCCTTCCTCCGCCAGCTCACTTTCCCTTTAGTAGGGAGGAGGTTGTATAGAGCTCAAACATCTGCCTTAAGGTATCCCTCGTTGGACTCGGCAGAGACCACGAAGGAAAGCGGGAGAAAAAAATAAATAACGACTCTTAAAAAAGTATAATGCCAGCGAGGCGGTAGAGAGCAATTTTTCGCCAGGGAAAATATATGCTTCTGGTCTCTTCCGCTAGGACAAAGGTATTTCTACCCCCATAGCCTTTCTCCCCATGAGGAAGTGACATCAGGAGAACTCGAACCACCTTATTAACAAACCGCCCCGATCGATTCGATAATCTCGGTTATGCTGTGGAGTGGGCACTCCGCTGCAATTATCCGACGGATTTTCCCTCTTCGAATATTAATTACTGCGGATTTTCAGCGCGAAACGTTTAAGCGGTTTTTACGCCCATTATGACAAATGTTTCCAGCTGACCAGGCGAAAGGATTATTTTTAGCATATGCTGGCGAGATAATGACTAAAATATTAATGTATTCTCTTGCACGTTCTAATTACCATCATCCTGGAAAGCGTGTTGAAAGCGATCTACGTCAATATTTTTTGTAAGGTTTTCTTTTTCTAAAATGAATTACTGGGTGGTTTTAAAAATGAAGGAAGCATTGAAAATTCCACAATGTTGAGCACATTCCTCATCGAACGAATGCACCTTAATTGGAATTCGTATTTAGCATCTGACAGCATTTTACTTCGGAGTTGGGATGAATTAGCTATGGAAACATCCATGCACAGGATAGTATTAGTTACGTAATATCTTATATACACATACTTAACTCGTATCTGCGCCACTCAACCTACGAAAAAGAGCGTTGATATACGACAAAGAATTTTTCCGGGAGTTAGGTAAGCCCAGAGTTTCCTTTACTAATCGTATGGAAAATTAGGCAAAGTGGGCGTTTATGAATGACTCAGCATCGGAGAGCTTAAGTACCTAACCGTCCCTACGGAGATTCATTCCAAAAATTATCTTCTTAAGCTCTAAGAAACCTTCCAAAAATATGTTGTGCGTGGTATTGAAGATACGAATCTAGGGGAAGATAACAGTAGATCGGTTTAGTTATTGAAAAAGAGGAAAATATTTTGATCATATTAAAATATGCAGCATTTTGGAAGTGTTTAAACACATGTTATTTTCCCATCAAGTTTCACGAAATGGCGAGAGGCAATGCGTTTCGTAAAAATGTCACGAGAAATCAGTGAGTGATACTCAAATGCTTCATAGAAGGTTTAAACAAATGGTTAAAACAGTGCCAAAAATATTTCAGAGAAAGCACGTTCATAAATGATGCAGCCGATATAATGCGCCCTCCATGGTACATACATAGTACATAGGCCGCTTTGATACTGGGAAGAAAATCAGAAAACTAGATGCTATAACGTTTCAAAAATTATTTTTTTCTACGAACGATACGTGATAGTAATCGATTAGGAAAGTAGAGGTTCCTACCACACGCCGAGAGGTGGCTTACGGGCTACATAGATAGATGTAAAGGTGTTTTGGATATAATTAACGTTAGAATAGCCTTCCGTGCTTTCCAATATTTTGACCATCCTGCGTTGCCTCAAACCACATTAACTCGAATAAATGAGATGGCACTTCACTTTCATTTTCACATCTATATTCGATGGATTTTAGAGATGTACAAAACGTTAGTAGTTCACCGAATCTTCTACTAAATAAAGCTGGGCTGCGTCATATAAACTAATTTCCGCCGCGCGACGCAAACAATTTAACACCATTATCTTTCGCTATAAATAAATTGCAGAATCGGTAGGAATTGAAGAATAATGATGATTAGGTCCATTCTGAAGCCGGAATCATAAATTTACTCCCCTGAAACCGTTCATTTCCTTCTTTAGAGAGTTGAAAACAACAGCAAAAACACCCCCTCACAAAACAAAATCTCACCTTTACCCCTTTAAAATGAAAAGGGGGAGCGACTTCGTTGCGAAAGTAACGGGGAGAAAAACGACGCCTTCAAGCCTACTCCCGCGAAAAATAAATCGTTCATTCTCTTCCCTCAATTTTTATTACCCTCATTTGCCAGCAAAGCGACTCAATTATTTTTATTTTCTTTCGAGATGCCTTTTAGTTCAGTCTAATACTTTTTACGAGAAAGCATCGTCGTTATTCGATACCTACAGAGAGACAAAAAATCACCCCTCCAAAATACAATAGAATCGTATTACTCAAAGGAATGGGCGTAAATTTAACAACTCTGTCATTACATTCCC
The DNA here is from genome assembly GCA_000376725.2 of Ladona fulva. Lineage (NCBI taxonomy): Eukaryota > Metazoa > Arthropoda > Insecta > Odonata > Libellulidae > Ladona > Ladona fulva. Next base: position 1,225,888 of record KZ308180.1, on the reverse strand, counting down.
TTGTTGGGAGTTTAACGCAGCCTTCACGTAACACGTTCTCAGACTTGCCGCTATTAAGGATACATAGAATTTCTCAGGATGAAAAATTTTACATAAATAATGCGGGCAAAAATACACGATAACATTCACCCAATGCTTCCATAACGCTTCATCCCACATACGTAGCGCCTCAAAACGATCAACTTTCACCCGGTCACTTTTCGATCGCCACTGCACACATACTCCAGCCCTTCCCTCGCACACCGCCCATTCCAACCCCTTCTACAACTCCCGACAGCTTCGCAATGCAATTGTCTGCACGCGAGCGAAAAAAGAATTATGAAATTCCGATCAATTTGGAGTTTCACCTGCGGTCCGGGAGCTGGACCGTGTGGGACTCGTGGCCTAAAAAAAATTCGGAATGAGAGATGTCTCGGAGGAAGGAAGTGCTCTTCGCCTGAAGAGACGGCAAACACGGAAGAAATAAAATGTTCCTCGTAGCCGCAATATTTCGTGCCTTTTGTTTCAAACTTGATTTCGATTAGACACAGCGCCGTTTTCGGAGAAAGTGTCTATTTGAGTAGGCAAAATGGAACGTTTGTGTTTTTTATGCCGACGTCTCGTTGACCTTAAACGCGGAGTTTTCCAGCGGAGAAGAAATTTGGGTATTCGCGCCGAACCTCATCACGAACTTTCTCCGCTTAGCGATGCAAAAATGTATTCCAGTAACCAGAGGCGGCTGTTTTTTTTTGTAGCCCTAATAAAACTTTTATTATTCTCTCGGAAAAGATCCGTTAGGCTCTGTAAAACGCTTCTTAATTAATCGCTCAATTTTCCTTACACTTTCTCTCCAACACACGTTAACTTCACGAACTATCAACAACAACAAACAATCCTGAACGTGTTTCATAAGAAGTATTGGAAATTGGTTCCTTCCGATCCCATTGAGTATTTTCACGCTCTGAATAGATTCCTTTAGCATAATCGAGAGTATTACAATCCGCGCAATTTACTACGGATGACGAAACTAGTCGCAGTCGAATGGGATTTCGACTTCCGGATTCGAACGCTTCCCATTTGATATTGTCTTCAAACATGTTGTTTAAAAAAATCTCGAAAATTTGGATAGACCCACGTGATGACACTATCACTTCACAATTCGTGCCTTTTTACAAAACCGTAAAGGACGAGCTGAAGAGGAATATAAGTAATTACAGGTATAAGTAACAAAATTGAAATGTATAGCCACATTTTCACTGATTAATTCAACGCAGGAGAAGATATTTACGCTAACTGTGGCTGATGATATAAATAGTTCATTTTCAAATCGCTAAAAGATTCAAAATGGCTATAGTCCGGTAAAGATTAGATTTTCTTGATATTTGAATTTATCATTATAATTATTGAATCTCCCTACTTTCAAATAAGTCCTTGGCTGGCCGCGAACCACTCGAAATTATTACTAGCATTTTTATTAAGACATTTCACATGAAACTGGATTCTATAACGTGGACATTTTCAAAATATTGAACAAGGTAACCTTTTAATCATTTGATGAATGAAATTAAAGGGAAATAACCTGAGAAAATTGCTTTCGGATGTTATGTAATTTAGCTTTCAGTTGTAATTCATGATCGAAGGACCATTATGTCATACGTTGGCTTATGCATCGTTTTAATGCATCTCTTCCATTTAATAGGATTTTTCAGTTAATTTATCCCTAATGTCCCATCGATTATGGAGGAAATATATTTCTTTCGAATATTCAAACCGAGGACTTGTCTGGACTAGAGGCCGGACCACGAGGGCTTCCACTTTGGAAGAAGACGTAGGAGAAGACGGCCGGTTGGTGATACCCCTCGCACGCCCACGACTTCCACCAACACTAACCGCTCTCTCTTTCCCTGCCCTATCATACTCTCCCTCCGCAAGTCCTTTTAATCCTCCCTCAAAGCACACACACACACCACGCACACATACACACATAAGCACCACTCTACTTTCTCCTCCCTTACCTCGCCCGCGGTTGGGGTCTCAGCCCTATCATGTCATCGCCCAGCGTCCTTTCGCCTAGAAGTCCTGGGTGCACGTACCATCCGACATTGGTCTTCCGGAGCGAGCCGGTACCATCTTTCCACTAGATGGCGAAATACCGTGTCAGCCAGAGAAGATTTGATCACACGGGCCACAAACACACTCGATGGGCGGCTATGATGGAATGGCGCTAGCAACTGGTATCCGTTCACTCGAAGGCACAATATTAATCACAGACCACTGAGGGTAGAGCGAAAACACTGAGGATGACTGGCGAAATAATTTATATCCACGCCTCGGAATTTTAATTATTTTCACGATGAGGCGAATAGTGACCGACGAAATGACGCACACCGGGATAGGGTACGTAATTAACGGGTATTAGCAGTTCCACTTTGTTTGTAAACAATTGAAATCAAGTGGCACCATCCGATATCTTCCTGGTCCTAGTAATGTACCTCGGGGCACTCCTTGCATGAAGATAAGCAATCACTGAAAATGGACCTTCCTCCGCGAAATTCAGGAAGTGAATCTGGTGACGTCGGACGGCGCAAGAGCACCCGGCTTACGATCTAAAGCACATGCACTTTTTAATCCACAAGCCCTTTCCTATATTTTAATGCCACCCTTCCTCGTTCGCTTGCTCAAGTCTCCCGTGAATCACCAGCTTTGGAATTTTTCCCTCCGGGATACCACCGAGTTTGTCACCGTGGAAGACACGATACGGTGCGGGTATTCCCCTTGCGTTCAGACATCCCTCTGAATACGAGTCGAAGAACCACTGGCAAACTCCACGCTTCAACCAACCCCTCTCTTTCCACCTTTCTCTCACCCACACCACCGCCGCTGACATTCCCTTCCCCTCATCTTTCTCTCCTCTCACTCTCTTTCTTCCCCTCACCTCTTTCGTTTCCTACAGGGGAGGGGAAATGGAAGAGAGAGTGCCGCTTGGGAGGAATGGGACAAGAAGGGGATGGCAGGAGGGAGATGTGCAGGAGTCCCAGATTTCACCGCCGCTGCCTCCGGGAGCGACAGTTGGGAGGAAGGGGAAGAGTGGAGAAAGGACGGAGAAGAAGAGGAGCTGGTTTTGGATGCATGTAGGGTACAAAGGAATGGGGCAGATTGGTGAAAATGAAAAAAATAACAGTGATAAAAACATGTTACAATTTCCTTATTGTCAAATATCACTTATAAGAACTTTTCTATATACGTTAGAAGACCATAGACCACAAGAGAACCATAAGGAAGAATCTCGGTTATCCGGGGTCTCGTTGATATGTGGTAATAAATCACTTGTGAGGATGATAGTCACCTGTGAAGTTTATACTTGATCGCTGAAACATTATCACTTAGCATTACGAGTATCAACTCAAAGACGCAATAAGATCAGATTTATTAAAAACGCTCCATTAGATTTAATATTAATAATTACCACAAGGTTAGCCCTGAGTCTGTATCGTTTAAGATCAGATTTGTTTGGGTGTATCTTATTATCCTTCAATCATCTTCCAAAACTCATGAGGATACAAAATTTGAAAACCTGAAAACGATTCCCGACTCTCTTACAAGTCAGGCCTGCATGGCTATATAGCAGCTCGTAAATTAAGCCTTTCCCACAGAGCTCGAACTTTATCGTTAATTTCTCTATGAGCTATTAATCCCCTGTCTTCAACCGAATACTGACAGCACATATTTCTACCTTTCATGACTTCCGTAACGAATCGATTTACAAAAGAGTCGTTCAATTGGGATCGACTCAATAAAATAAAATTATACGGCATTGCGCAGTATTTATCGTTGCGGTTGTTCTAAATGCTGAGTTATTTTCAAGACTGCCGCTCCAATGAATACAATGGAAGGAAGCTGATAGATGGAAAGAGGCGGAGGGACTCCTAAACCAGAAATTTGCTTCCGCAATTCCAAGGTCGGAAGAGATCTTCGTCTTCCTCCAGCGAGTACCGGGGCCTTTGTTTCAAAGATATTACATCAATGTGATAAGTATGACTTTTGCGGATTAGCGCACTTGGAATTTTCGCCATCGATCCCGCATTAAGTATTTTACAGCGATTGTGAATAATCCTTTACATAATATAACCGAATCAACGATCTTTTTCGGGATATTCTTATTAAAGACTCGTCAAGATATATGTGTAATATGTTTAATAATGTGTGTTTCTATGAAAATATCTTTTCTCTTTATGTTTTACAGAAGTGCTTTGAGAGTATGCTGCTGACGTATTTGAATACTTGCCTTACCTATCTCAATTTTACCACGTTATACGTATACTAAGAGTGGTAGGCTATCGTCGCCTCTGCCCCCCCCTTGAAACAGCGAATTTCTTCCTTTAACTCTTGTATATTTATATCAGTCTTTCGCATGAAAGCAATAATTGCAGCGCAACTCTTAACCCGTTTTTTGTAACCCTACAATTGTGAGATGAAGGAATTACACGGGGAATATAATCTTTTTTCAAATAGATAGAATCAAAACCATAGAGTGATATTGTGTTCTGTTGTCGAACACCTTCGTTCGTTAAAGAAAAAATTGGTTGAATTAGGTTGGCCGACATATTTCCTCTCTTTTGCTTGACAAATATTTGCCGCTTTATCATCATTATTCAGAAGATTTTTCAAACCACTGCTATACATAATCTAATAGCATCTAAAATCGAGTCTACTTTAAGATGTCTAGAAATTTATTTAGCGACTTGCGGAAAATTTTTAATTCAAACACGGTGAAGTGGTTTCTCTTCGAATCGTTGCCTAGCCTGAACGTTCCAGAGAAATTTCTAGGAAACGGTTTTCAACTGCAGAGTCTATAAATAGAGTGAGTTGTATTCCCTGATATACGTTCCTTACGCAACATAACTCCCTTTTTGTCGAACGTCTTTATCACAAGAAAAATACATGCACTTTTAAGATACGTCCACGGAAGTCTCCCTTCTTTCTTTGATCGACTTTATTACAACCCCTTCCACGACTATACGCTATATACAATATATAGCGTGTACATACGTTACAATATCTTGTTTTGAGATTCTCCTAGTGCATGTAAAATATTTGAAATTCGATGATGCATTTTTATTCATCTTAAGCAAGGTATTTGAATACTTTAAAATGAAAATACCGATTAAATCGAGTTTGTTTTCCATTTGAAATTCTTTCATGAGTATTTCATCGTTTTGAGAAAAATCAGCATTAGGAAAAGAAAGAGTGAAATGACCGCAGCTGTTAAGACGGCTCCATAAAAGCACTATCGTATCGTCACTATTTACAATACCATATTGCTGTGCTACTGTACCATAAGATTTCTCTGGTATCTATTATATATAATGATGTCAGCTACACCCGTTTCTTGAAATTAAGCACATTATCGTTTTTAATGAAGAATCTTGAAAAAAGTCAAATATCTTACTCGTTTCATTTATTGCACTGCATTATATATACTATTATTCTTTGAGTATGAACGAATGTCAATTGAAGAAAATCCCAATTATGTACGATCCCCAAAATATCAATATTTTCCGTTAATCTATGATTTATGTTTATCACCTAATAATGTGCTTTATATCTTGTGGATAAAATGTTTACTTTACCATACATATAGTTAATTAATCCAACACTCTAGTTCTATTCGCCATCGCTTTATTAAATAAAAAATTAGACTAATTCTTAATCATTACCCATTATATTTTTTAATCATACGAAATTGACGGCGATGAAAATCATAACATACTGCATTTTTAAACCACTGCGACTTGTTATGGCCCTATTTTCGGCATCTTTGTCGATAAATTTTGTTACTCACAACAGAATAACCGTTAATGAGGATCTTTCATTCACTCTTTATATATAATGTCGCACTTTGCATAAAAAGAGATTTATATGTAGACTTATAAAGGAAGTCTGAAGCAATTGTTGTATTAGAAAAACCAGTATGATCCCTAATTCCTGTTTTATAATTCACAAATAAGTTCATAGAACCAAACTCTACTGAGGTGCATTAAAATATTTCTAATACCTATGAACTTATATCTATGATTATAAAAAAATGAATAGGCGATATGCATAATTTTAAGGACTCTAGTATCTTTAAGGGTTCACGGTGTTTTCAAACCAAATAATAATCGACACCATTGCAAGGAGATGAATTAGTAAGGCTCCGTAAAAGTGGGCCGCTGAATAGAATTTTCCTCTTGATGATATGTATGTTTTTATCGAGACTTTAGAAACTTCAGAATTTTCAGTCACTCAGAATGTCAGTCAGTCAGAATGTTCAGGCAAAATGACGCATAGGAGAGAGTCTCATAGTTCCTCCAGAATGTCTAGTCGTCCCTAAAATTTCTCTCGCCAAGATCTCCCGAACGAGGCCGAACTTTCCTAAACAAACAATTTTTTTCCCTTCTACATGAGATACTCTGCGTAACTTTCTGAAAATTTACCTCATTTAAATTATTTTATCAAAATTCACCGAATTATTCTCAATGAGTATTATGAGATTTATAGAGATTATTCAATACAAAAAACTCGAAAGACCGAGTAACTCCAAATAACATCGAGTGCACAATGGGAAATCTATTTTTATTGTTAACACCTCAATTTGTTTCTATAGAATAAAAAATAGCGAAAATTTCAGTTAATCAATATAAGTCGTGCCATGATGTTAGGAGATAAGAAAGATAAGCTAACTCATACTTTTTTCTTAGGGCTTTCAAATACTTAAATCGAGGAACCAATTAAAGGCCTAAACTGCTGATTTATCGATTAACAAATACAGAATTGAAACAGAGATCCACTCAGCCTTTCGCTTGATCATAAATTCTCTAACCGTCGATCTTCAAAAATTTAAATAATTTAATGCAGAACGATCTATCTGCGCAATATTAGTTGTATCCTCAATTATATTCTCTTGATTTTCTTTTCATAAGAGAGAAACAGTCTTACAACCGAACACTTCCCGATGAACGGTTCACTATTGTGAAACGTGAGCTTTCCACGATGTCCATCGCAACATCCCATTGCCATCCGAACAGCAGACAACACGAGCGAAAGACACGAAGTTTCGCCCAACAGAATAATAGTCAAAAGTCCCGCATTTGAAAGAATGAATCTTTGGAAAATCCAACCTCAGACAAACAAACAAGCACCTTTCGAAATAGCTTATTTGGATTATTTGAATAATCAATTTCGTAAGTGGGATATAAGATGGGGAAAGAAAGCCGTGGCGCCCTCCCTTGTAATTAAAAACATCGAAAAGATTTTGAAACCAATCCGTTGGGTGGGAGGTTTGAGATCTGCTGTAAACAACGGCATATCCAACGGCGGATCCGAAATCGAGAGTGTGAGGTATGCAGAAATGAGGGAAAGTCTTTCTCCGTCCTCCCCCCAGGGCTCTCTTCCCAACCCCTCCTTTCGGTCCATATAATCGCCCCTCCCATAATAACTTTACTTCCACCTTCCCTACAATTTTCTCTCAATCCCACCATCAGGGAAATGCTCCATCCTCTAAATTCCCCCGTAAATCAGCCGGAGGTGCTTATGACCTTAATTCTTTAAATAACTAAGGAATACGCGCATCAATAGAAATCTAAGCCATTTTTACGATCTCTGGTGTAACCTTTATTTGAATGTGCCTGACTTAGCATGTTGTTTTCTTTACTAACTTTAAAAACTTCTTTCCTTGTCACGTTACATATTCGATTGTTTCGGACATTCTCCCTTTTCAGATTTTCACTTGTCGAGGCCCTACGAGGGATATTTTCTGACATAACATCACATCGGACGAAAAAATACGTTGATGATTTTCACTGCATCTATTATTAGTAATAGTGAGTATACTTTTTATCACGTTTTTTTCGCCTACTTATTGTTTCTCGCATCTTAAGTTTCTTTCCGTGAATCTTTAATTGAAGAGTTTTTCCCACAAACCAAATCGTCTTACGTATGTGTTAACCTTATTTTTCCTTGATGAAGCAAGAAAGACCACTCAGGCATAACTTCTTTGGAAAATTTAGCTAAGCACAATTACCAGAATGGTGAAGTATATTTCAGTACTTTTGGTTTTTGGGTGCATATTTGGTCGCAATGTGGCACTTTCATTTAATTGTCGCTACTTTGGTTCCGATCGTAAATATCCCGAGATGAGAGTTTCGAAAAGGCAGGAATTCGACATGACGCGAAGAAATTTATTATTGTGTCCAATCGGGAATGTGGTAGCGGAAATTTAAATCAAAGGTTTTCAAAGCTCTTCTTATTTGGACTCATTGTGTATCTACTGAAAGGCCAATTCTTGTCGTGTGCATTTCAAATAAGTTTAACGAAAACAAAATAGTAAATAACTCCACCCTCGTGGTCAAATTTAATCTCTTTTGTGAGATTAAATTATGCGGCGTCAAAAAGTAGCAAGGGGCTGACACATGAGATAAATAAGATTTATATGTATTTCATTGAGTATATTTCTCGATTCGGAACATGGTCGTGTCTTGAAAGCTTCCAATAATTTACGTGGTGTGAATAAATGAAAGTATATTCACTGTTGCGAGATAAATACATTTCTAATACAATGCAACTTAACTCTCTCAGACGCTTTATTTGGTGGTTTCCGAAGAATAAAGGCAGTCATATTGTACCAGTGACATAACATAAACATAAGCATTACATTGCATAAGTTGTTTGGAGTACTGCACTTATCGGCCAAAAGGATGCACACTACTTTAACAGGACCAACTAATATTTTTGTCAGAAATTTTAGAACGGAATGTTATGATCGCTGTATAAGAAAATCAGCGACCATATCATAAGTTAATCATCCTTGAAAATAAGAAAACGGTCACCGTTGCCCTAAAAATTCATCCTCAAAGTTCGTTTTTCTTGAAACATGAATTTCTGTCAATAAAATACAAGCTTCATCTCTATCTAACAAGTAGATTACCAAGATTCGGAAGCGAAGACTTCGATTAAACTTGGTATTTTCCCAAAGTTATATCCCAAAATATGGCCTTAAAATATTTTTATAGTCTTACGATTGTAAGTGTAGAGCTGGCAATCAGATTTTACAGCCTGAACGGCTGGTATGGAATGGCTGAATGACTCGCTTAGTTTTTTGGCGTAAAAGCCAGTTAACCAGACGCCAGAAAAATTAGATATTTAACGCAGATATCATGAGCTCGAGCTTATAAAAACCCAAAGCTCCAGGTATTTCCCAAAATAATACATTTTCACGATTAATTCCTTTGAAGCGCTTCCAGGAAAGATATAGAAACCTATATCAAGGTATTGATCAAGGTGTTGTTAAAGGCAATGAAATCTCCCAAAATGCACTTGAAAGCTGGTTCTATTGAAACTGGAAACTAAAAAAGAAAACTATTGGTCACAAAACACATTTTCAGGTTATTCTTTGTTCTTGTCATGAAGTTTTTCCAACTGTCACATGAGAATGGCAATTCGCAAGCAACGAACAATATATGTTATTTCTAGTTTTTTTTCGGAAATTAATAAAATTAGCACTTAATTGGAGGAAATATTCTAAAAAATCTGAAAATCCGATTAAAAAAAATGTTTTCTTCCCAGAGGCTTTAGGGATATACTATTTGATAACACTTGTTGAAATCTCCAGAAACAAATTCAAGAAAATCTCAAGTCTCAATGCTATTATATCTATTAATTATAAATGGGTTATTCTTATACTTTATAAACCGTGGATGTGAAAATATTTAAGGGAGTCACATTTTAAAAGATTCCTTCCCAAAAATATTTCATAGTATTAGCCCGTTTGATCATTCACACAGAATATGGGCGAAAGTATTCTTTTGCGAGATATTGATAAAATATAAGTTTCGTCATTATAACCTTAGTGTTAACCAAACAAAAAACAAACTCACCACAAAATGTGTTGTGCAATGTGTTTTATTGGATATCCCAGAGATTTTGTGAACATTGAAAATTTCAAACTGAAGAGGATTTATTCTCCAATCTTCAGTTTCGCTTAGATGATAAATGATAAGAGCCCAGCAATTTTCCGTCCTCAATTTCCGAGATTACCAATTAGTGTGTATCTGAGATATCTACTGAAGCCTTCTTTTTTCAAAGAAAGTTTTCCCAAATCCCATCAATTTATAGTTTCTCTCGTCACTCAGATGTTACAGCTTCATCACTTTCCCCCACTTTATTTCTGACTGAAAATTAAACTGTATACAAAGGGTATCCTTAGGTCTAGATGAAAATCAATGTAATCAAACAAATTACTAGGTCTGAGGTTCACGCTTCCACATCACTGAATTAAAATGAAGTGCACGGAATATTCATTAGTTATTTATATTCATTCAAAATCCTTGAAAGAATCATATCCAAAAATCTTAACTTGTTTTATTAAGAACATATATAAACAAAAACTTATTATCTATAAGGGTTACAAATCCTGTGATTGGTTTGTTTCAGCATTCCAAGCTCTCCTTTATAACGTCTTGCTGTATTATATTTCCTTTGTGATTTCTTCCTTCAATAATATCACTTCTAAAGTCATCAGAAATTACTTCTTAGTAATTAGACTTAGAGTTACATCAATTTTTCTATTATTTCATTATTTATAGTCATTTTCTAATAAAATATTGAATTCGCTCGAACTACTTACTACAACTAAGCGCTTTTGAACTAGCCCAATAACTTATTGACGGATGTTATGAAGTTTATGCAATATTTTTCTGAATTTATATATCTAGAAATTTTGAAGTAATCCGCGTACATTGAAGATATTCCAGAAACTCCTGAAAATCAGAGAATCCAGTGAACCCTGCGGAACTCCTGTTATTAATTTGTGCTCAGACGATGCATATCATAAAGACGTTTATAGATGCCATTTATAGAAAATCATGCGCGGATTAACAGATGAAATGTCACAATGGCCCAATTAAGTGAGGATAAATAGGCAAAAATAGTATTCGCTGTTGTCGAGGAAGAATCAGATAATGCTTTGAGTTGTATTATTAAATATGCTGAATGGTTATGCTTGCACAGTAGCATAATCCTTAACAAATTCTGATTTTTAGTCACTAATAGCAAATATAGCCTGAAAAACTGTCACTTGAAAAAGAAATTTGCTTAATTCACTACTTTGGTTCTCGTAATAACAGCAAGTCCCGATTACATTAATTTTCAAGGCATCATGTTTAAATTTTAATACAAAAAGAATGTCTTAAATGTTTTTTGATCGACTATGAACGTCATTTGAGAACTAGTTGTCTAATTTGCAAAAGGCCAAACCCTGGGATAAATAAACGGCAACCAATTGAATTGATTAATTTACAATCGCCCTTTACTTCAGCCCGAAATCTTTCTCAAAGCTCCCTTTCGACGACGGCAGCAGATTTATAACCTCCGTGACTCGTTTTAATGTTCAAACATTAACATCGTATGGAGGAGAAAATTTCATAGCTCGAAATTGCGCGTACCTAGGAAGGTCACGAGTTCAGACCCGAGAAATTGAGAAAAACAGTAACAGAGATATATAGCTCTTTTCCCTGTGTAATGGGTCTCTCACTGAGCCTCAGAGCTTCATGACTTAAAGCTGCGGTTATGATCTAGGACGCCAATGATTGTCTCTTCGTGAGGATCGCTTTATAATGCTTCTGTTACGGGATTCGCTTCGTCTATTTTTGAGACTGCTTTTGCACCTGGAAGGGTGGGAAGGAAGAACGATGGATTAACTCGGTTCCGCAATCTCAGCACAGAAGTTGATATCTTCATGGAGGATTTCCAACGAAATGTGTTTGGAAAATTAACGTGCTTAATTCTACATTTCAGATGTTTTCTTTGAGATCAAATTTTCCCCTTTTATAATGAGATTCTTTATGGTGTCAAGAATGAAAGGCAATGATACTAATTTTGCAATTTGTACATGACTGTTCCTCGTGTCAGTAGGTACGCGTACCATGTAATTTCCAACTTAATGACCTTTGTTTCGCTTTTTCTCTTTATGAGTACCAAAAATTGAAAATCGAAGATAATCAATTCTCCAATTTACAATCTTGGTTGGATGAGAAAAGCTCAGTAATCATCCCTCTGTGCTTTTATATTATCAATTTATTTTCTTATCTTTTCTTCCTGGATCATTTAACTCCAATTCCTCAATTATCTCCAATCAAACCTCAATTAACTCCAAATCAGGTAACTTAAATTGCTTTCTTAAACTGTTTCTCCCCCTTCAATTTGTACAATCCATTTCTTTTGCCTTCGTTTAATTTCTTTAATTAAAAGACTACTCACGAACGACCTTTCCAATACTTCCTCGATTGTGTTTTCGATTAACTCATTTTTCCAGCCCGTATCGCTTAAATATCTAAAACTTCTGCGATATTCTTACGCTCTCCTTTCAAAAGTTTCAAACCATTTCAAAAAACACTTCAGAGTTTAATTAGTCTACTTCTAATATAGTTTTCATGCTGCTTCTCCACTAGTTCTCTTCACTTAATAAAAGCTCACCTTCTTCCAATATTCGCCCCTCGTCCTCAAATAAAAACACTGTTAGGTACATACAGGAAATGGCCGAAACTTACTCTTTTCTTTAATATTTAATCTATCTTTTCTTCAATCAAAGATTACCATTACTTGAGTTTTTATGAACTTTCAAGTTCATCCTGTCTACTCCTACTTTATCATTTATTGAGGAGAATGTTATCTGCACATCCTAATTCTTAAATATAAATTATTTGAAATATTGGTAGAAATTCTCAGACAGCACCATTTTATTAATAATATATTATTATTTAAAATCTAATTAGTACACGAATTCAAGGTTGCGTGCGATGACTATCACCAATCCACACTTACGTATATACATTTAAATGTGAAATATTTTGCATTGGCATCGAAGCCAGAGAAATATAAGCCATGAGCAAAGATACGATTTAAAGGTATAATTCATACACGTTAAAATAAATGCATACAAAAGAGAAAATACATTAAAAAACATGATTTTTTCGCAATAGGTATGAACTATTGTGTAATTCCCACCATGGGGGTATATTGATTTAAATTAAAGCAATATCCCAAACCTCCAGTTAAGCTGCAACAATATATTTTATTAGTTTGCTAGTTTTTGGAATGCCAATTATTTTTCTGAAGAGAACGCTTACCGTGAATTATTGAGCATAAAGCTATATAATATTTATTCCTTTAAAACAATAATATCTGTAAATATTTCATTACTTTTCTCGATAGATTTTGTTCAGAAATTCATTGATCTCGATTGCGGGTCGACAGACGGATTAGATTTGAAAGCTATTCATTACATAAAATATAAGGATAAAGCAATTTCGTATGTGTCATTGATTAAATATGAATTTCAGTCTATCTTCTAGGAACAGGCACTTTGGTCAAACAAATACACTATCAGATTGAATTGAATAGTCAATGTATTTTCTTGAAATTGATAACGATAAATGATTTATATATTTAGTTTGCCTCTGAGACGAAGTTTGATTTCAATTTTCCAACAAAAGAAAGAAAATTACGAAAGATTTTGTATGTCAATAGGTTGTACAAGATTTTCTTACATCCCCTTTCTTGTTGGATTTTATTCAATGGGATATGATTTTATAGGTTCAATATTTTCAACGCGATATCAAAGGAATATTTTTTTCAAGTGTGTACTCATATGGCTTATTTTCTTTGTAACAGAGTAAGTTTAGGCTTAGTAATGTGCAATTAAATTGCGATCTATTAATTCCTCTCCATCCATATTCAAGCGCAAACATTTGTACATGCAAAATTTTTATGATCTGCATTATTATATAATGTGTAAAAAAGAATTTTGTCAAGTTACATTGCAGTGAAGCTGATAACAGATTAAAGTACAAGAATTTCTGCCTAATTAACATTCGATTATTTAATTCAAAATTGGCGAAGCGTATTGGCAATTTCACCATCAGATTGGATGCTAGTCAAAGAAAAAAGGCTGTGAAAACATATAGTTTTGGTTCATCACTTAATGGATGTCGTCCGATAATAATCAGCGTGAATTACGTTAGGGAAAGCCGATAGTCAACTTGTCAAAGCAGCAAACGGTAGGGAAAAGTCTCAAATGGTGATCCCAGTGGCTTTTCCATGGGCCGCCGCTCTGCAAATGAGCGTAGAAAATGTAACTGTCGCAAGAAGTCGCCAAATAGACTTTCGCCGGAGTGCGGAGATCTTTCGCCGCCTTTTGCCGATCCAAAACCCGAGTCACGTAAATCCGTCGGTGGCGAACTGCACGGAACGACTCCGTGATCCAAGATCGATGCTTGGAAGAGTGTCTGAGGGCGTATAATGTCACGGATGCACGAGTCAGCAGCCGCTAAAAGGTTAATGAATCCACTTCTCGGTGGTGGAAAATGGAAGAGGCAAATGCAATGGACTTCCGTCTCAAACCGTTTAATTGCCCCACGTTTGCGCCGTCTGCTCCCAACGATGACCTCTTACTACCGTTTGAAAGTGCTGGAGAAGTCGCGCTCCGGTGAAAATAAAATGCTATTCTCCGTTTAATTTTTCTGAGCAAAACATTTCAATCCCCTGTGTGGACAGTGATATTTGGGAGATATATTAATGACAAAGAAAATTATCACGGATTTAAATATCACTGCGTTTACATATCCCAGTAGTATAATTCCAAGTTATATCTGCTTGTCGACCAACTTTAGGTATTAGTTAGCGGCATAAATATATATTAAAGCTATTTAAACCGTAAGGAAGTTACCTTATTAAAGCTATTTAAACCGTTAAGGAGTATTTTACCGATAATCATCCGCCATATAGTTTGTTACATTCCTTATGTATTGCAATCAACCATAAATATACTATTTGAACCTCCTTCAACTTGCTAGTTGGTTCACCATCCTTTTAATTACCAACTTAAGTACTGTTAGAGTAAACCTGAGGGTTAAACCTGAGTTAACTCTTTGACTAATTGTACATTATAATGCCGTATCTAAGAGGGATGTCTCAATCCAATACTTAATTTATTAATACTTTACTTATTTAATCCTTCATTCATTTCAAGCTTCAAAGACGAGGTAAATGAACGCAACTTATTGTGCGGTGACTAATTAGCGACTCTGTTCGCTCTACTAAAAATTCATTCAATTTCGCATTTATATTAAGATTATATCAACTTGTAAAAGTATTTTTGGTTGTCTTCTTTAAAGATCTATAAACTGCTTTAAATCGATGTTGAGTCATATATTATACATATACTACATATTTTTAGTTTATTCTATCTATTATGGATGACGTTTTCACTGCAATTAGGTCTCCACAAAGTAAGGAGTTTTTTTCGTATTAAGACAAAATGAAAACAATTTATCCCAACAATTGATCAAAATATGCGTTAAGAGATGAACGAATAACAAGATTTGAGATAAGTGAACATTTCTGTTTAATTTTCGTAATTTAAGCAATTTTACTACGTGATGTATTTCTAGTGATTCTTTGAGAAGAATAATAAAAATCAGAATTTTACCATTACCGCAGTGTTTATTTTATGACCATGGTTTAACCCCTTGGGCCAAGCCATTGTCATAAATTAAACATTCTGCGGTAAAGGTAAAAGTCTGATTTCCTCTTGTCTCCAGGATGGAAAACTACCACAAAGTGGAGATCGATTTATTAGATTTGATTCTTTAGGAAGTAATGACGAAATTACTTTCCCTTAATTGAAGTCTATAACTTACTGTGATATCATGAAAGAGTTCCTCATCCCTTCTAAAAAAACCATCAAGCGAGTGGACAATTTCGACCTTTACATGATTATCTGGACGAAATTCTATGCTTGTATTTAGAATCCTCTAATATCAAATATGTCGCATACTACTATGAAAGCAGGCCAATTACTCAGATCCTTGAACGTTAAAACATTGCAATAAAATAAAACCCCCAATATTATTCACGAATGGCAGCTTTCGGGGTCAATAAGTAAATGTGAAAATTTTGATTTTTGCAATGTCATATTATACCCGAAAACAGACAGAAAAGTAGCAATTTTGCAGATAAAGAAATAAAGTAAAGCTAGTATTCTAAGAAGGTGTGATTCTTTTGAAAGAATCAACTGAAGAAACACGTATCAGTAGAACACGAATACATTTTAAATTTTCTTTAATTTTCATTTTATTTTCTTAACTGAAATATTAATTTGCTGTCAAAATATTTCTTCTGACCATCACAAGTGCCTTAGAAACATTATCCCATAAAATGAGCGATATATGATCGCGGATTTTATAACACTTCGAAACGGAACCAAGTTGGGTTTAAGGGTTCAGTCTAACTAAGGGTTAAGGGTTAAGGAAATCTAACTGTTGATATATTACAGCCATTTAAAACATATGAAAAATCGGAGAATTATACTAAAATTAGCAGCCGTTCTTTTTCCTACCTATTTTTAATTTTAAATCCTCAATAATTCAGAAGATCTGAATGCTATAGTTTAATTGCGCTGTAAGTTTGAAAAGGTTATGAGAAGCCCTTTTCATATCAGCAGCCTAACGCTCGTTACTTTCTTGTATTATATATCTTCAGAGATCCCGGGCGTCTCTTAACTTCAGCTTCCTTGATTCACAGTGCGGTAATGAAGTAATTACGTCGTATCTACCTTAGTTCTACTTAACTGTTGTTTTTCTCCTCCAGAGCGTAAAGTTCACGACCCTTATTCTCATCTTCCATTACATTTAGTGAAATCCGAGGGAATGCAACTGCAGCCCTGCGGACACCATTTCCACTAATTACCTCTTCTAATTTTCGTCACTGACTGAATTACTATCGTCGACTATTCCCAGGGCAAAGCAATCTGTGCGTGGAACGAGAAAAGCTTTTACATCTTGTTGCGAATAATTTCCGCGGACGCCCTGTAGGAATTCGATACAATTTCATAAGCACTAATCGAGACTTTGAGGAGGAAATGCAAAGTCGTAGTCAATAAATCATTCTCCACTCCACCTCTCCCTCAAACGCCGTATAAGATATAACTTTCTTTCCATGCACGCCTCGCGTAATTTATTCGTAAAACGCGATGGAAGCTATAAGGCCGACTTCCTCCTTTTTTCCTTGTCATATCTGATATTTAGACTCAAAGTAGCACAGTTCTGTTACACGCGTCAACGCTTTTCATTCAAGGAGAACAATTTTTATCGCTTGAGCATCGTTAGTTTTAATGTCTTCCCTGTTATTGCGCGTGTAGACAGGAGTATATGTGCCCGAGCTCGGGCACACATTGTTTCTTTGTAGGCTTGGATATGATCGCTTAATTTATGTGCTTGTGTGTTTAAAATGAATGCTTCCACTTTATTCAGGGATGGAAACCGCCATACCTTCCCTGTAGATTCACCTATGGTGTAAATCTTCTTGATCAACGAACAAAAGGTCCTGTTTTAGAGGCATATTTTTACATATACATCTATATAAATACCCTGAAAGCCGCCTTCCGGCGCGGCGTGTGGCAGGGGGTGTAAACACCAAGAGTAAAATTACCTCTTTAATTTATTGTTATTGCGTATCGTTCGCGGAAAAAATGAGTCCCTAAAACGACTTGTCCTCGCATCTATTTCTCTTATTTTACGCTCATTGTCGGATCGACAGAAGTAGCAGGGGGGTCGCATAATACCAATTACGTCTTCCGAAAATGTATTTCCTCTGAATTTATCTAACAATCGCAGCCTAGCTTCTAATCTTCTTTCTTTCAAGGATTCCCAACCTGCATCTGAGAGCATTTGCGTTACACATGCTTCTCTATCGTAGCACTTTTTAACAAAAAGTATCGCCTTACGCTGCACTTTTTCGAGTTCGCGAGCGTTCATTTCATCCGCTGGGTCCCATATACTCGCCGAATATTCCAGATGGGGCATAACTAACGTAATATAGCATCGCTATCTAACTTTTTTATCGCATCTACTTACGATACGCTTTATAAAACCGAGCTTTTTAGTTGCTTTACCGCATATTTTTCGAATGTGTGTGCTCCAGTTTAAGTTATTGGTTAGGGTGATTCCAAGATATTCTACTGAGTCGACTACATTTAAATTCGTTCCACTAATTTTGTACGGGTGGTTCTGAAGCAATTGTTTCCTTTCGAAGAAATTTACTTATTGTAGAAATTTACTTAATTTGCAGAGCATTTATTTACATTAAGTATTTTACAGCGGTAGTACAGTTTTACACTATAATGGAATATGCGTACGTTATTTTGGATTGATTAGACTTCAAAATGTATAAGATATTGGTTTCCTAAAATATATTTTATAATTTTTGAGACATCCGCGTTTTATTCATTAAAATAAATAAATGTTGCGTCACTAAGGGCATTAGTACGCCATTTTCCTTATTTTCTCGCAAATAGAAATTTATTTCGATGATAGGAATTTTCTACAGATTGAGAAAATAGAAGTGATCTAAGCGGAATAATGAAGCGCACGAGCTTGCTTTATTATCATCAATCTTCATTACACTTTTCACTTCTTACTTTTTGTATACTGATGTGAAGAATTATTGAATATATTTTGCACAGATATAAGATGCTAGGTGGAAGAGACTGTGACTGCTTCATTTACATCAAATCTTTTTTAGTTATATTAAATAAGTAACACTGTAAATAACATTACATACTCGTATAGACAAAAGACCTGGAATTTGATGATGACTGGAGTGACAGACATCGTATAATAAGATCTTGAAATGGATGTGGGCAGGGCAGGTTGCAAGAAGAGAAGACATACGTCGGACAACAGCAGCTCTAAACTGGACACCAAGAGATGTAAAAAGGCCAAGAAGAAGACCAAAGGACCGATGGAACAGATATCATCAAGTACCTAGGGGTAAGATGGCAGCGAGAAACTCAGATTATAGAGAATTGAAAAGCGCCAGGGGAAACCTACAGCATGGATTCGCGGTCATTACGAAGAAAAGAAGGTAATTTTTCCTGTTGTCCTTGAAATACCATTTTTATATCCTTAAATTCCAAAGATTTTTCAAAAATCATTGTGGTAATGAATTATGAATTAGTATTGCAATGGCAACCCGGAATGACTATTCAACTGAAGAAACCTTTCCTTGGTATTAGTAAGGAATGCTGCGGCATGTAATTTTAAAATCACTATCAAGATAATCAGAAATTTTCAAGTGAACTTTTTCTATAGTTTGTAAATGAATGGGTATACTTTATACCTTACCTGCTTGTTTCAATTGACCATTTAATACATTAATATCGAGGGGAAGTCTTCGATAAAAAATTATCTGCCATTAACTTATGAGTTTAATTGCGACATGGTTTCATATGTGTGAAATGTTGCACAATATGTCAATCTTAGATTGTAAAGAAACGCAATTTAATACAATAATCTGAAATATTCTTTTTAAGGAAGTAAAAGGCACGAGTCCTATTTATATTCCTGTAAGCGTCATTTAGTGTCCAAATGATGCTCGATATGACGATAAAAAATATAAATGACCACGCTAATTGAAAATGTTTACAACTCAACTGGGTTGAAATGTTAATCGTAGCTATTGCAGTTCGACCCTTAACTTCTTTCACAACTGGGTACTGGTCTCTGCGTTGGGGTTACACCGACTCTAGAGATGATAATTCCACGTTCTAATAGCGCCCACATCTTCAGTATTATATTCATTCTTTCGTCGAGTTAGCCGTTTTACAGATTCACGGAATATCACTTTGATGTAGAACTAATATAAACTCGCTCATTCGAGGAGCAAACAGGGCGATAGAATCAGCCATTTCATAATAAAATATATCGTGATACAAGATTATTCAAGAGCTGGGCTTCCCATTATTTTGTCTTCCACGGCATAAATGTTGAATCAAGGTTTACTGAACATTAAACAACACATTTTCCTTCTAAATTCAAATTAAAAAGAATAAACAACTGTGGAATTGGTTTTCTTGAAGGCTCTCACTTTGAACTGCCATTAAACGAAAAATATCAGTAGAATAATCAAACGACTTTGTCCTTTTTCCATAATAATTCTTTTATTTTTAATAAATAAACGGCCAGGTTTCAACGATTACTCCTTATCATCATTTCATCTTATCGTGATAACGATTAATCGTTGAAATCTGGTAGTATGACTTTATTAAAAATAAAAGAAATATTTCTAAAAAAGAACAAAGTCGTTTGATTATTTCTACAAGATGAAAAACGGCGTTTTATAAAGCGAATTTTATTCGAAAAGTGCATATATTATGCAAAATTTGTATGTATGATAGGACCTTATAAAAAGTCTTAGCTTGTAATGTTTGGATGGTTAATTTATTCTTCAATTTGCGCAAAATGTAATTGAAAATAGAGTGAATACAGAGAACAATTCATCCCTCTAATAAATCACAGGCCTTTATTTCATATATAATCAATCATTTCTGGATCAATCAATCTGTACTTCGTGGAAAGATATAATGAAAAATAAGCACCAAACCCTTAGCGATTTCCACTAGGTATATTTCAAGACTACCGGTTTCAGCTACAACACCATCACATGATGATTTTAGTCTTCAAATATACATATTGGAAATTACAAAGTTTTTAGTTCTTATTTTTCATTGCCTATGTTTCAGAGAAAGTATCATTCTCTTTTCCTAAATACGGTTCAAATATAAAACAGAAAAAATTAAGAGACTAATTTGCCTGTAAAGAATTTGCTATGTGATGAGAACTAACTTCCTATACGCTGAATTCTTTGCCATTCATTTGCATTCCACGTCGTTGCAGTCTTAGAAAGAGAGAGGAGTCGTGAGGAGAGGGAACATTTGGTTAATGGGTTCCATTTTCAAGCGATGTTCTTTGTAGCCTCCGTCGTAGAGTTCGTTGTCACGCTAATGAAAGGGTCTAAATGCATCCACTCT
This sequence comes from Ladona fulva, assembly GCA_000376725.2. Classification (NCBI taxonomy): domain Eukaryota; kingdom Metazoa; phylum Arthropoda; class Insecta; order Odonata; family Libellulidae; genus Ladona; species Ladona fulva. Next base: position 1,205,007 of record KZ308180.1, on the reverse strand, counting down.
CTCTCTCTCTACCTATCCGTCAACTCCCTTCCCTTTCTTTTTTTACGTCAACATTCAACCACTCTTCAGCAATGCTAACAGCTTACATGCACATATTTATCCAAGTAGTTCCCAATATTAGGGCTCTAAGGATGACCATTTTGTAAAGTTTAAAAACCAGTGAATCGGCAGAAAATGACATTTTATTCAGAATATGACTTTTACAACGGCAAGTCAGAAGTAATGTGTAAACAGAGGCTCCCGATTACCCCCCGGACATCTACAACCATCTCCTGACACTTGAGAGAATGAAAGTTTCCATATTTTATTTTAACAAGGATTACGAATGGTTGATCCCGGGTTCACGTCCCTGCTAACCGGGTTACTTTTAGGTACGACTCTGAGGTTTGTAATCGTTCCAGAGTATCAAAATGGACATAATTGTGGCTACCTCTTTCCATGAAAGAAATTATGATGATAATTAAAAATTTGTCGGACGTTTATTAGAAGAACAGAAGATCACAGCTTAGGTGCTAGGAAACTACGACTAACTATATCACGAACTGCATCAGTAATTCAAGTTATGGTTTCGAAACGGGAACGCAAGACTATACTGAATGTAATACACTCAAAACTAAATAATAAATCGGTATGTTTCAAGAGTGATATCCTCGGTGATTTGAAAGTTAAATTCATGTTTAACATAAAAGGAATTAAGTACACAACTGAGCAGCTTATAACATAAATATTTCTCTGTATGATATGTATTTTTTGGGAATTATTTGAGATCCTCGCACCGATCTTGGAATCGGATTCTAAAATAGCAAGGTTGCCGAAATTATAGTTATTATTATCGACGGATTCAGCGAGAAAAACAACTTAAAAAGAAAATGAATTTTCTAAGAATTGAAAATTCATCCTCCCAAACTTACCATTTTGAAAAAGCAAAAGTAAGAAAAAAGAAATATTAAATTTTCCTATGATGTGCAAGAATATAAGCGAACTGCTCCCTTTTCGATCTCTCTTTTCTAGAAGTTACAAATAATCGTATCTCTTGCACCAATTAGCGAACTCTATTGTCCTGAAACGCCGTTTAAAACTATATTGGTATATAGTTTATCTACGGCAATCTTCATGAATCACTGATCAGATAATGAATTATTCTACAAAAGAAACTTTTCAAATGATATATTACGTAGAGGAATTTGCTAATTACAAGTGAATAGAAAATCGAATAGAACTCACTCATTATGCTAAGGCGTTACTTCATGGAAGGCAATGGCCTTCCACGAATTGGCCATTGCCTTCCATGAAGTAACGCCTAACGAGTAACGAAATATCACGAACACTTCGACAGAATTCTGTGGAAGTGAACGAAATATTTCTTAATGTCATAAAATACATAATACAACGTAATTAAAAATGTAATTAAACGAATAATTAAAAAGAAACATTCGAAATGATTTTTCAATTACCGCCTAAACCTTAAAGTAACGTTTACCAACATTTATAAACATTCTTAATTTATATTTCTCGCATACACCATGTAAACGTTGTACCTTTCAGTGATATACTCATACATTAGTTCCCTCTTCCAAAGAAAAACGTTCTCCCATAATTATATCCCATTGTATATCAATTCTCAATCAACCAGAAGTATAACTAATTCCAAAAAATCAGAGGTTTGAAGCAAAAATTCACTTTTCAAGTAACAGTTATTTAGTAGCAAATGATTCACATGATCAAATAGAAAGGGCTTTGTTATTTCCTTCGTTCTTGACTTTTAACTTCCGGATATGAACTCCCCAAATACTATAATACAGCAAAAATATGAAGGCATCTGTTTAACTCTTAAGAACAATAAAACTTAGNTAATATAATTTAATTACTTATTTTTGCCATGGAGAGATAGACTTAATCACTTTTTATATTTTAACTTCAGTTCTACTTCGCGTAATATTTCTGATTCGAACACTTTTACAGTGGAATAAATGATTTGTTATCCTCAAAGTGATAGTAAATATATCCGAGTCCTGTAATTTAAATCGATAATTTTATCAAAGAGGTGCAAAGTTGAATCCGTCAAACACTCTCTTGTTCTACTCGTGATTATCTACTTTACTTTACTGACTTTCATCAAAATATTTACGAGCCACTGTTTCAGTTATCGTGCTTCGTGATGTAGCAAACCAATGTCACAAGAATAAATTTCGGAATTTATGGTCGATGAAAGTGACATCGCGTTGTCCCATTTCTCTGTGAACATGCACTTCACTTGCGCTAAAAGCAAAATGGGAGATGGAGATTTATTTTCCTCGACTTAACTCAGTCGGAGCAATGCGAGAAGACGCCCAAGATGTCTTCAAAGTGGGGAATCCATGCAGGTTAATGAACTGCCCCTCAAGCTTCGATTTCGGTTAAGCCGGGGAGCTTCTCAGGTTTTAATATTACTCCTCAGAGATGGATTTCTAGCACCACATCTTTGTGTAAAGCATCCTCGATATATTTTTTCTTTTCGCGTTTAAGATAGGACGCTGGAGAGTTTCTGAGATCGAGAGGATGGTAAGAAATGATGAGCATCTGTTAGTGCCAGAAAAGACGGACATTGGAGATTCAAAGTTACGGCGTTTTTCGAAAACGGTATCATTCCTTGTCATGATGAGATTCATTCATATGCCTTAGATTGTCTTTCTTTTTCCGGGTTAGAGCGTGCGTTTCCATACCTTCGGATTTTACCGCTTTCTAGATTTTAGTCTTCCTTTTCATCGCTATCTGACCGCACGAGAAACTTCCTATTCATTGCTATATATATTTATAGAGACCTTAAATTTAACTCTTTCATAATGGTTTTTCATTTATCAATCACGGTTAACACTAATTAACTAGTAAATATCTAACAAGTTAATAAAAAACAACAAAAATCAGTACAAATTTGGAGTTTTTGCAATATTAATTAATTTAATCATCTGCAGAAAGGTTTCCACCCAGGTTAATTCCGGTGACATTGCTGTCACCGATGAAACACTAAGTCATCTTTCTCAGCCCTGAGGAAGGTGACAGAGTGGAAACCCAAGGATCCCTATATATTATTCACTTGGAAAACTTAACCATAAGTAGCCAATTCCCTTCTATGGACTAAGACGTTGCTTTACTTCCACAGCAGTATTCAACAGACATGTTTGTGCCAATAAATGAGTTATGCTCTCAATTACAATTTTCATGGAAAGATATAAGGACACAATTCAAATAATGCTGAAAAACTAAATAAATTGGTATGAATGACGCATAAAAATCCAGAAACTCTCTAGAAACACTCCTTTGATTTTTCTATTTCCTCTGTACATAGGCTTCTCTTTAGTCCTTTATATTTTCTATAATTCTAAGAAAGTTTCGTGATTTTCGATGTGATATATTTTTACTATCAAGAAGAAGGAATTTTTATACATGAAGAAATGAAGGTAATTGAATATAATGAGATTATTCACATCAGAATTTAACAAGTGAAAGTCGGGTCGTATTTAATGGTAATAGAGAGCAAAATAAGAGATAGTGATAGGAAAATGTAGCGCAGTTAATTTCTTAAGTCAATCAATATTATGCAATTAATTGGCACGATTGAATAATATTTAAAGTTTAGCTCCAGAAAACATGGGGATGGTATTTGAAATTCAAGCAAGAGCTAATGTGATTAAATATTATGTGGATATGCCAATTACTAAAGCCAACTATTAACCGAAAAAGTTCAAACCTGCGTAAAGCAAATTAAAACGAAAGAACTATTAAGATCAACCATAGACAATGAAATCGAAGATTAGTAGTGAAATTCTTAGGTTTGAATTTATAACCTAGGTATTAAGATGAGGATTTAGAAACATATATCGACTACTGTACGCCTATGAATAATTTTAATCAGTTTCAGTCATCGAATAGGGATATAAAAGATTAATATTTGCGAGATAAATTATTCATCATCGAAATACCTTCTAGCTTTGTGCAGAAAGTTAATTCATAGATGGCTTTGAAATCACTCTTCCTATACTTGGGTCGGAAAATCACTGTAATCGAGAAATAGAGATCCCTTAGCAATAGCTAAGATAATTAAGAAGATTATCAATGCAAACAAAAGTCCTCTTTCACCCTTTCCCTAATATAACTCCAATTTGCATCTGAAATAAGATAACTATAGAGTATTCCACATTTAGTTATGCGTACTTGTGGGGCTTCATTTCCGTGTATTCCCCGGGTCGTCACCTAAACCTCATACCGTAGGATGTTCACATGCTCCGTATGAAATTTGGAGAAAAGTATAAAAATAAATTTTGTCAAAGAATTAGGACTATATCTTGATAACAAAGGCATTTGTGAATTTCTGAATTTAAGAGATTGTTGCGCGCGGCAAATTTCCGCAGCCTCACCCATGAGTGCCTGCTTTACTGTGGTAAGTGTGGCGGAGGAATGAACTCCTCCACGGAAAATCGTAATAAATGACTTCGTACTTATTTAAAATTTTGAAGTTTACATCGCAGAAAACCACACTGACCATTTGCAGAAACTATTTTTGTTTGTGAGGTATTAATTTTACAATTTGCAGAAATATTTGCGATTCTCAGCGAACATGGATGCTTTTAAAGAGTTATAACATTTGAACAGAAAAGATGAATATCTGATTCTTTCAATTATTAATACAGATTGAATGTATCATAATAAATTAATACATCAAGATCCTAAACATAGAAAACGGTGAATAAAAACAACACTTCTACCGTTTTGTGCAGTGGTTTGAGCAATATTTACGTCTCACAGCGAAGGAAATGGCCAAAACTAAAGAAAAATGAAACATTTTTCCGGATTTTCTATCGCAATCGTCGGCATAGGATTTTTACGAATATATTCATGATATTAGGGAAAAGAGCCACTCAAGGTAAGTATAAATCAGTTTCGAGAACTGCAGTAGATTAATTAATTAATTCTGACGGCATTTGGAGGATTCTATTCATATTAAGTTCAACGTAAATAAAATCGTCCACAGCAAATATATTTGGGAAAAAAACGACCGAATTCGAGGGTTCTACTTCATCTTTAAGCAATTCAGGCGACAGATTTTGTTTTCATTGAATTAAAAATGTATGTAGTAGATTACTGAGATTGAGGTACATAACATCAGAGAAGTATAACTTTCTGTATAAGTACAAAACAAACGATCAAGTATTTAACTACTCGATACATTTTATGACCCATTTAAAACTTGTAATGAATGGCAAGCTTCTAATCAGATTCTCTACGGGGTTATTTAAGACTGTTTCTTCACTTGAGGTTTCCTGGTGTACGGAAAGAAAGTTCCTTTGACAGTGTATTTAAGATATTTAATTAAACTGCACTTTCACTTATATAATTGATAGCCAATGCTATGGAGAAACATTGGTCAAAGCATTTAATTGCCTAATATTTTAAGGATGGAAATATTTACCTTCCAGTTTAACAGATAGCACGATAGCTTACATCAAGCTCTACAAGGATGTGGTGTATTGAATCCTTGCCATTATTTGATAATAATCAACGCCGAAGTACTTGGGTCGTTATAATATGTTCATATGTTTCAAGTGAAATGAAATATGAAATGCAGATATCTGTTTAAGTTGCAGTATATTACTCAAAAAGTAGAAGAAAGTACAGAATAGCAAGAAGATTATTAATTGCCTGATATTATTACTATGCCTTCTGGCTGAAACGTATCGTATCATTAAAAGATAAGTAATGCATTGATTATCATTTGTTCCATGAGTACAAAATCTTTCCAGAATCATACTGAAAGTTCCCTTTAAGTTTCAACGGGACTACAGAGGTTTCCTAAACAGAGACAGAATGTAGACTGAGAGGAGCATCACGTCAGGAGACCTTCCATAGACAAAGTTAAATAAGGGGCAATCAAGGAGGCTGAGAAGATCTCGGAGTTAAGATAAGAGGGCGAAAGGATTGGTTACACGAGCCAAAAATGTCAGGATGTCGAGGGTAGAGGTCACAAGAGAACATGGGCACGCATTTCTCGGACCCACGTGTCTCGCACTACACGTTATCGGTCAAATATGTACGAGATAAGCGCTACATTCTAAAATTTAGGCCTTCATTTTGTCAAGTCGTTTCCCACACATTTCCTTTGTTCCACTTCTTAGAAAGAGATTACCTGACACAGGGGACCCCCGGTTAACGGTCTTATTTTGCTCCAGGACATACGAATCAACATTTATCATAAACGCACAGGGGATATGCATCAATTCGATCCCTAAAAAAAAATAATAAATAAATCGCAAAATACGGGAAGGAGGAAGCGTAAAAATGCCATGTATTTTGTTTATAATTGTGATATAAACGCCAATAGATGCAACTCAGTATACTTTTAGATCAAGGGTGGGATAAATTGGAAAAAGGATAGAAGCGTAACTTGTTCAATAAATTTGAAAATACACTGTTTCAAGGGCAGATATTAGAACGAAAAATCGTAATGTGTAAAAGAGGCTTTCGATCGGATACCTCGAAAATTATAAGAGTACATGTAAGACTAATCGACTCGAAAATTCATTTCTTTGTGAGAACAGTAAAAGATTGAGATAGTACTTTACTGATGGTGCATACAGCTACAATCGAAAACATAAGTCTAGCAGAGTACATATGTGGATTGAAACAATTGTATTTTGATGACATTGAGAAAGCCGATTCTAATTTATGGCTCAAGCTTCAAGATATTGATACAAAATTCCTTACTTTCCCAAAAAGGGCCGATCAAAATCAATCAATCAATTCTCCTGGATCAAAATCTCCTGAAATAGCGTTTTGTGAAGTTTTTCTGAAAAAGATATTTGGAGTCGTATGAAGTATGGCGTAATGTATCTTGTCACAGCGTAATAGCTTTGGGCACTCTAGAGAGAGTGAGAGAGAGAGAGAAATGATGACATACTTATCGCTTAGAAATATATCTTAAGTTTATTTTCGATCGCTATAATTCGTTGTTAATTAAAAATTGTTCCCCTTGAAAACCTATAAAACCCGGGACGCAAGATATGTTTGAGCTTTCCCCGTTTCTTTGTAGGGTCCATGATTTTCAGTAAAGTTCTTGTTCTTATAATCTGTTGGACCTCGACCACCCCTTGTATTTGGTGGATATATCTTTAATGGAATAAATAAATACAAAGTAGACGATTATTACGATAGTTATATCATCATAGTTCCCAAAAACCTGTTGAGTGACGACCTCGTGTTTGTTTGCGGAAAGGGAGATTGGTACGAAAACAAAATTCCTCAACGCTTCAAGAACTCCGAAAGGAAGACCGTAAATCTCAATCATATTTCTTATCTTGAGGGAAAGAATAGATTTTCTTTTTTACTTTCACCTTCGGACGAGTCCATAAAAACGTCTGATGATCATCTTCGCAAATTAAATAACAAATGAAAAATGAAAGTTTGCGATGAAAGTGGCCAGCGTTTCGGAGATAGAATCAAGACTTTTCCACTTGCTCGTCGTAAACATTTACGAGGCATGGCCAGTTACGCAAAGGAAGCTGTTAGGAACGTATTTTAGAGAATTAAAGACACTGAAACGAGGTCTTAATTGATTAAATATTTCAGTAATTGTGAAAGTTATTATAGAAGAATTATTGCGTCATGTGGTCAATAAAAATATTTCCATGATTAGATTATCTGGGTAATATACAGTCTGAGTAATAAACGGCATTTCGTTTATATGAAGACACTAGCCTTCGCTAGAAACGTCATATTTATTCCGAAAGACAGTGGGAACCAGTCAAAGAAAATGAGGAAAATTAATAGTACTTAACATCATGGAATGCGTTAAAATCAGCAAAATTTTGATTTTTATCACTCGAGACACGAAACCACAAAATTGAAATCGGGGGAAAGAATAATTAAACTTTGTTATTGTAAAGAACATTTTGTATGTACGAACCTGTATAGAAGAGACAATGGAAGAAACAAAATAAAACACTGATTAAAGAAACTGAAAGAGGAGATGTAGGGTTCACTGAAGATGCAATTTTAACCAAGAAGAATAATTTTAGTACATTTCCACCGTTTTAATCTTTCCCTGCTGTGAAATGTGTAATTCTTCATTCTGGTACATTTTGTGTTCTAAGTGACAATGACAAAACTAGCTATAACTATAAGGAATACTTACATGAATACATCACTATCTTCGTTTTAATTATCCTACATTATAGCCGAAAAAGAATTCCTCTTTTTGTCTATGTCTATGTCTATGTGTATACCCTGCTAGCCACCNGATCCTGTTAATTGATTACCTTGAAAAAGGCAGAACAATTCCAGGCGAATATTACTCCAACCTTCTTGACCAGCTGGATGCCAAAATTCGCGAGAAGAGGCCTGGCTTGAAGAAGAAAAAAGTCATCTTTCACCAGGACAACGCACCTGCTAACAAAGGTGAGTTGGCGATGGGAAAACTACAGGATTTGGGGTACGATTTGCTCGGCCATCCCCCCATTCTCCTGATTTAGCACACTCAGACTTCCATCTGTTCCTAAACTTGAAGACATTTTTTTCTGGGAAGCGCTTCGCTTCCAATGAAGAAGTTGAGAGGGCCGTAGATGGATATTTTCACAACCTTCCAGACTTCCTTCCAGAGAAACGCTGGACCAAGTGTGTTGAAGTCAATGGAGATTATGTAGAAAAATAAAATAATTTTTTACCTGAAAATCGCCGTCTTTCATTGTCAGGCCGAGAACTTTTCACCTAACCTTCGTATACCATGACTCTATTTCGTTAATCGATTACTATCGCGTATCGTTCGCGGAATATATAAATCGATTGGTTTTAGCATCCATTTTTCTAATCTTTCTTGCAGTATCGGAACGGCCTAGGTAGCATGGCAAACGTATTATATCGGCTATGCGTACTTTCTCTAAATTTATCCAGTAAATTAATCCTTTGTTGGAATCTTCTTACTTCTAAAGATTCCCATTTAGCATCCTGACACATTGTGCATTAATCCTTCATTTTTCTAAAAAATAACTCTAGGAGGTTTCCGAATTGCAAATTCTAAACCCCACAGCATCAATTCAAATTTGGCGCGGTCATCAGGCGGTAAGTTTGGCAATAGCGTTCGTCATAACCGGATTCGATAGCGAAAAATATTCAAAATTGTCAATTCTATGGAATAAAAAGGAAAGTTTGACACGAAACAACCGCCAGCAAACAGATAAACGAAAGGTAAACAAAGAATTTTTCCTTGAATGAGTAAAAAAAATTGTTCATAGACGCTCCCTAAGGGATGGATGTAATTTAGTAAACCTACTTTCTAAATTAAATTGTTACATATAATGATTTTGAACAAAACAGTTATAAACTAAATGAAATGTTTGTTGTTATCAAGATTTAAATATAGTAACTTTTGGGGTAGAACGTATTTTCCAGAAAGAAAGAATGATAGTTTGAGTAATCGAGGAAAAATACAGTTGGGAAAACGGAATGCATAGGGAATTAAGTAAGGGTAAGAGATGTTGAAGTGAAAATGGAGGAAGAAGAATTGACCATAAGAAGTCGTGATGATTGCGTAACTGATACTGAGGTAACATAAACACGCCGATTACATCAACCAGTCTTCATGTTTGACGGTTTTACTCTTGATAAGCGATAGAAAATTCACCATGCCTCTCACAATTTGAAGAACCATCAAACTTCGAATAGTCTCTAATTAGCCGGGGCCAAATCCGTCAAAGCAATTGATGTTCCCTCCTTTCTCTTCTCGTTCACTGTTATTTATGAGAGAAAATAAAACCGGCGACACAAAACTCGTCGATCGCGAGGCGAAAGAATGATGCGGACAAAGAAATGCCTCTCCGATTTTCAATGCTCTTCTCCTAACCTTCGAGATGTGGTCGCAACGAATCGCTTTAAACGCTAACCTTTCGTCTCCGGAGCTTCTCAACTCTTCCTCGTCTTCCACATAAAAATGTGGGCTAAAAATATGTGATGATGTGGCATTTATCTTACGACCGTTGTCTCCACTCTTAACGCCGAGGAATATTCTAAATTTTGACGCAAAATGAGGCTTAATTTGGAAGTATTAATCAACGTAGAGAAATGTCTCAAAGACAATCAACTCCATCTTGCAATTTATAACAGACTGGTTACAGGCTGCAATAAAAAATCAACTTCTTTGGTCACTCTTAATTAAGCAGTTCTTTCAAACCTCCCTTATTTGTTGGTATTTTCCTGCTGTGGACATTTTTTCTTAAGATACGACAGGTTTTCTTTTACCTCTACAACTACTTCTTAGGTTTTTCTCTCTATTTCAAATTGCAAGTTGTTTATTTTTTTATTGATGTTATTGAAGACAGGTTAGATCGAAGAAGAGACTTCGTAGTCTCAATCTCGCCTTAATAAAGGCCCAAATAATACTAATAATAGTCTCATGGCTGTAAATTAAATTTACATTACGTTAGGAGCAAATCTCGTCCCATCATAAAAATATCATTTATCACCAATATAACGAAAATATATATCAAAACACGGATGGTATGGTATGCGAAGTTAGAAATATGTTATTCTCACTAATTATGCGAAGCACTAAGCAACAAGAAAGAGGTTGGCTTCATCCAAAAATGTGCATCTAACATGCACGCCATTTTTTCGAACCGCTTTTCTATGAATCTAAAGCACTTATGGATAAAGAAATCTCTTTATAATAAATCAACGCGGTGTCTCATTATCAATATTAAAATAAAGGCTCCTGTCACTTTGTCAACTATATAATTAAAACCTTTGGAAGGCAAAGGACTTTATTCCAATGATTTATGTCAAATTCTATTTAAAGTAAATAGTAGAAGTAGTTTATCTAGTAGTCAGAAGAATATTTTCCTCGATCTTTCTTTCCATTATATTGTTGTGTGGTGTGGTTAAGAGAACTGGCAAGCAAACACTCACATTACACATAATCTTACTTTGTGACAAAAGAAAGCATTTCTGTAATATAACACGTTAAAGCAGAAATCTAAGCATTCCCTTCACGCTGAATGTATTGCACTGGGAATCGAATGAAATAGTGTTGTCTAGAAACCACATCGTTTTTTTAAATTATATAAACCGTAGAAATGGAAGTGAAAAGATTATCGGTTTTAAAAGAGATACAAAATGGGCAGACCAATGTTACGCATACTAAAACGGTTGAGACACTGATTTTACGAATAAAAGTAAAACTGTCTTTGGTGCTCTATTATAATTTCATACGAATTTTAAGCGTACGGCTTTGTATGGGCTATTGAGAGGCATGGACTTATATTTTTGAAATTTGATATTTTCGGGGACAGCCTTACAATCAGGTGTTTGGGCGTAAGTCTTAAGGGATGCAATTCGATTATATACATCCAATGCATTGTATTAAGCAAGGAATCGCCTTCCAAACATCCGCGCTCGCGTACTTTTTCGTTCGCGATTGCTTGTCACGGGTTGCACGAGGGACGTGGTGCAGGCAGTAGAACAACAGAATGCGTCAGCATTCCATCACGGTCTTTTCGCACTCCCTTCCGCTACCTTTCTCTTCCTTTTCAACTCCTCTTCATTTTTTCCGTCGCTTTAGGCCGCCAATGTCATAGACTCGATCGCGAAAGCGCAACTTTCTCCTCCACCCGCTGGCAAAAGGCGAAATGAAGAAATGGAAATAAAAAAACCATTGCCGACGGCGAATGTGTGCGTGTTTCGTGTCTTCACGCCTTCCTACGATTCTGTTTCTTTAGCGTGGGTGTTAGTGGGAGTACCCGCCGGCTGAGAGTGTTGCCAGGGAAACCGATGCTTGTTGACGCCTACGCACTTGAGAAAATATGCAATAGGTCAAGGGTTCTCACAAAATGTATTTTTGTATGGTTGAACATATTCTGATTTCAGTCAGATGAAAAATAAAAGTGATTGTATGTGGAATTCTTCCAGTTTGTAAAGGAACCCCTTTTTGGTTCATTTAAAAATATATATTAACTTGAGTCGATTTCACAATATTCTCGCGACATCTGGCTAAGCGAATACAATCGTTTTGAGTGCATACGTTACTGTATGGGAAATAAGACTAATGGTCATTATAAAATATTAATATAAATGTTTCATTACTTGCTAAATCATATTATTCAAGTTCTTAATTTATATTTATGTTTATTTCAAAACCCACTACTTCGGCCTTGACTTTGTGGTAGCTATTCATGATGAAAAGAATAAGACACACTTATACACGTTACCACAGGATAATTTAATGAAACGACCTAGGTTTCGACGCGTCGCGTCATCGTCAGGTATGAAGTGGTATGGTATGGAAACCTAGGTCGTTTCATTAAATTATCCTGTGGTGACGTGTATAAGTGTTTCTTATTCTTTTCATTATGTTTATTTATTCTTATTTTTACCTATCCCCTTTTCTTTTTAAATTTAAGTTACTACTGTCAGTAGGTTTCGCAGGTTTTTCACGCCCCCCTTCTCTCTGGGAGTTTTCTTGCTGGGTCTTTTTTTCCTAAGTGCAGACTTAAGCATTTTAAACACGTATAATATTTTCTTCTCTTAATGCTTATCTTTTGTTTCCATCTCAAAAGCTCTTTTCTAAAATATTTCTATGGCTGGGGTTGGATGTAAGAAGAGACTAACTAGTCTCAATCTCGTCCTTAAATAAAGACGCCTTTATTATTATTTGTTAATTTGTCAGGTTATGAAATATTCTCGTAGAAACATGAAAAAATGCCTATAGAATTATTCACCCAGTCTATTTTCTTCGTAATTTCTTCGTTTGAAACCAAAAGCTGGTCCCTAAGGCAAAGTTCGAGTTAAGAGGATTTCTTACAGGAAAGAAACTGCTGAGAGGCACTTGAATTTATCATGATTTTCATTCCGTTCAGTATCTCTCGAAGGAATAGAAATAGAAACGGAAAGGAGAATGAATAGCGGGAAGTGATTGATGACTGGCTAAATATCAACACATTCATGGAGGCTGAGTCGGATGGTAAGCAACAGGGACAATGGCTCAATACCGAGTGGCCATCAAAGAGATGGACGTGAGTGGAATTTATGTTTATGAAATATAACAAAATAGCCGATTCGAAAAAATCGCGATAAAAATTACCCAGAAATCTCATTGATTAGAGATTCCTTGGATATTCCTTAAGCACGAAAACAAAATATTTCCGCTCTTACCTTCGGAATGAATCGTCGTTAATTAATGTTCCAAAATTAATGGAGGCTGGTAATAATCTTTTCTACATAATGGGCTCCCGATAGCCATGTGGGCAACGCATTCCACTTTGGTAAAAGCGGTCGCGAGATCGATTTCCGGTGGAAACTCCTGCGCAAAATGATCTTAGCTGTCGAACTCGAAGGGTAAATGTTTTATCATTTAATGTTTTACGTAATAAGTATATGTATTATACCTATCAATAACATAGAAAGTCCCTTGTGATGGAGCAAGTTTCCAGAATTAAAGATATTTGGAGTGGATATGTATTAAATTAAATTTGAATGTATTGAATTAAAGATATTTGGAGTGGAGAATGTATATTTTTTAGGCAATTGTATGTCCTTTATGCTGCTGCACAATGAATTTGTACATACCTGTTGATGATAGTATAATATAAACTATTTTCACTGATACTTGATGCTACATTTCCTTTATTTCCTCTTTGAGTCTCCGGTATTTCCGTAATTTCTCTACGTGCTTCCTTTGTAAGTTAGTGGAATATGGAACTGATATTTCTGTGAGGTAGGCAGCTTTACTCAGTTTGTATATGATTGTGACATATGGTTGGCTGTGTGGTTTACTTTTATCCATGATGATGTTACTGTTTTAGTATAACTTCACAATTGTACTCTGTAAGATATTTTCTGGAGAGTATTCGTAAAATGTAGTGTGTATCGGTGACATTATATATCAGTGTTCACTTCCTGATGGATTATTTTACATATATTGTCATTTCTCTTGGTCCAGATGAGCAATCAATTTACATCCATCGATAAAGAGGTCGATAGTTTTTGTTAGCTTGCTGCAAAGCCGGCATTCATCAGCTGAAATATTTCAGTCTTTATTAATTTACTTTAGGTATTTTCGTTTATTAATCGTTTGATCTTGTGTAGCTACCATGAATCCTTCTGCGTTATTATTATTATACTTTCTGCTGTACCAAAAACGGAAAAGTATATACTGAATTATCGTTACTTTAATTCTAGTAATTTTTATTTTCCTTCTGGAAATAGCAGTCGCTTTATTTCCATAGTAAGTGGCTCCGCTACGTGTGACGCTTGGAGTAGAAAACTTAACGCAATACTTTATCCATTGGAATCAAGATAACAGCGTAGTTTCAAGTATACTATAATTCCGTCCATGTATATTGCCTATAAGAACCAAGTGTACTCTTCTTTTTCTCAGATAATACTCCTCAGTAGGTAGTTCAACATCAGAAGGAAATATTAATTGCACTTTCTTCATAATATTATAAATGTTTGCTGGAAAGGATTCCCTTGGAAAGATCTCAGTGGGTCTGAGAGATCATTAATTATCCAACCGTCAAGCAGATGGGCGTTTCGGCTGAATAGCAGCCATCTCTATCGCCGTGGAGATTCTATTTCGCAATCGTGTACCCAAAGGCGGATTAAGAATGTAGTCTGTCATTCAGAAAGATGTCTTTGTGAGCCCCAAACCAAATAAATAAATATGGCCTGCGCATAAATCGTTCCGCAAAGAAATATGACCGTTTATTATTTAGTCATTTGGAAATAGAGACAATATAAATAGGATATAGTAGTAGATTAATGTTTCAGATATGAGATAAGGCAATATATCGAAACAAGACGGGTAGCAAAGCGACTAGTAGAATAAAAAAAAACAAACGGAGCCTAGTATCTCTCAGATTATGCTTACCGCTTCAGAAACTAGAAGGGAATGACAATAGAGTTGGCGTTAATGTACACCGAAGAATACCTTTAAAAATTCTCAGCTTAAGTATAATTGCTTTCTTATAAACATGAAAATGAAAAAGTATAATCGTTTCTGCGATATTACTAATAAATTTAATTTATGAAATATTTTTCGGAGCTTACTCAGATTTACGCATACTTGGGTAAAATACTCTATATGTTTAACTCAAGCTTATTTCGTCAATGATCTATTTCAGTCAGCCAAAATTACACTAGAAATTCTTAAGCGTATCACATTGCATAGAAATTTTCTCCTACTATTAATTACAATAAGAGTGTAAGCTGGAGGTAAATATTTGACTTAAATGGTAGCGGGTTTAAATAATGATAAATGATAAACATGAGGTAAGAGTTAACACGGCTTTTTATCGTCTCCCTGTATTCTGTATGGAAATTAATTATTCCGAATCTTAGGTATACTCTCAACATTTCCGATCGAATGTGGCGAATGTGGAGCAAGAAAAGAATATTTACACGAGAATCCTAGTTATTATAATCAGAAACCTTTTATATCGTCAAGTATTTAAATGAATAGATGATGTGTTTTTTATGATATAAAAATCTATTGAAAAGATAATCATTTGAAGAGATAAATCTTATATTACCCGGGATTATCGAATGTATGTTCACCCTCCCACTGGCTGAGAATTATTTTAATATAAGAATTCAACTAGTGATGGGAAGATAACAAAATATTTTCCAATACCGATAAGATTCCCGATACTTGAAGGAGCTTCCGATTTCAATAGGACTCCTGATTCCGATTTATGCAATGGTTAAAATTCATTATTTCTTGCTAATGCTGGTTTAGGAGATAAATATTCAACGAACAGGATAAAATTATGAAACATTCATTACAATAATTAATATAAAAGTTGATGAAATAGAAAAAGGATAAAATTTTTGCAAAATAATTTGCTTATAGTTTAGACAACTAAGAGAGCCATTTTATTACTTAAATCACTTAAGTCCCAATCTAGTTTTTCATGTTTGAGTCTTAAAATTCTTATCGTTCAATGTAAAACAAAGGTAATCTCTCCAGCCTCGCCCTTCAGCCGATTTCTAACGTTTCCTCCATAACTAAATAATCGTTTACTTTCAACCAAAGAGAATATTGCCCTTAGATATATATTTTCATTCCAACTTCCACTTCCAAGAATAAGTAAAATAAATTCACATTAAATACCACATAAAGGCGTTATTAAGATTTATAGATTCAGATTAATCGTTCCATCACCAATTTTTACTTTTCGGCTTAAAAAGGCATTCAGTATCTTGTGGTTAGTACTTCAATTATAATGCCAATTACATGCTTTCAGAAACGTTGAAGTTCAGACGCCAGTAATCGAATTTATCAAATGGGTGATGTTCATGATATTTCCAATAAAAGGGCGGTCAAATCGTTTCCATTCCTCGCCACGAATCTAATTCGAAGTCCATTCAAATTTAAATTTTTGGGGGCTTAAAATATCAGGTGTAGAATGCAGCTAAGGGATAATATCATTGCAAAATCTTCCTATAAAATAAATCACTTCACCAATTCCACTGTAAGACTTCAAATTGCCAACATTAATAACTACCGCAATTCAAAGAGCACATAATGTTCCCTTTGCAGTGAGGACTGAAGGAGAAGGTCTTAGATCAGAGATATACATACATAATATTTCGCAAGATCAAAATTTGGATAGGTGGAACGATCTGCAGTTCATGGCGCTTGCGTCCTATGGGTGAAAGGTGTGTCGCAAATTGAACAAAAAAGTTTGGCATAAATGTCCATTGGCCAATCAAGGACAGGAAATTCACATTTAAAACCATAAATCACTCATACGTTCAAGTCTTACGGCATTTTAAGTCGGACGAAATGTAGTGGGTGGTTTTATTTCACGTATCACTTTCACGGAATGCCAATAAAACAATGCTAAGAAAAGGATACAGATGTAGAATCCCATAAACGTCCACTGGGTCGGTTACTTTGGTAAGACAATCTTTGGAGCGGAATTTCGAAAGTGAGAAGATGTTTTTTCCACCTTTTGAAGAAGCTTCTCGCGCCACTCTTCGAAAGAGATATAAAACTCGAAATGAAACATGAATATGCCGTTTTGAGCCGTTAAATGTTTGTCTATGAATGGAAGATTGAGAAATTGAAGAGCATTACTTATACTCACATAACTATTTAATTCCATAGTCATTATTGCCGTTCGTGGGTTACACGTGGGAAAATATGTTCTTCGCCTAAGAATATGACTGTAAATCACAAAAGCTTCTTCTGACTTAAGGACTATTATTGTGCGTTATACTGCTTTAATAGAGTGTGAAATCTATTTGGAAAGATGTATTACTTCAAAGCAGTTGAAGTGAAATAAATCACATTTCAGATATTAAATAGAATGTGGATTACTTGTCACGTTGCGATCTACATCTGCATAAATAGCCTGCAAGCTGACCTTCGGGGTGTGGCAGAAGGTGTGAACACCAAGCGGTAGCGGTAAATAATGACAGAATTTTTGTTCACCTATTGTGTGCAGGTAAGCATTACGAAATATACAATGCACATTTATCTTTATCGTGTGAATCAAACATTTCTCAATCTACCCGCTAGTTAGATCTTGCAATCTATTACCTCACTTATTCGAAGAAAATTATGTTTCTTGATGTTCAGTTTGAAACTCAAAGTAACAATCCCTAAGATGAGCGTTATGTATTCTATGTATGATATGAAAACATTAAAGAATAAGAATTGAAATCAGGATTATTTAAGTGAGATTCAAGATACATTTTTAAATTTCTGTAGTTACTCATTTCTATTAGATACTTATTATTCAGATTGCTGTCACATCTCATCCTGGATATTTTTTGTGCTAAAACATATCAAAATACAGTGAATCTGCTGTTCGATATTTTAAAATCAGGCAGAAATATGTAAATAATTCGATTAGGATGTAAAAATTAGTAGTAAAAGTTTTAATAATATCGTACATCCTGCCTTTCTAGGGACCTCGTTGTGTTGTGATTGGGTATATTCTATAGAATTCAGTCACTTCATTAAGAAATATCTTTAGTATGCAGGAATTCCCAGCAGAAGAGATCCTTGCCTGCAGAAGGGTCACCAGATAATTAATCGGAGACCCTTATTAATTTTGGTGACAATAACATTTCGCTATTTCTTTATAATGAATCAAACAGGAAGTAGATGGAGCAGTTATTCAGCCTATAGATGATAGAGTACACAGAAACCCAAATCACGATGCCGAATTATAGTTCCATTGATGAGGAGAAGAAGAAATCACTTCCTAGGCGTGGAATCATTCTTCTGGAAAGTTGAGGGAATAGAGGTGGTAGGAAGTGCTGACCGCTGGAGCGGATGCAGAGATTTCAAAAGGTAATATTTAGCCTACGCATCGGAAAAGCGACGAATAGTTATGAAAGTACGTTCATGATTGGGTGAAAGTAAACAGGAACATGATAAGGGCAATTAAATTTCAGAGGAAAATAGTTCGTAATTACGAAAACATGAGAAGTACTTGAATTCGGGATTCAATGAAGGGTAAAAATACTACAGAAAATTACCCATCAAATAATTACAAAACTCCTTACAAGATTAAAAATAGAGATATTTATTAAATTAAAGCGTAAATTATACAAGTTTTTATTAAATTTCCCCTTGGCTTAAAATTGCTAGAAATTTGTTTGGCTGAACCCAAAATATGAAGCAACTTTACCCTTACATGAGAGAAATACTAATACTTTTTCATCTAGGAGACACTAAGCGAATTATGATTTTTGTTAAGGAAGCATTCAGTGTATCGATCAGTGCTTATGAAGACAAAAATGCGTACATTGAGCCGGGCAACAAAGCTTATTAACGATGAAAAACAAAATATCAAAATTCCTCATTAGTAAATTAGGGTCTTACCCTGTACACAATTCTATTCTGGGATTTGATGAAGTACACGTGCACTATCTACGCGCATTTCTTACTCTTAGGAAAGTTGAAATACCACGAGTAATACTATTAAGTTACTACAGTTAAGTCTCTCTATTCTATACATTGATAAGGAAAATACATATCACATATAATATTATGTCAG
Organism: Ladona fulva; assembly: GCA_000376725.2. Classification (NCBI taxonomy): domain Eukaryota; kingdom Metazoa; phylum Arthropoda; class Insecta; order Odonata; family Libellulidae; genus Ladona; species Ladona fulva. The sequence continues at coordinate 1,185,976 of KZ308180.1, read as the reverse complement.
TATTTGAGCTATCGACCTTTCTAATACCTCTGCAGACAATGCATAAGTTTAATAAAATGTACTTATAATCTGATGCCTTTCTCATCTTAATTATTAATAATATTTTTCTAACTGCCAAGTTTCTGAGAGAAAAGAAAGTTGGAACACGGAATTGGAGGTTTAAAATCATTCCTTAAGCAGTCTGTCGGCAGGCGGAACTCGCGTTCAAAGACAAACGGGAAGCTTCGGGTTACTGATTTCTGGTAAAATGATTTCCGCTTGTCTGTAAGTTTCGCCTGTCGAATACAGCTTGTGGAGTGTTTTTTAACCTCTATCTAATTTCTGAGTTGGATGGGAATGTTGGGAACAAAATTATTTCGATAGAATATTAAAGTCCCCATTAAAAAGATTTTAAGAAAATATACGTGCACATTTGAAAAAAGGACTCAGGATAAGAACGAAAAAGTAATCAAATTGCGTTAAGGTGTATAAAATCACGATAATTTGGAAAAATTCTTAAAAGGAATACTACAAAAGGAATCAGAGTAGATCACAATAAAGTAAATCCCAAAAAATGATCGTCCAATAATAATACTAATGATTTGTAATTGGTAATGGACGGAATATTTGAGAATGTGGAATAGTACATTTTACTTCATGCGAAACTGTATTGTTACTTTATTAAGGACTAACATAAGAAAAAAATGAAATTTCATGGGGGATTATACGCAAATTAATCAACATCATCAAAACATTAATCACTCCATAAACACATGCACCCATACACCCTTTTGATTACTGCTGCAGACGACATCTTGAAAAGTTTAAACCTTTACACATTATCTTGCTGCATATTTAGATTAGTGTAATCGAACTCCGGACTGATTTTTCAAGACGATGTTTTTGCAGCGGACGCGTGCTGGTTCAATGTCTCGCTGAGGCAAAGAAAGCCGTCGCTGCTCTCTTTCTCAGGCGTCAGAAAGCAAAGCAAAAACCATTTATAACGCCATTACTTGTGCTTACTTTTTGTGAGATATATTGGACGTATCCCTTAATGCTCGAGTAACTTTATGGGCTACCAATAAACGTCTCAGGATTTTAAAGGTCACATTAACATATAGAGTCGAATTTCCCACGGTACAGAAAACCTGCCTTTTCATTGACTGCGACATACTTTATGCAAATATGAACTCTAAAAACATTGGATTAGAAAACATTCACAGTATTTATCTTCTAGAGTCATAAAATCAGCAGTCCTATATGTAATCATAGAAATTAAATTAATGGTAATGTGAACTGAACTTCTATAGATTATTTGTTTAGTGTCCTCAGGAAACGAGACATCACACATTGGTCATTGCTCCGAGATTTACCTCCTTTTTTCGTATATTTTTCCCTTTGGAAAATATGCAATTAATTAAAATAATTACTCACGTTGCCGCCACTTGTACATTTTTTGTTTTTGAAGTGTCGAGAAACCGAGTATACTAATTGATTAATACTTTCAAATGAATTCAAACTAAACATTTAGAATGAAATAGGATATGTTTGATTATATGTATGTATTTATCCTGAAATAAGTTATCAAGAAAAATCCTATCCTGAGAGGTTAAAATCTGTGTCTTATGTTACAAAACGTGAGAAGTAAGTTTTAAGCATCTGAGGGCGTTTCTTAAGATAGACAAATAGAATTTTCACTTCCGATATTTTTTATTAATTGATAATATCCTGAATAATGTTATTTTTAAATGCATTTAAAAACTAGCAAAATGTCTTAGAGCAACGTTCAACATAACATTTGTCCTAGGTTATCCGCTGCAAAAATATCTTCGAAAAATAAAACCCACATAGAAGTTTCACTTTAAAATACATTCGAAACTCGATTACCTATACCGTGTTCTCACCGTTAACGTTGGTATTGTGTGGTGCTGATTCCAAAATAAAAGTATTATAAATATTGATCATTTTGTTCTTGATGATACATATCACTTTATGATCAGGGAAAGAAGAAATAAGAAGCTCATCACTTCGATGAAATTCAACTCAGATTTGATCACGCGTCGTGAAATATCTTATGTACGATATTAACGATTCCTCATAAGCTTCTGCATAAAGATAGGAAGAATGTCGATAATTATACAAGAAAATTATCCGTGATGATCAGAATTGTTAAATAAAACTGTTACTACGGTCATGCATATATGCATTCTACCCGATTATCATTTCGGTATGTATTTAATCATTAAAAAATGGCAAATCGGCGGTCATCTTATGATTCTTTACTATGTTCTCGCTCAAATATGTTCAATGCTTAAATCATTCCTACGGTAGTTCTATCTTGAAATCCATCACTTCAAAGTTCATTCCGTAGAAGTGAAATATTTTCACTTTCCGCGTCTAACTTGGAAGCACGTTCTAGACGAGAAGGCTCGACTAACCAGTAGAAGTGGACAACGCTTCGATCAGGGCATATGAATATGTTGTGTGCATCCGGCACTTGTTTTTCTTCGCGCTCGTGGCAAAATCCATCATAACGGTCCTGAAGCTAGAAGGTAACAGTAAAGAAAAGCGAATTTCCGTTCCTAATTGGCTTTTGGTAAATTCTCTCTTCTATTGCCGGGTGAAAAAATGAAAGAAATGGGGAGAAATGGTACCCGAGGCACTAAGAAAATATGTCCAAATATGGACGTCAGAGCGGAAGAAAGATTGGAAAGTGAAAGCATAACCAAATTAATTACGGAAAGAGAAATAGAGATAAATCGACAAGATTTCCAAAAAATTAGTATCGGAGAGAGTCGAGCATTCAATTCAGTCGATTCATTCTTTTGCTAAATTGTATTTAATTATTTTATGCATCGAAATACTTTTTTAGAAAAAGTAAATCCGTCTTGCCCATTTTCCGTAGAATATTCTATGAAAAGATAAGGAAATTTATGGTTAAGTAATATCTTTTTTGTGGATTTGTAACACCAGCAGTGGTAGCGGAGTGGTTAGCGTGCTAGCTCTTCAGCCCAAAAGTCCCGGCTAGTCGGGTTTTGCGTTTAGGGAATGGTCGTTTGTATTCATGAGCAATTATAAGTGTTAAAATTAATGTGATCGGAATCTCCCTGTTTCCATTAAAGACGTCATTATTATACTGCTATGTAAACTCGGATAAACTGATATTTTACAGGTATTACTTTAATTTTTACCTTCCATAATTTTTTACTTACTTCTAATTAAGTTGATTGAGACTTCAATTTAAACAGTAAACGGAGAGAAGCACTTCATAAGATCCCGTTTAGGTTCATAAGACAATCATGCATTCCATATTTTATCATACACTTATACTTTACCTAATATCCATTTTAATAGGCCTTTTTAAATGACGTACTTCGAGGAATAGACCATGAAAGTACTAATATATCGAAGTGCATTCAATAATAAATTTGTCATGCGGATGATTCGAAATCTGCGAAGCAGCGTTTTTGTAAAACAAATCAAACCTAACCCTGGTAATTAAAAGAATGAACATATTATCGTATCTTCATGAAAACTGCTACCGAGATAATAAAAAGTTGTAACATTCTATTTTTAATCGGACGTATCTCTGCTTAATAGTAGGTGATTTTTCCAAACGTCACAGGTATTAGTTGAGAAATTGATAACTATCCTACGACATTACCTATTTAAATATTTTTTTAGCTAAAGGGGTAGTTATTAATACCTTATCACAGTATTCACTTTTCATTTAGAATTTCTAGATTTATCGTTAATTAATGCAAAATAATTTGTTTATAGTTTAGACAACTAAGAGAGCCATTTTATTACTTAAATCACTTAAGTCCCAATCTAGTTTTTCATGTTTGAGTCTTAAAATTCTTATCGTTCAATGTAAAACAAAGGTAATCTCTCCAGCCTCGCCCTTCAGCCGATTTCTAACGTTTCCTCCATAACTAAGTAATCGNAACTATCCTACGACATTACCTATTTAAATATTTTTTTAGCTAAAGGGGTAGTTATTAATATCTTATCACAGTATTCACTTTTCATTTAGAATTTCTAGATTTATCGTTAATTAACTTCTCCTGATCTTGTTACTTATACTTGTAACTTGTTGTTAATATTAATAACTTGCAACAAATTATAAAGGAATTTATAAAAATGTGCACCTAGAATTTTGATTAATTTTTCTTAAGTGCCTATTTACTGTTTGTTTAAAACTTAGATACGTGAAAGGCTCTTCACTCTATTAATCAAGTAAAGGTTACAAATAATTTTTTATTTCGACGGATCAATAAGGGAGTGAACTATTGCCTCTTTTCAAAGTCTAACTCAAGCGGAAATGAATTTCATATATCTACGGTAAGATGCTCAAAATTATTAAAATAATTTACATATCATCACGAATCTCAATAACGCGCGTTTGAAAGTTAATTAACAGAAAATAAACATTGCGTACACTTTCTTTTCAGGGAAATCGGAATATTGCAACGTCTGATTTAATATTTTCACTTTTCAGAGCTTGTAAATAACACAGAAATGGAAATAAATTAAATAGAAAAGGTCTCAACTTAACTTTTGAGAAGTGATTCAATTAGCAAATTTGGAAGGTAATGCATGTAAACTCTTTCAGATAGATGTTTCCGTAGTTTATTACCTGCGTCAATAACAAGGTAAATGTACTTTCGTATGTTCCATTTGTTAAGTTTTCTGACTGAGTTAATGATGAGTGATGTTAATGTATAACATTTATGCAAATGAAGTAATATCCATAATAACGTGATTACTATTTTCTTTGAGCTTTCTGATAGTTCAACAGATAAAAGATTGCTTAAAAGGAAATATATTTGCCACTACAACGGTTATACATAGGACTAATTATCAATCGACTTTATTGAAGACGCATTACATGTAATAAAATACAACATTGCTTATGTTAATCATGGACTTTGTTACCTTTTTTTAATGTCTATCCAGGTCCGAGAGACCAACGCTTATGTGTTTTCCCCATGCAAACACAGCCATATATTACTCCTCTCGTATTTCAAGGAAAATTCGATGCACCATCAATAGACTCTCCAATAAATGGCGAATGACAAATCTTCCACTCGAGTCAAGCGAATGAATGTCAAAAGCATGAAGTAAGCGAGCATCGAAACAAAGGAACGAGTGAATGCACTCGCATAACATCCACTGTGGGCACGAAAAGTGACTTATTAGGCAAAGGTGTGGTTGTAATTCTGTATCTTCCCGCCCATCCTTTTCCTCCAACCCCTTTTGCAACCGCCCCCTCCCCCGCGGCTCACCCCCAACCCATCCCAAACACCCACTACCTCGCGGGGAGAAAGCTGCTCTCTCTAGACGGCTCTCTCCGTTCTTTCTCCCCATCTCACTTTGTTCTCCCTTCCTTATATTCTCTCACATTCATTCTTCCTACATCTATCAGTTACTGTTTTCATTCACAGTATATCTTTCGTTCACATTTCCAGTGACCTAAACTGGTTTCGGAAAATATCGCGATATTCTCAAACGTCCAATAACTTATCTATAGATTGATAATTACTTTGCAAATATCGATTTCTCATTTTAATTCAACAAGAAGCTATGCTAACCCATTTTAGTGACAGAAAAAGGCCATTCTCAAGTTATAACGTGCGTGTTTTAACACAATTCATACGTCTATAAAAGATTCAAATTTTGTTGATTTTTTTTCTCTTGTCCAGAAACCATAAATCAGTTTAGTAATATACGCGTATGCTTTACACTTTCTTTGGCGGAGAAACCTATTCAGCTACTGGCCATTACATCACTGCGAAGGTGATAGCGTGGCAGCCAAGTAACTTGGATTTGGGCCAACTTATTTGTTTTGTACTTATAAAATTTCTCTGTTCTCACTAATCTCTGTTTTTCTCTAAAAAACATTCCTAAGCAAAAAGAAACATTTTTTTGAAATATATCAGGTACCTTAATTCAGCCATTTGAATATTTTAGATAATAACCTGAGGAGAGGATGAGTACGATATCTATTATAAAACGGAATGCAGAAATAGGTATCCGAATTGAAAGAAGTCAGGAAGTATAGAAAAGAGTTGAGGATTGCTGTAAATAAATTAGTTTACTGGCTTAATTTCCTGCAGAAGATATATTTCGTGCAGGTTGCATTGGTACGTACGATTATTATCATAATTATTTGTCTAAAAAAATTCACAATATTTTCCATCCACGGTTAAATTGTCAGGAATTGCATTCCATCCTATTCACATCCTCATTTTACTTTTTTAACGGGGTATTTCGCCAGGAAATACTTTTCATTATTCGTCAGAATTATTATTTTCCCTGCTAAATTTTCGTTTGTTTAGTAGCTGTTTAGGCAAAATAACTGAAAACTTACATACACGGTGATCAATTTTTACATACATGTCTTCCGTCCAAATAGTAAAATAAGAATCTATTAGGTCTATGTTAACAAATCTCTAACCAAAATATAATGATCAATTAATCAATTTACTATTTATTTCCTCTATCTATAAGTAGAAAGTTTAGTATATAGCTCGCTACATTCAAGGACAGAAAAAGTTTTCGAACCTAATGAATGTACGTATGCTGTAGATTATACCCATTAATTCGTATAGCTTCCATTATGTAGGAGGAACTAATTCGTATAGCTTCCATTATGTAGAAGGAACTTTTTATGAGAATTATTATTACTGTAAAATATTATCCATGAATGAAATCCACTATTTCGGTCTAAATTTGTGGTAGCTCAACATAGTGAGAGAAATATAAACAACTTTTACAGGTTACCACAGAGTTTTAATCTTTATTTTATTAATTTTTCTTTTCTTTTACTCTCTCACCATGGAGAGGTACCACAAAGTCGAGGCCTTTAAGTCCAAACTTTATGGGAAACCTCAAGTGATATTTTCTGCTGCGCCACTCAATATTTGGTTCAACCAATATAAATATGAAATTTTCTTGTTTTCATACACCTGTTTATGAAAATATGCGTTGAAACCTAGTCAGTGAAAGATTAGAAGTCTGTGCTATAGTGTAATGGTTGTTTTTATTCCACCATCATTATTCTCCATGAAATTTGCACAATACCCGAAAGTATCAATTAGTTTCAATTTCCAATTTCTGCGACCCAGATATTTGGATAAAATAGGATTTAAACTCTCCCTCTCGAGACCTACTGCTTCCATTTCTTCTTCGTTTCAATGCCTTACTCAATGGCAATCTTCCTTGTAAACATACACCTACTCTTCCACTCCTCACTCAACTTCATTGCATGCGTCATGAAAAACGGTACATTCGTAAGGAAGAAAAAATAAGCCATTGACTCTCACTTTCTTCATTTTTGTTGCCGAAAAGTATCCTCGGCAAAATAGGAGCAGAAACCGCGTATCATGTAACAAAAGAACTTTTGAGCGATTTCCAACTGCAAAGAAATTGATGCTCCTGTAAGCTGACCGAAATTAACTATACGTTTCATGATGGGCAATTTATAACTTGCTATTATTTATTTCTACCGTCGGCATTGAAGGAAATATGATTCAGAATATTACACTCATTAATTTTTTCATTCATTCAGTACATTAATGCTATAATAATGGGACCGTTTTTGGAAGTAACTTTCCTACTTTGAGAAAAATCTGACTTTAGAAGTAGGTTCAGAATTGTAAAACCTTATAAATAGGGTAAGATATGGAGAGAAGGAATAGTTAACACCTAGTAACATGATTACCTCCATAACTACCGTGATGAGATAAGTAGGCTAAAGACTTTTCCTCGTAGAAGATGATCTAGGCAAATCAGAAAATAATGTGTTAGGACTGTGCGTATTCAAAAAAAGTGAAACGGTCAATCAAGACTTATCAGAGCAGAAAATTAGTAAAAAAAGTTGGAAATAGCAGTAAAAAAGAATGCAACGAATACCGTCATGGTCGTGGAGAAGCTAGTAAGTGTAGGAAGTGTGATCTTAATACCCTTAAAACATGTTTATTGGAATGGGATCTACATGATATGCCCTGACGTTTTGAAACGCCATCCATAATACTATCGCAAGAACGATTCTGTGGAGAGTTTGTCTTATTTATTTTCTATATGTGAGATATCTCCGTTCTCTTGGAACGATTCCTTTTACAAGCAAAGGATGTGTGAATGAATAATTCTATACAATTTTAAACTATGCAAGCTAGCATCCTAGAAAGTCATTACGCCAAAAAGAATCTTATACTAAGCATCTTGCATAATAAGTATTACCTTTTTCATTAAACTAAGCATATTTTTGAAAAGTTTTACATATTTAACAATACGTTTTATATATTCAACACGATGTTTCCATACAAAAGTAAAAGATATTGAAAACTCAATTCGTTAAGTTTCAACTTAATAATACTCTCAAATAAACGCATTTAGACAGACTTTCGGACTGTTTAGCTTCTGACGGAATTTACCTAAGTGAACGTTCATAAACCATGACAGACAGTAATTTAAATTAAAAGGTATACTTACGAAATATATCGTATACATGTATGTAACAGAATAGGATGCTTTATGGATGTTTTTATACATAGCTCTCATGGTTTAAAATGTTTTGTTTTGAGTACTAAATTATAGTGAGGGACTTTGCTGAAGAATATCTTATTTTCTATGCATAAAGGATTAGTTTTGTAAAGTACACCTTTTTCTAAAAGTTTTGATATTTATATGTATACTTTTTGATGTGTTCAGATGGTTGATTTCTTTTAAAAATAAGAAAAATGTTGTTTAAGATTCGTTAGTATTTTTAAACATGTTTTTGGATGCGAATTAAAGGTTGTGAGAAATGGCATCAAAAACTCTTCGTTGTTACACGTGAATAGCATAATCGCTCACAGGCGTTGATCTTACAGAAGTTCGCATGTGTGTGGAAGGCATACAGTAGAAACTAGTCAACGTATTTTTCCTCTTTAACGCCTAAAATTAATGGGATGCGCGTAATGAATACATTCACTGTTCTAAGAACAGCAAATTTTCCTCTGGCACTTGTAGTCTTTCCGAAAGAAATTGGCACAGCGCTAAGAGAGTTAATCAGAGGAGAAGTTAGCTGATGACGATCGTGTTGGGTCATCTCCTCCCCCGTCTCAGAAGAGAGCTCGGTCCAACCCGGAAAAAGAGAGAAGAAATGCAGGGGAGAGTGGTCTGAGGAGATTACTGGCGTCACTTCCGATAGCAAGGCTTGTCCAATAGGCTGGTCGCGCCAGGAATCCCTAATGCTTTCGCGAATGGTGACCCAGTGAGAGACATTTTAGAGCGATAAATGTCATGCTGTCCTTTCGTTGTAGTGCGCCGACTGAGTTAAACTGTGGGATTTATTACCTCTCTGGACGGAATTTTAGGACCAGAACTACCCCCAAATAATAACTCGAAGATTTTTATCGTTTTTCTGTGAAAAATCATTAAGGAAGAGCGAAACACAGCCATGAATATATGTTATGATCAACCAGAAGATCAACCTTATGTTTTTTTTTCAACCACTCAAAGAGAAAAGGAAGCGTTCCGTGAAATTCACCTTTACCCGTTGCCATTAAATTACATGGCAAAATCATGTACTCATTTTTGTGAATCACCATTACCTTGTGTCTTTTTTTTGTTCTTTGATAATTGAAGGATGTTTTTTTCCAAATTATCTGGACATACGACATTATGGGCATACTAGAATGACGTAGATCTACTGTAATGTATTATCGTAAAAAGGTAAGAATAATTTGTAACGTCACTAAAACAACCGTACCCTCAAATATTATTTACATACGATATTTTGGAAAATTATATTCCAATGGATTTGTGTTGAAATAAATGGATGAGATAATCATAACTTAAGTTTTTCTCAAAAAAGGTAATTCGTCTAATATTCATATTCCATTAGTTAGTCCATTATAAGTTTCTGGAAGACTGTGGTGGTTCTCATTGGCCTTATGGTAAGGACGCTAAATGTAATTAAATAGGTAATGTACCTCTTGAATATTCCGCTGTACGAGTATTAAAAAAAATAATAAATAAATATGGCTATTTAAAACGACTATTCAATAAGAGAGTCTTTTAAAATATTGATATAAATAAGTATGATATGTGATCCTGCAAGGACGACAATCATTATGCTAAGTATCTTTTCTATTTATTTATTTGCTACTTTTATATATACATAATCTGTAATTTTAAAGTTGGGTGGTAATGTAACGATAAGTTTTAAACAATCAACAACAGACGAGGTACCAACTTACTAACAGCTAGTGTTGCAAATGTTGTGTATCTATAAACTATTCAATTCTATTCTACCGAGGAGACGAATTGTAATTTATGATAAAGAATGGCAAGTCATTTCTACATTATATTCTATACAATAAATAAGAAAATAGTATAAGTCAATTATGTTTAGACAACTATAGCCGCATGTGTAAAAAGCCGCCCTAATAATCGTTAAGACCGTAAGCTCTCCAACCCTGTTTTGGACCGAAACTTCATGAGCCAAGGAGTGACTTTTTTTTGATCCGCTTGTAATATTCGGAGAGTGATGTCACTTCCTCTGGAGTGAGTGCAAGGAAAAGAGGGAGGGAAAGTGAGGGAGAGCGAAAGGGCGGAGTTACGAAGAAGAAGGTTAGTTGGGAAGGGAATGGGGTTGCCCACAAGTTGTTTTGCCCCCTTAATCTCAATATTTTCCCGCCGAGAAAAACCAACCAAGTTAACCTTTCTTTTCTAAAGTGCGCAAACGATTCTCGCCGAGCGTTGGGCTACACGGTAACTGTAAAGCTGTTTCTAAACATTGCGTCACCTTTATCGATTCTCATTCGAGTGGAAGAAAGTGGAGAATATTTTAGTTTACTTAAAAATTTCCCTAGTAATGGATGCAACGATAAAAGTGCGGAATGCGTTTTCCGAAAGGAGGAAGTTGATGAAATTAGTGACCTATTTCTGCTTTATTCGATGATTTACAATTTCTCGTGCTTGCTACGATTAAAGAAACAGGCCTAGGATTAACTATGATGAAAATTGGATTTTGAGATGAAGAACATCAGGTGAAAATGTGCTTTTATTGTTGTTAATGCTTTTTCATTAAAATATTCTAACTCAAAATTATAAAGTATTCGAAAATATTAATTACGGTTAACAACAAGCAAGCAACACATTTTATTAATTTTTGTTAATGCTCGAACATTGATGTTGTTCGAGCAATTTTTTACGCTGATTTTCTCCCTTGACGACGACCGTATGGTAAGAAGAACAATATCAAATTCTAAAGATCCTGGGAGCAGTTGATACGAACGTCATGATTCAAGGATATGCAACGAAGAATTACAAGCTAAGTCATCATTTAGATTTAGAGAAAGGAAATAAAAAGCTTGCGAACGTTCTCATCAACTGTGACCGGTTTTGAAATCGATTTCTTTTTTCTTAAATACAGTGACGTCGTAGATGCCACTTCCTCAGCATCAGCCGCTCCTTTTATTTCAAATTTTCCAGCTGCCCTTCCCTTAAACATTTATTCATTATTAATTTACGTAAACCTTATTTGCGACTCGACAAATTCATTCTCAATAGTACTGTTTCACTAGTGCAAAAGTTTCTCAGACAAGAGAACATAGATCCACATCATTACGAATGCAGTCGATCAATCTTCTCTAAATGCTTCTCGACATATCTTAAATTTTCTATTTCTTTCACATCTCTTTCAGAGCTTTCTTCTAAATCCAGAATTTATACTATATATTCTTCAGATTTCACATATTCTTCGTCTCCTTTTGAATCCTATTCTTTTCATTTTTCAATTTTATCCTTTTTACATTATGCCCATATTTTGAAATCGTTTATATTTATTACAATACGCTGATTCTGCACGTTATATCTTTATTATCAATCTGGTTTTTTCTTCTTCCCAGACCTAGTAAGTAGGTTAGAAAACATTGAAACGTTCAGCATGTTTATCCGAGGGGTATTTAACTGTTCGAGGGGTATTTAATGTTTAAATGACGAACGTACTTCAGTCCCATTTTTATATTGCTTCCAATGAATAATAAAAATTAAATTTCAGTTCTTCAGGAAATTCTGCTCCAATATATCCGTGCTTTTTATATTATAGATATACTTACATTTAAATATTTCATTTTCTCTTGCTTGGATCACACCATCCTTGCCGGTCTTATTTTCCAATATAATCTTATACATCTTTTTTAGCCAATATAATGCTTCTCTGTTATTTTACTTTTAATTCTTTGATTGGGTTTTGATTTCGCACTGGTATTGTTCCACGGCAGTTAGTCACCAACAACACGGATGACCTGACTTCTTTCGCCTTCAATTCCTCCTCAATCTCCCCGCAAAAAGACACCAAAATGCAAGATATTGTCATCATTTTATTCAATAAATTCTTTTATTAATTTCTCTCTTTAATCCTTGTTTTTCGTATATATTTTCTACTTTCTGTAAATAGGCCTTTGATTGTAAATCTTTTGGGATCTTTATTTAGTCATTTAGTCATTTTGAAAATCACTCATGGTTTTCCATGTTAGTTTAGGTTCTTTTACAGACAGTTTAATCGTAATTACCAGTCCGTAGTCCAATCCGTAGGTAATTGTCTCCTCAAACGGATTCTTTTATTATTTCAACTCAAATGATTTCATTTCTTCTCGCGCACCTACTCTTCGCTCTCTTCCGGTTTACTTTGATGTAACGAGCTACAGCTGTGTTGATTTATGTAATTTGCCGTGCCATTGTATTTTATCTTACTTAGACGCAATTATATTCCTCCATTACGATAATCATACCTTTTCAACGAAGCTACGTATTTTATTTACCAGGGTCCGTTAATTTTATCCGTATTTCACAGTACCAGCTATCATTTGGTCATCATGATTTGCAACATCCTTGTGTTAGAGAAGGACGTTTCAAGACTGAAATAATCCTCAACAAGGAAAATTTCATTAATGGGAATCTGTTGATAGCAAACTGTAATTAAGGGAATAGAAACATCCTCAGCTATTCCTAAAGACAGAAATAATCCGTTCCTAGAGATTCTCTCGGGATCCCCAAGAAACTCTAAACCTCTTTCCTGTTCTCTGAAGACACCGCAAAGGACCTTAACTTTCCCTTCCAAAGATCTCTCTTACACCAACGCCCTCGCATCTGTCCTCAATGTTTATATTCTTTTCCTCTCCTAAATACACGAATCACATGCAAAATCATAATTACACGTACAAGTTGTCGGACGAGCGTATTTATTACTATTGGAAAGTACATCAAATTATTTTTGAAGAATGGTGTTGAAACTATTATCTGAAAATTTGGAGGACTCTCTACATCATCTTTCAAATAACTTTTGATAGTGAGATTTCTGATTGGCTCCGCTTTGTTTCCCCTAATTCGGTCTTCAATACACTTAAAAAAAGAATGGTATTAATAAAGATGATTATAACAACAATATAATAATTTTATTCCTCGAAAATTACAAAATAAAGATCATATTACAAAAATTAATTCGAAGGAATATAGGTACCTCATGAGCGATAAATTCTAATTTATAATTTTTTTATTCCGTTAAATCTGACATCGAGAGTTTTTTTTATAAAATGCATAAAGTGTAGACTATACTGTGAGACTTTCCTATACTGCACCTTTCAAATGTCGATCCTTGCATTATAACATAAAGTAATGTTATAGAGGTCTCGCGTCCATGCATCCAAGCGATATGCCTTTATTACGTAGTTTGGAAGCAATCACCAGCTAGCGCTGCGCGTTGTCGCATCTGCCTTCGTGCAATCGTAGAAAACCCGATCCAGCAGCTGCGCGCGAACAATTTGATTTCCCGGCGAACTGGAAGTACTCTTCACTGAAATGCATGAGAAGAGGAGTTCTCTTACCGCGTGAGTTTTAGGAACGGCTGATGCACTTTATTGATGTAGATGCCAATTAAATTTTGTTTATAGCGCTGCATATATCCCAAAAATGTTGCCGCAAAGTCGCTCAACTTATGAAAAATACCGCTTAAAAGCAGTAACACATGGCTTGCATGCACTTTTACAAATATTAAATCAGTTCAGATATTAAATGAATCAAACAGATAATTAGCATCCGCCGATTCCGCTTAATCGGGCGATCGGACGTACGTTTTACTGAGGCAGCCGTTAATTCGAGCCGAATCTCGAGGAACGAAAACGAAACCGTTAAGATAATTTAGACTTATATTTGTTTATAGATTATCAAAAGGCATTCGACAAAATTCACCGAGACAAACTTTGGTCCATAATGGAAAAGCGGGGATATCCAACTCATTTAATTAAAACTATTCAATCTTTCTATTTAAATACAAAAATAGTAATTGATACTGGTTTTGGCAAAAACGCAACACAGGAAATCATAACCAATCAAGGTGTTAGGCAAGGGTGTCCTCTGTCACCTACATTATTTAACTTATACATAGATGATTGTTTACGAGAATGGAGAAAAGTTACACCAAAAGGAATTCAAATAGGAGAAAATCAATTTTTAAGTTCAATGTTGTTTGCTGATGATCAAGTCATAATTCAAGAAAGTGAAGATAACTTACAATTGGCAGTCCTCAAACTAAATCTGTTATCTAAAGATTACAACTTGAAAATTTCTGTACAAAAACCAAGACAATGGCCTTTCTAGGAAAGTTCCCAATACGCACCAAAATAATGATTGATAATAATATAATAGAACAGGTTTCGCACTTTAATTATTTAGGATGCAATATCACCTATAAGGAAGATAAAGATATTTTAAATAAGATAACCAACTACCAAAGAATGTGTGAGACCATAAGGAGAACTCTGAAAGGAAAAACTGCCAAAGAAACACAAATAAAATTTTACAAAATAATGGCTGTCCCCACATTGCTATATGGATCAGAAGCTTGGGCTCCTAGAAAAAAGACTATAGACAGATAGAAACGGATTGTAACGGATTGTCGATGCCTGTCAGAGATCACGCTCCTTTTTTTTACTGTAAACACGTCTTCTAAATCGCCATAAAATTCTAACCCGATGAATTTTTCGAAAAGCTTCCGTCGGTAATCTAATCTTTTCGGGTGGAGTGATTTTCACCTGAGTGATTCAATCGTAGCCTTAACGCTACTGTTGATCCTGAAATGCCGAATGAGAGAAAAGAACGCAATTTCTTTGACTTTTGATGGATATCCCCACAGGGTTATACTTGTCAATCTCCGAATTCTATTCGCCTTTCCTGTAGCATCTCGAATATGTTCTGGTAACAATAAGCTACTGCTGAGTGTAACTCATATATCATATAATAGATATTCTGAAATTTGGTATTGTTCGCTAATAACATTAGTGGAACGCGTGAAAAACTTATTTACTACTTACGCACTTATTTATATACAAAGCAAGCTGCCAACCCTTGCACCAACGTTAAAGTAGATCGCTAAAAAATGGACAACAACGATAATTTTCGTCTGTATTCGCGTTACGAAATGGTTTTAATTATAATATCCAAAAGCGCTATTGTTAACAGAGAAGGGGTTAAAATATTTTTAAAGGAAAGCTTAAATTTTTTATCCTGCAGGAAACAGCAAAATCCCAAAAGATAAATAAATTCAAATCATTAATTACTATAAGAAATGAGAAAGAGTCCACCTTAAAATTTGGAAGTAGAGGGAAAAGTATTGAAGGTAGTTTGAGAACCGAATCGGCGTAACAGAACTATTCGGAAGAGATCAAGTCGCCAATTTAGAGAATAACATAACAGTGAAAGGAACGGAAAGGGAAAACAAAACATCAATCAGCCTTGAAAATTGCTCGTCGTCTATACGTAAACACATTTCCACGTCTTCTTAAAGACTTACTGAAATTAAGAGAAAGGGAAAGTGTGCCTTTAAGATGGATGAAATAATACACGAAAGTTGATACAAAACAACGCAATAAACGATACAATTCCTTCATTAGAAAAAAATGTAAGAAATAAGGTGACAAAAGGATAAGGGCAGAAAGAAAGTTGATTTATAAAGTAGTCAAGCATTCTTAAGTCTTACAGCTTACAAAGATCATCCTATAAAATATTATGATAAAAAACTCGTAGGGGGGCCATTCACTCATACTAATAGGGGGGGGGGTTGATTAAAATTGTTTAGAAAGACCTGATGATGCTCTTGGTTTAGTGGCTATTTCATTGACTGAATATCAAGGGCAACACTGGACGAGAAGGGGAGAAATTATGGATAGAAATAGCTGAGAAAATTCAGTCTGATTTGTGAGGTATAGTGTTTGGAATGTGAATAACTAGAAAAGGCAATCCTTGAATATTATAACTGAATCGAAAAGGAATTCTGGAAATACTAAAGAAGAAATTGAGCTAAGTTAACTGTTTTCATTAGCGTGTTCTTTGGGAGATATGAAAGGATAGTAAAGTTAAGAATAAGGTAAGCCACGGCACACGATCGTTTCGCTGGAATTGGGATGCTTCGTACCTTCACGTCGTGTTTTTATCAGCTTTTCGGAGAAAGAGAGCGCATTTCTTTGTTACTTGATTTGGGCATATTTCAATCTGTGATGAAGCTGTTTTTACCAGGTTGACAATTGGGAATGAAAGACGATTTCCTTAACTACAGTAATTCACAGGCAGCGATCGCTAAACAGCCTACCAAAATCTTCTATTCCACTTACTTATTCGACGTTTGCAAATTGAGTTTTCTACGAAAAGGGCATATTGTAATTGACCGCTAATGAGGGAAACAAGTGATGAAAATTTCACTAGGGAAACTTCGCGAAGTGGGCTGGAATCTAAAAAAGCTGGCCAAGAGGCCAATTGTTGTCTTTTTCTCGGAGATAAAAGGTGAAATAAAGTTATATCAAACCCTCCCATAGGGTTATATAAAATTACTCTACGATGATATTAACTTAAATAGATTAAAATTAGATTAAAAAACGAATGTATTGTAAGGGTCAATTAATTTTTCCACGGATTTATCAGAAATTTTTCCATTTTTGTCTAATTTACATAACTGAATATGAAAATAAATCTGTAACAGCATGTGTGGTGACACACCTGTGGTAAAATAGGTTCCCACATTGACAAGTGGGCAACGCGTTCAACTTTGATGAAAGCGGTTTCGGGTTTAATTCCCGGTGGGGGTCCAGGTGCGAAATGACCTCAGCAGTCGAAGCACCTTTAACAATATTATACTATACTAGTAACACAATAAGTGCTGAACACGTTCCGGGACATGGATTTGTTTGGTATTTATTGTACTAGGATTTATTTAGCACGGAATTGTTTAATAAAACATTTTCCACTTTACAATCAAGTATTAATGAAAAGCTTACTCTGGCCCATACATCGAATAACGAGTACGCTATAAACGAAATTCCTGATAAAATAACAAAATAGCAATGCTTTCGTTGAAAAATAAACCAAAGTAAACAATTAAATCATTTAAACCATTACTGATGCAAATAATATAAACGTAGTCTAGAAATCCATTTTTTCATATAGAACTCCCTCTAGGATGTTAACTCCATCAATTGAGCATAAAAAGAACCCTGACAGATGAAGTATCTTGGTTAAAAGCTATTCTAACAAAAAATATCCGGGTGTAACAGATTTCTATTTTGATACTAGGTTAGTTCGTTGCAGCAAATAACACGCGTCTCAGGTTTCTGTCGAATTTATTTGCTTAGACAATACTGCAGCCCTTCACTATTCCTTAATAACGAATTCTTTCATAGAAAATAATCCTCGAGAAACAATATTTGTACAAAGCAAGACGACGCTTGTTTGAGTAGATTCTCCTTCTTGAACCTCTCCTCCGTAAACAAACGCTTTCTCGGATAAACACATTCGATGACTGAAGGCGACGGAAATTTGTTTCAGGTTAAGTTTGAAGGAATTGTTTGTTTGGCCATTGTTTGAAGGAATTATGGTAGGGAATCGTTACTAGGCCATAAGTAACATTGATAATTAGAGAACTGTTATATTGTAAGATATTTTGATGAATGAATGAATGAAGTTTGCAAGTTGGGCTGGTGAGAGAGCAATTGTAGAAGACGGGTAAGATTTATTTCATATATAGTTAGAGCTTCATACCGAACAATAATACTGAAAAACGCTTAAAGAAACTTTTCCAGTACTACTTGTTAACTATTTCTTCTCGTTTAGAATCTGATATATGAATTTTAAAATATATTTTACCCAATTAAGCTTCTACTTTCTATACAATCTTCCGAAATGTGGTAAATTTAGCTGAAAGGTTTATTATAAATCTTTTCTTAGGTTTCTCTGATATTAAATATAAAATTATTGTTAACGGATTTTACATTAATATTTAAAGACGCATGCTCTCGAGCAAAGAGCAATAACGGAAATCTTCCTAAATATGATTATATACATTTAAGAGCTACCCCTATCTCTATTCCTCATCGCACCTTTGAACAATTTAAAGACTAATTTCCATTTCATCCTCATTCTTGCATTCAGTCTTTGATTCTTTTTACATCATTCTGACATTATTTGATAATTTTTGAAAGCAATTTCCAGGAAAAAATATAATAAAATCAAGTACAGATGATTATTACGTCTTATTCCGGCTAGACGAGCTTTTCACCTATTATTCACATTTTACCTATGTCGTTCTTCAGGTAGTCCGTAACATGTAAATTGGTGTATAAATTGATATCGTGATAAGATAGGAGGTAAGCACCTCGCTCAAAGAAACGAATGCATAATAAATTGTGTCCAGGGCGCATTTAATGTCTGACATTATTGAATGCGGAGCATAAGGGAAAGTTGAGTTGACCGGAAATTTCTCAAAGGTTTCCAACCTGAGATCAAACAGAGCAGAACTTAAATGCAGCAAGATTCGACAATTTTTCATATTTAATAGTTCAATAGCGTCTCATTACTTTATTCGAAAATAAGAGCTAAAGAATAGGAACGTTTTCCTTGAGAACCATCCATCACCTCATGATAGAGTTTTTCTCTCTGCCAAACATTTTCGTGGAACCCAATTCGGCTCGCGATGAAAGTTTTCGAAATATATATTGAAATGGAATGCAAATTACGGCCCAGGGGAATCGATCTGATGGATTTATCAAAGTCATTCGAGTGGCAATTCCTCAGATTTCGCGGAATCGAAATTCTCGGCGAGGTGTGCGAGGAGTAGTATGATTCCTTAGGCTGAATAAAGTTCCATTCTCGCTAATAAATGAGCTGAAGAAAGTAAAGGAACGCGGTCCCGTTTTTTCCTCAGGATTCCAATCGCCTTATAAAGCCGTAGACCCTAATGAACTTGACGATCGGTTTTCAAACTGGCCTTAAGTGGATATTTCCATATACGCACTTCTGCTATGAAACTCATGAGCAAGTAAAACTGGCGGCGCGAAGCGTGGGTAATTCTTTCGAACTTCTTCACTCTCATCAATGTAGACATGAGAGTATGCGGAATTCGATTAGCCACGTTTTCTCTAATCTAAACATTTGGATATTTGGAGTTTAGTTTCCCTTCGGAGCAAACAATATTCTGATTTTCCGTTTCTTTATATTTTTCTCCGTTTTACTTTTCAACATCATTATTATTAGGTGAATAACCACGAACTTACCCGGATGATAACCCGTGAAGAATTCCTTTTCATCATTATTTCAAATTAATACTTTGTCTTCAACTCTTAGATTTACTTTTTGATAAAAATGTTTCTTGGCTTTTCAGTTTTCATTGCATGGTTGCTGTCATTAAATAAATTTGTAGAAGGATCGGTTTTTTAACCTCAGGGAAGATATCCTGGTTTCCATTTTATGATTTTCTCTGAATATCGTGTATTACGGGTATAAAGTAGTTAATGTATGAATGAAAATTTCAATTCTTGGAAGCAATCAGTAGAAATAATCCTTTATTGTCGAATTTTGCGCTATTAAACCTCATTCCACGGGTTTTCACTTATATGTTGAGGAAAAATCTAGCATCAATAACTAAGAGGTACTGAACAGAATTTGAAAGAAAATATCATTTTGGATGTATTTTGCCGTAAGAAGAGGTTTGTACTTATGAGGAATTTGAGAGTTGCTAATGCGGTTATTCGATTGTATTGTGGGAAATGAAGTTGCTAAAGAAAAGCTTGGCATTGGAATGATACATCGAAGTAGTTGAATTTTTTAAACAAAACTTACACTGAGATGAATTAACTAGTACTTTATGATATATAACAATAGTTTAGAGAGCTACATCATATACATGTACTTCATGTTAACGTCAAACGCAACGGAAAACCCTTTACCTTAGCAACAGACATATTTCAAGGAATCTCGTACATCTCAGATTTCACGATAAAATGTATCCGTTTCAAGTCAAAGCGAATACATTT
The DNA here is from genome assembly GCA_000376725.2 of Ladona fulva. NCBI lineage: Eukaryota > Metazoa > Arthropoda > Insecta > Odonata > Libellulidae > Ladona > Ladona fulva. The sequence continues at coordinate 1,165,649 of KZ308180.1, read as the reverse complement.
ACTTACGCATAATTATCTTTCAATCTTAATCCCGGTTCGATTCCCGGTTGGGGCCCATATGTGCAAAATTACCTCAGCTGTCGATGCACTTTTGACAATGTTACTGCTACTAAGTTTAGTGTTAGTTGTAGAATCGAAACATTATGCACGAAAATAATAAAACTTTTCAAACCGTATACAATCCTACTTATAAATTATATATATTTATATAATTCGAGCTAAGTTGTTTTTCTTAGAAATAAAAATATATTCTTGCATTCATATTGCAACTATTTCTTGGGATGGAAATGATTGCAGTTCATTCAAGGAATTAATAATGGAAGGAAATCATAGATAAGGTACCCTTTGTATAATGTAGAAATTCGACTTTCTTTCTTAATCGCTACGCAGCGCTTAATTTGTTTTGCCACAGTGTGTTCTCTCTTCACCGACTCTGCCTCCCACGCATTTTTCTCCAGTCCACTCTCTCCTATACCTCTCCAGTACACCTCAGCGGCACGCTTTTATGTGGGTCAAGGGCCTCCCCAACCTTTAATACTTCTCTTCCTTTAAGTCTCTCCTGTTCTCTCATTTTCCTCGGAAATGTGCTCCACATCTCATTCTTGAACACTTCCTTGTCCCTAAAATGTCTGTTACTCTCTCCTCGTTCCACTCTTCTCCTATTCCATTCAAATACGTCTCAAATATGTTGGCTAAAATTTGTTCACCACAATGTGCGATGGCGTTACCTCGTGGAGGGCCATAATAATGAAAATAAGACTTTTCGTACAATTTCAAAGCTTATTCTATTTGGAGACATGTTTCGCTAGCATCATCAGGCAAAGATAATTTTCCCATTCAGGTTTTCCCGTACACTTCTTTCCACCATATTAGTTGTATATTTAAAAAATTCTCAAAGTTTCTGTTTTAACCAGTTAAGATACAATTAAAAGAAAAATATCGTCAATTTCCCCGAGTCAAAGTTGGCCCTTCAGGAGGTGCCTAATTACCACCATATCGCACAAATAATTACATATAATAATTAAAGTTTTAAAATACAAAATTTGAATTAAAAAACAGAAACAATCGTAAGAATTATATAAACAACAAGTAATATAAACAATATACATTCATGAATTGGAAAATTATCTTTGCTAGACAGTCAGCAAAACTTGTCGTCAAATTATATCTGCTTTGAAAGTGTACTAGAAGATTTATTTCCATTTTTGTTATCACCAAAGGATGCAGATTACTTTATGAAACCTGAAGTGTTATATTAAAGCTATGGAAAAGGTACTCTTCTGTATCTCCTTTCTTTGTTCCTGTATATCGATAAGCGTTACGTTGTATTCTCAAAGAGAGAACAACTGATGCTGGGAGGTGATCTTTTAAGAAGTAGGGAAAAGGGACACAAAAATCTTAGCCGTCGTAGAGAATCATACCCGTCAGTTTCTTCGTAATTTTGGTAATTTTCCCACTTCCCGAATGTCCTTCTACCTCTATTAGTGTGATATCATAATGTGGTATTGGACGATTTTACTACTCGAAAGATAATTGCATCTAAATATCTGGAAGGGCAGAAACCACATACGGCCGCTCAATCTCCTCTCCACTCGCTTCTGTTTACACATTTTTGCATCTACTCAATGATATAAAACTTAGGACCGTCCTTTAGCACACAACGAAATTTAAACATTAAAAGGTTATATTACGCAGAATAGCGCCAAATTAGTGAGCGAAATAGGTATCGTTACCAAGTACGGACACCGGCTGCTTGGAAATCTGGGTCGGCTTCATGTACCGATGCCGGCCGTGACGGGTTAATCGTACCAAAAGATCAATCTTCAGTCATCAGAAAAAATCTAAAGGGGATGGGCAATGAGATCAAGAAGCAAAGTAGATCTACGACAATGTCAACATGCTCAAAAACATACATCCGGCAAACGGTAGCTAATATTGAATCTGCTCCATTAATTTACGATATCCGTAATTTATGGTACTCAGTCAATTTATTTACAGGTTTTATTTTCCTATGATTTCTAGTCTATGTGAAATAAAAGATTTCTCTAATTGTTCTGAAAAAAATTTAATTTCGAGAAAATGTTGGTCGCCTTGCTCACTACTACACGAATTTTTGAATAAACATGCTATTTACATTTAAACATTTCTTAATTAATTTCTTGTATCTAATTTTATATTTACGAATTTCCTCTCGCGTTCTCATTTCCATTTTCTCATATACAGTAATATCCCGACTTACGCTATCTTTAAGTTGCATGTTTCTTGATTTTCCTTCGCCGGGAGAAATGTTGTCCATTCTAATAAAAAATGAGACGAAAATATGTCAGAAATTGATCATGTCACTCGTTCGGTAGAAGGAGTTGCCAGTCTTGCCGAGTTATTATATTTGAAATTCGAAGCTGATAATGGCAACGAGGTGTCAGACTCACATAACCAGAAGCTGACAATCGACGAGCTCATAGAGATGCAAAACATTTGTGAGGAATCCGAAACTGCAGACTCCGTCCCACCTCCCAAGAAAAGCAACTGGGAGTTGCAAGTTTGACAGGAAATATCGTCTCAGTCGAAATAGGCTCACAAATATAAGAAAACATACATACATACCAAAGAAAGCGCGTTACAGCTGTAAAGCAAGGAAGGAAAATATTTTACCTTGCTACAAAGAAATTCTGCATGAAAAAAGATGAAGCAGTGTTATTAGAGGAGTTTGTTAGGTTTTTATGAAGCCGTCTACATTAAAATAGCTAAATAACGATTAGTAATTACGTTTGGGGTGTAACTAATTATTTTTATAAATATTTTGTATTAGCATATTTCAGCCCGGTATTATTTAGAGCACTTAAAATAGACTTTACCCAACCTTAACTTTAGGACCCGATACTATAAAGGTTTGTTAAAGTTCAGTGAAGACTATATTCGTAGTTAATATCCTAAATGTACGCGAATTCGATGTAAGCAATTTTCGTCGATCCCACCTATCGCGTAACTGGAGACCAATTGATTTCTGTAAGGAAGTCAATTTGCGGGACGTCGTCTTTTAATGTGAGAGACGCTAGGTTCTCTTCCGTTGTACAAATAGGACTATAATATTTAACCCTCTGTTTTTCCCGTTCAGAAGAAACGCCACTTTTCCTTGTATTCACATAAATATATACATAAACATGTATACAAGAGTTCAAATCCAAGTTTATTGCCTAATTCACAGGGTTTTACTCCCTTAATATAAATTAAATTTCAGTAAACATCGACTGAGGTGTATTTGAAGCAACAAATTTTATATTTTATTATTAGAAAGACATTAATTACGTATAGCAATATTCATTCGTCTTTAATTCCATTCCAGCAGAGATTTTTCTTTGAGCCATATCAGGTAGAACGATCAGAGTTTCTTCAGGAGGAATACGATTTCCTGCTTTGATCCATCGTAAAAATTCAAGGCGAAAAGCAGGTCTATAAAGTTAGATATTTATGTCATTCAACATCGTCGCTTCCCTTAAATGCCTTAGAAGGTTTCTTTTACCAGAAAATATAGCGAATGGCTCTGGGGATTGATCTCCGTAAACACATACTTGTGAAAAGAAAATTGCGGTAAACGTTTCCCTTAGATTTACATAACTGTTTGACCTTTCCGAAACATTTCCCTAAGGATAAGAAAGGTTCAATCTTACGAAACGGGAGATGAACAAAGAAACGAAACCCTGTTGAGCGCCTTTAACAACGTCCACTTTTATTGCTAATCCTCTGACAGGCATAACTCCTCAGGCAAAGCTTCAGCGATCATTTTAATATGGTATAAAGTCCTTTGCTAAATGGATATGCTTAGAAAGCTGGCGGAAAATTGCATCCTGTCTGCATTTGTTGCTTGACTCAACGATTAGTTCGGCTTAATGTCTCTTTTTGCAAGAGAAGAGAGGGAATTTTCCAGCTATTCCATTGCAAAAGGTTTTGATTCCAAGATTTCAGTTGGTACATAAAGATTGTAATGCGTGTATGGTTAACAATTATGGTAAAAGTAGAAACGTTGAATAATCGATTACAATCTTTTCTTATCTTTTAGTAAATTCGTGATCCTTTGCTCTAATGCTGATTTAAACTGCCTCCGTATTTACCATGTGAGGTGTAATTAATTAATCTTATTAAAAGCTAGACGGCCTACAAGATCTGGATTCTTAATGTTTTATCGTAAGATACCTGATTAACTATGAACTTTTCTGAGATCGTATGCAGTATTTAAAATATTCTATCACATTCGCCAACACCTTATACTACAGCAGTGGCCGAAACAGATGATTTCTTCATAGAATATTTTTAAAGTAAGCACGAGCGACTTTTTCTTTGCCTTAAATCGGATTGTCTCGAGGAGTTTCGTCTTAAGAGGCATCCAGGTTTCCATAAAAAATCTCACTGATGAACCTACCTTATTACTTCCTCTGTTCCTCATTTATACTGAAGATAGATAAATAAAAATTTCGCGACAAAATATTATCTCCAACGAAAACCTTATGGACCACTTTCAAGTGGACCAATGTTTACTTTACTTTCTGTTTAAGATACATACTAAGCAGAATAACGTTTTCATGTGCTAATTTGGGTTGTAACTTCCTAGGCGTTTAAGTTCTTTCGAAATCCGCAATTAACAGCTCTTCCCTGCTGCTGTGCAAGGCATCGAATCGTATTATACTTCGCTAAGTTTTCGCTTCGTTCAGCGAGAAAATATCGGTTCTGTTACGGTTTAATTCCTGCTAACTTCGAACCGGTTCTTTTCACTCCGATCATTGTATCATTATATCCCTCTGAAAGTCTTTTAAAAATTACATCCTGTTTTATTCATGTGTACACGACATTATACTGAATTTTGGAACAAAACTTACATACAATTAGTTGCAAGTCGAGGTTTCACATGTTTAATTGACCTTCCTCCAATCAAAATTCAGTAAAACGTGCAATATTGGGAACCAGAAATCGGAACGGAATAAATAATAGCCTTCGGTTTCGGTTCGATTTCAATAATTTCAATTTTTTCGATTCGGGTTTGCTTTTCGCTCCGGCAGAAGAACGGCGTTCCGGTTTCAGTTTTTGGTTCGAATCGATGCCGTGTCGCGGCACAAACGTGTGTAATGAGCACACTCCTTGTGTACTATCATTGGAGGTCAATGCATTTCTGCGAGATAATTTTTCGTCTAATGGAAGTTCGCTATGTTGATACTAAAATAATCAATTGAGCAGTCGGCGTGTTCCTCGATTGTTAAACGGTAAGCTATCGAATGAGACCTGAGCTAACAAATGTGTCCTACGGTGTTTCACGAAGTTGGAGTAAATGGTGTCGTAGAAGATAAACGGCTGGTTAGCAATGACTTATGGGAATTACACATATTCTCTTCTGAGTAATTCAAATGCGAGCTGCGATACATGTGCGTGAATTGCGAAACAAACACATGGGTTCCATACACTTTAACCTTTCCCTGTTATGTGACGCATGGAAGTTTGGGAGAAATTCTATAAAGCAACCTTTTTTCTTTTCCAAGTTTTTCATTTCAATATTGTTTTTCTTACTCCCTTCTCTTATCACCAGCCGTTTACCAGCAAAAGGAAGGGACAGAACCTTTCTTTGCCCTTCGATTCTTACGAAGGTTTTGAGTCGAATCTTTTGTACTTTTTGCTGTCGAAGCAGATACAAAATCCGCCTTCGCTCTTCGGCATTCCCTCCGTCGATACTTCTGTGTTTTTTGAGACTGCGAGATTTCTTCCGCAAAGGGAGGGAACGCATCGAAAACAACCGCAAGCACACCATAGAATAAGGATACATATCCTTACTCTATGAAGCATACGGATGCGTCCTGAGAGACTCTTGGAGTGATTTTTTCGTATTCATCCGCCACGGAATGATCTAAGTAGGCCATCTACGCATCCTCCCACACCTCCCATTCCAGCCTCAGGGCGATCGATTATATGTTTCTCTTTGCGGTTCCTGCTTGCAGAGGGAAACTCTTGCCAAGGAGGTCTTGAGGGAAGCTAAGTATACAGTTGACGGATGGGAAATGGTGAATAATTAGGATTTTGAAAAATTCTGATCCATTTTGAGGCAGTAACGAAGTTAACTCCGTCATAAATTATTTAATTAAAAAGTACTTAGTTCACGAATTAGATTGTTCATGACATTTATAATTACTGTATTGCTTAACAACTTTGTGTCGGTCTTAAATTCTAAATAAGCTTCACGTGAGACCAAATATTGCTTCATGTGCAGGTAGGAAAAACCTAATCATTAATATACTTACTTAACCGAGGGGTCTATCAGTAATTACGATTATTTTTCCCAAAAGAAACGTAAAAAGAAATTTCACAGAAAACCGAGGTTTCTATTACTCAGACCTATTTTTATGTCTCTGTAGGCAAGAAACATGAAAATCACAGCAAATTTTCTTGTGAAAGTTTATTTCTATCATAAAAGAAAAATCAACAATCAGCATAATGAATTCCTTGTTAATGCATTTATAGAGCTTTCGTCGCCCGATGTAAGAAATAAGGTGTTTTTAGATCTTGAAATATCTCGTTCATTTGATTCCTTGAAGACTTCAAAAAATACGGCAGATTATCATGGAATACGTTGCAAATCGTCAAATCTGCAATTTGTACGATGATGTAAACTTATATTTTTTGGTGAAATACTAACCAATAATTCGTTACAGCAGCAACTTAAAAAAATCCAGATAATTAATTTCCGAAAATATTATATTTAAAATTGAGTATTTTCATCGATTGAGATGTATATCTTTGTCAAGGCAGCCCAACTCAGGAATTAATGGGAAAAAAGACTGATCAAATGTACCCCCTACCGACCTACTTTTTATGCACGAACCGAAAAAATGAGGATATCGGGCATAAAAAGTGAATATAGGCCGAGCAACTTTTGCGTTTAAGAATAGAACAAAGATAATTTCTTCTCCATCATGATGGTATGTAAGGAAAGCTGAACTGGAAGGAGTTCAGAAGAGCTGAATATGAGGTTAAGGAAGATTAATCAATGCAAAATAGAAACGTCCTGGATCTCTAGTTAAAATTTTCAGAAACTAAGAGATTTCCAGTTGGTTTTTCCTTAAGATTTTTCTATTAAGTGAATGTACACATCTGTAATATCAAATAGCCTAATCGTTTAAATCTTTCAAAATACTCCTTACGATATATTGTTACATAATTGTGATTTTGAAAGGATGAAAATCTCTCTCGATGTCAGTTGCTCCAAATGGAGGTGGTCCCAATTCTGATTCAGTGGGATACAGGAGAATCAGTTTTCGAAAATGAAAAAGACGTATTTTTCTTAAAAGAAATAAACGAGAACTATTGTATAGCCCGGTCTTTAGATGCAAAATTTTAATGGAAATATTCTTCAGTAAGTCGACTGGTCTATAACGAGAGAGTTGCGAATTAACAACGCAGTCAATATAATGCATAATTTTTAATTAAGAGTTCTACAGTCTTCAGTCTATTCTCACATATCCTGGTTTAAGTATTTTTAAGTTTTAAATACAGACTCTCCCGCTCACATATTAAATGTATTCTTTTATTTAATATCGGTATTTTTTACTTCAATTCCTTTAATTATGAGACATAAGTTCATATCGCCTGCTACCTTCCTAAAATACGATGATTCCTTCAACTTCAACCACGCCTGCTATTTACATATGCTAGCATGATTGAGAATAATTCTTTCCCCCTCTTATAATAACTCGTATGATTTTTCTCCGGCTTATCTTGATCGACGATCATTAAGTTGTCTCGTAGATGTTTCGTTTGTGCTGGAGAGGAAGCATACACCCCTTACTCATAAAGCGACCATTCATTTCAAGAAGGGAAGCGCTCATCCCCTCAATGGAGAGACGGCTGTATTCCATCTCTCCCACAAGCAAGATGCGTGATTTGCACATTGCGCCGGCTGTCGTTTACAGCAATTTTCGATTACGGCGCTAAACTAGAAAAAGAAGGACTAGAAGTGAAAGCTTCTACGACACCTTCTCCCTCTGCTGTTGTGCCCTGTAGACAATGAAAGATTTGCACGAGTGATATTCTATGAATGAACGTGTTACTGCGAAGGTGCCGTAACGTAACGTAAGTCGGTTGTACTTCTTATTTCTATTTTCCTACGTATGCGCCTGGATTTGCATTGAGTGCGTCGGAACGTATTAATGGAAAAAAGAAGGAATGCGGGTGGTTCTCGACATACAACAGGATTATGTTCTCAGTGACGTCGGTCTAAATGAACTATTAAATTATAATTTGCGAAGATATTTGGTATAGTTGTCAATTTTAATGGTGTTATAAAAGGAATTTGTGTAATCACATTAGCAATATTTACTTAATAACAAAAGGTTGACAGTTGCAAGACTTTTGATTCCCTAGTTTTAGGCAAACATACACCCATGCGAAGATCGACCTAAAAATGTTCTTTAGTGCGAGTGATCGTAAGTCGAGAATCAGCTGTACCAGAGGCTGCAGATAAAGGTGCGTATACAGTGAACCCAAGGAAAGAAGATCTACTGCGAATTTGTGTAAACCTGACGTTGCAAAGAAAATCTCGTGAAGTGCATTAAGACGCAGTGTGGGAATATCTAGAAGATAGAAAATTTAAACAAAGGTGTAATTTATTCACTAAGTTCAGAGGAAGTAAGTTTAGAAGATGAATGCCGATATTATGCGTCCTTATTCTTACATAGGCCGTTTTCTTGCTCTGAATCAGGAAAAATAGAACTAGTCGTTTTTAGATTTACTAGAACTAGATTTTTTCACGACGAAAGTAATCGATTAGGGAAGTAGAGTCATGGTGCATGCACCACCTGCAACATTCCGAAAGGCGGCTGCAAAGTACATATGTAGATGCAGTCTACAAATTATACTTTTAGAACCATTTCCTATCAGCGAATAAAATTAAAAGAGGTCCGAACAATCGGTCAATTTGCGGTTGATTTGATTCCTGATTAGGAACGTAACTATTTTCAAGATAAAAGTTTTAGGATGGTAATCCTGTGTCACCGCCATGGTTACGGATGCAAAATAATAATATTAGCCAATAAGACTATCAATACTAGCGAACTATGTCATAATCAATGCTTATATCACTAACAAGATTGAAAAACGCCTCGGGAGGAGCATTTATAAATATACTAAGAGTTGAAGGGATGCCAATAGTTAAAAATTATTGCAAAATATTTACTTTATGCCAAAGATGATTGATTGTATATTTCCTATACATTCTGTGAGCTCAATAATATCACACTTCTCCACGATTATTCACTTTTCTGGACGAATAACCAGAAATTTTTCGCGTAGCTGTGTTTAGACCTATTCAGTAGGTTTATAAAATTTCACATGTTATATGTTTGCCATTCATTCAGCCATTAATCCCTAAACTTCTTATAATGATTTGAAATAGAAATAATTCTGAAATGGTCGGAGATAGTTTGCGATTTTTACCCCATTAACGGCCAAGGTTATAAATAATTATAAATTTACCGTTATTTCTTTTGCAATGTTTTATTGACGTGTTAGATAAAAAATGTGACTGTAAACAAATTGTAAATATGTAAAACATAATGTTGCGTTTTCGCCACTCTGGCCGAAACTTGTCTTAATTATTGAAAGTAGGGGAGAAGAAATTTTTTCCTTTGGAAATAAATTGGGAAGACGCTCAATAGATACTATTTTTATAAGAGACATCGGTAATAAAACATTCAGCAAATTTTAATTGTGAGGTGAAAGATTTACATATAATTATATTTAATTTCGTTTCCGGTAGACTCGCGAAACAGAAAATTCGAGAAATTAAAAATTTTATTACAGAAAAATAATAATTGTTAACGATGATATGTCTGCATTAAAAACTAATAAAAGACTTCGATTACAACATAGACTGCAAAAATAATCGAAAATGTATGTCTTTAATAACAATTTCATATCCAACAATAATGTTGCGTTTTCGCAGCTTTGGACAGAAATGGGTCAAACATCACTATCGACGATCGTCTTTTAAAAATAATCCTCTATCAGCAACTAAAATTAAAGAAATGAAAGACCCTGAGCGAAATTTGGTAAGGTTCATCACTGGATTTACACTAAAGAGGGAGATTGGAAATTTTAGCAATTCAAGCGCAGTTGGATCCCATACATTTTTCATTTCATTAACTCTATGAATCCAACACTGATGATGTCCTCAATTTTTCTCTCCGTAATTACAGAAAGACGATTCTCGTTGCTAATAAAAATGAGCATAAAAAAATGTTCGAGTCAGCTTTCCTTGCTCTTGACTGTATGACTGATGATTACAGTATCCGGTTTTGGAACTTCAGTGTGGGAAAGGGACGAAGAGAAAGGGGAAAAATGTCAAGAGTGATCTTCGTGCTGACCTTGATCAAGCAGCTCATCTCTCAGTGAAATATGAAATTTCATCTCATATTTATATGTATATTTTGCTCACGAAAGCTCCAGTTATTTCTTCTTCCTTTGAAGCTGCGCTCGGAACGTATGTTCCTTCCCGAAAGCACTAGTGTATGTATATGACTGGAGAAAGTACCTATGAAAATAAATGGGCGGAATACTCTCATGAAATATGGATGCGCCATATGTGAAGCTATCTGGAATTAATGTGGGTAGTATGAATAAAATTATTCTGTGAGAGATATTTCTGGAAACTTACAAATTTCAACCGTGGCTTAAATTCCAGAGAAAGGGAGGTTAAATAAAGGTATTGTTCCAAAAATATATAGGCAAAATATTTCTTAAAACACGCTAAGGCAAAATAAACTCGTTTATCCATAAATTTAGAATAGTTTCGTTAACGGTGCTTTCTTTTGCTATTTCTAAACGATTTACTACAGTTACATAAATACCCTGCAAGCCGCCTTTCGGCATGTGGAAGGGGGTAGACACCAAGCGTTCGAGTTACCTCGTTAGTTTATCGTTATCGCTTATCGTTCGCGGAAAGAATGAGTCCCTAAAACTACTTCCCCTCGCATCTATTTTTCTTATTTTAAGCTCATTGTTGGATCGGCCGAAGTATCAGGGGGGTCACATAATACCAATCACGTCTTCCGGAAATGTTCTTTCTCTGAATTTAGCTTTTAAACTCCTTCCTTTCAAGGATTTCCAATTCCCAAATCCTCATATATTCCAATACTATGTACACTGATGATTGCTGAAATTACTCTTCTATATTAAATTTTACATTTTTATATTTTGGGAAATATGATGGATATTTTGAACGTTTTAGCCATAGATAAATCTAGTAAAGTTCAGTTTTATAACCGTTTGAATTGCCGAAAAGCAAAAACGTTCACTAATTCAATAGGGTGAATAAAATTTATGAGCTTAAATTAGCAAATTAAGCATTAGTTTTATTATGGAAACGATGGATAATTTTCAGGAGCTCTTTTATACGCACATATTTATATTTCAAACATATACCTCTATATTTTTATCATCATAACTTTCCAGGCCATCTTGTTTGTATAGAATTATATTACAAGTATATTACAATTATATTACATTTTCACAATTACAAGTTGTTGTAAACTAAGATCTGATATATCAGCAGTAATGGTCCATAGCAAGGTATATCCATATGTATTCTCATATGGGAGAAGACGAATTCCAGAAAATATTGCATGGGTGAGTGAAGATGGGGTGAAATGAGCGAGAGTGAGGCCTGATCGAGGTAGGGAAAGCAGAAGAGATGCTGTGAGGGTGTACATCCGTATTTTATTACGGCGTAGTTGAGATGCTTCATTAAGCTTGGGAGTGGAAAGTACTGTTCCTTGAAGAGATATGGGCTTATGTTGAGATGCACGGAGAAAGCGGAAGTCGAGAGCGTGTTGATTAGACCGGTTGCCATCTTTTACTCTTGATGCAATCTTCCCGTATTGCAAACTTCCAAGGAAGAAAAGACTTTTACCTAAATATCTGAAATTCTCTGCGGAATGGTATGAAGATTTTATACCTTTGAAAATATTGGAAATAACTTTTTAAAAATTCACGGCTACGTTATGAATTTCATGAAATTTTACACTTTATGCTTTTAATGAATTTTGCCGTGATTGTTTTTATTGATATTTTATATCAATAGTAATATATATTTTAATTTTGATGAATACAGTTTATTTGAGGATTAACTGGCGATATAAAATTTCTACAAAACTACAGTTTCACTTCTCAATGAAGCGTTTTTCGTCCTAGGCATTAAGGAAGATTAGTGTTATCTAAGCTTCCCTATATTCATTAGAATCTCTAAAGATCAGATTTCATTGAATTTCAGCACTCTGATTTCATCACATTGTTTATTTGATTTCATAATTGCTTGTTATATAATAAGACGAGGTGTTTCTCTAATTCACTTGACTTATTTTCTTCGAAGTAACTGCACCTGTGTTTAGTATTTTTTTTAGTTTTAACGTTCAAGACGCCCCATTATTACGCTAATTTTAAAGTCTTTAGTGGTCTCTAACTCTCATATTTTACAGCCTCCCTTATCCACTTAGTTTAAATATGATTATCCTCTTCAAGAGGCTGCAGAAGTTAAAAGATCCTATATAATAATCACCGTCGTGTATATATTTATTTGTTAGACTGTTGAACTCGACTCTCATACGAATATATGGGAAATTTAGGCCATAAGAAATGCATGGAGAAAGAGAGCCATTATGGTTAGCCATAACCATTTTATGGTTAGGATAGTTTTTGTAAACTTTGGAAATTGAACCTCAACAATATATTCTTAAAAATTGTATAACTCGCTACGTTTTATATGGTTTTAAATTGTAGTTCACAAAGAAAATATCGAATATTAATATTTTCATTCACAAAATGAACACGGAGAAAATTTTCCGCCGAAATTATATCTTAGGAAAAAATGTAAACAAACGCAAAATTGTTTTATCGACCGAGTTAACAAAGCTATACCCACATAACATTCAGCAAATTTTAATTGTGAGGTGAAAGATTTACATATAATTATATTTAATTTCGTTTCCGGTAGACTCGCGAAACAGAAAATTCGAGAAATTAAAAATTTTATTACAGAAAAATAATAATTGTTAACGATGATATGTCTGCATTAAAAACTAATAAAAGACTTCGATTACAACATAGACTGCAAAAATAATCGAAAATGTATGTCTTTAATAACAATTTCATATCCAACAATAATGTTGCGTTTTCGCAGCTTTGGACAGAAATGGGTCAAACATCACTATCGACGATCGTCTTTTAAAAATAATCCTCTATCAGCAACTAAAATTAAAGAAATGAAAGACCCTGAGCGAAATTTGGTAAGGTTCATCACTGGATTTACACTAAAGAGGGAGATTGGAAATTTTAGCAATTCAAGCGCAGTTGGATCCCATACATTTTTCATTTCATTAACTCTATGAATCCAACACTGATGATGTCCTCAATTTTTCTCTCCGTAATTACAGAAAGACGATTCTCGTTGCTAATAAAAATGAGCATAAAAAAATGTTCGAGTCAGCTTTCCTTGCTCTTGACTGTATGACTGATGATTACAGTATCCGGTTTTGGAACTTCAGTGTGGGAAAGGGACGAAGAGAAAGGGGAAAAATGTCAAGAGTGATCTTCGTGCTGACCTTGATCAAGCAGCTCATCTCTCAGTGAAATATGAAATTTCATCTCATATTTATATGTATATTTTGCTCACGAAAGCTCCAGTTATTTCTTCTTCCTTTGAAGCTGCGCTCGGAACGTATGTTCCTTCCCGAAAGCACTAGTGTATGTATATGACTGGAGAAAGTACCTATGAAAATAAATGGGCGGAATACTCTCATGAAATATGGATGCGCCATATGTGAAGCTATCTGGAATTAATGTGGGTAGTATGAATAAAATTATTCTGTGAGAGATATTTCTGGAAACTTACAAATTTCAACCGTGGCTTAAATTCCAGAGAAAGGGAGGTTAAATAAAGGTATTGTTCCAAAAATATATAGGCAAAATATTTCTTAAAACACGCTAAGGCAAAATAAACTCGTTTATCCATAAATTTAGAATAGTTTCGTTAACGGTGCTTTCTTTTGCTATTTCTAAACGATTTACTACAGTTACATAAATACCCTGCAAGCCGCCTTTCGGCATGTGGAAGGGGGTAGACACCAAGCGTTCGAGTTACCTCGTTAGTTTATCGTTATCGCTTATCGTTCGCGGAAAGAATGAGTCCCTAAAACTACTTCCCCTCGCATCTATTTTTCTTATTTTAAGCTCATTGTTGGATCGGCCGAAGTATCAGGGGGGTCACATAATACCAATCACGTCTTCCGGAAATGTTCTTTCTCTGAATTTAGCTTTTAAACTCCTTCCTTTCAAGGATTTCCAATTCCCAAATCCTCATATATTCCAATACTATGTACACTGATGATTGCTGAAATTACTCTTCTATATTAAATTTTACATTTTTATATTTTGGGAAATATGATGGATATTTTGAACGTTTTAGCCATAGATAAATCTAGTAAAGTTCAGTTTTATAACCGTTTGAATTGCCGAAAAGCAAAAACGTTCACTAATTCAATAGGGTGAATAAAATTTATGAGCTTAAATTAGCAAATTAAGCATTAGTTTTATTATGGAAACGATGGATAATTTTCAGGAGCTCTTTTATACGCACATATTTATATTTCAAACATATACCTCTATATTTTTATCATCATAACTTTCCAGGCCATCTTGTTTGTATAGANTAATAAATTACATTTTTTAAATGATTATTATTGTAATTGAATAACAATTGAATAACAAACAATAAAGATAATGTGGAGAGTGAAACAGTATTTATTAACGGTATCATCAATGAAATGTAGTAAACTTTAATACATTCTGAAATTAAGCTAAATATATTCCATTTTTCGAACTTTAATGCTGAGCAGGGGCGTGGCCAGGATTTGTCAATCTTTAGAGGTGTTTGTATGGCATAATTGCAAGAGGGAATCCTCTCTCATGCTTTCTTTTATCGTTGGCGCTGTTCTTATGGGGGCTCGAACCCCCAAAACCACCCTCTTGGCTACGCTTCTGATGCTGAGCATAGAATTTTGCTGAAATGGAATCCCAATCACTTTTTGAAATTTTCCAATTACGTAGAACTCATGCTATATGAGTATAGCTATTCAATGGACTTCCATTTTGCTAGTAAGAGCAGAAAATTCGGGATGCATAAAGATAAATTACCCTTTCTGCCTGCGATTAAGTGCTTTGATTTTTTGCCTTTGGAGAGCATATACGGGATAATGCACGTTCTATTAACCCTCAGTAGGTTGGGCATATTTACCACTGCCGCATACACAAGCGGATTGCAGATTTCTCAAATGGATGCGAGAATTACTCCGACAAAGAAGCAACAAATCAAAATTATTTAAATTATTTCGAAAGTTTTAATTATGTTTTTACCTTTTCTACGGGGAGCACTTTCTCACAAAGTCATCTCGCCACTTAGGAAGTCACTCATCCAGCCATTGTTTCACTTAAATACGTCCACTAGAATAGCTGCAACAATATCGCTTTTAAATCTCACCTATTAAAACTCTCTCTCTTTCTCCCATTGATTTATGCCCGCCATTGAAAAGAGATTTATAAAGGCACTTGTATGTAAATGGGCGTGGACCTATCAACGGAGAGAGAGACGAGACGAATAAAGATTCAAAAGTAGGTTCCGGAGTTATGCCGAAGCGTAGAAAGAGACTGCGTCATCTGCGAAACTTACAAGTCGTCGAAGTGCGTAGAACCTATAGGACAGTTGTGAAAGTATTAAGTTTATAGGGTGAGTTAACGGTAAATCGGGAGATGAAGGGAGGAGGAGAAAGTGATCGGAAGAATGGAGAAAGGAATAAGATGGAAAGGGAAAGAGAGTAGGGTGGATATGGATTGGCAGCAGAAGATGGAATGGGGAGATGAGGGGTTTAGGAAGATGAGGATGGGTAAGGCGGGTTAGTTGCAGGAGGCGCATGACCCAGACAGCTGACCTCGATATGGGAGGCGATGAGACAAGCATCCGAAGTGGGAGCATCTCCCAAAGAGATGGAAGCGGCGGAGTAATAATGACCGAGCGCGGTCGCGGATCCGTCGCGGCCGCAGGAATGGATGGAAGAGGTACGTATTTATCTGGAGCATACGAGGTGATTATATTTGGGTTTGCTTTCGAAAGCGGCAGATGAGCTCTCTTAGATGAATATCTCGTTTCGGATGAATGAACAGCTGCGGCTTCTAATCGATGTGGAAGATAAATGATAGGATATGATGTATTGAGGTACCATTATGAACATTGACCTCGTATGAGCGGTTACTTTTCCTTTAATACTACTTTTTGGGCTACGCTTATACTGACTTCGATGGTAAAAATGCGAAACAGAACGATTTAAGGAAGTATGATTCTAGATTAAACGGTTTCAAAGTTGCCAGATGATGAGGTTGTTACCTCGAAACCGATCGCATATGTGTTTTTTCCTAATTTGTGGACTTTGTCAAATTTTGTTTCATAATTCTTAATAAATGATGGAGATGTTTCACCAAATATCGCTTAATTTGTTTCGCTATTTTCTACAGAACTTGAAATTAACTTATATGTTATATGTAGGCGTCCATCTAAGGCAAGTTGGAACGCAATTTTAAAGTTCCTAGTTCCTATCCTAGTTTTTATTCCTAGTTATATTCCTAGTAATTGGGTATCTAGTAGGCGACGTTTTTCCTCTAGACACCGTCATCACCAATCTGAAGAACCCTATTTTGTTAAATATATCTGTGGATTTATCCACGATAATCAACATTGCCCGATCGGGATGAGGCAAAAGAAAACAATGCCAGGGAAAGTACCTAATGTTTCCTGAATTCTTTCAGAAATGCTTTGCATAGCTCAGAAGTCTATATTTTCTCTTGTTATCCAATTAGTGTAATCCCCAAGGACGAAGCATCTAATTGGTGACGGTTGAAAATATCTCTCCGCGCTACAGATCCGCATGATTCTCTAAATTACAGAAGAACCCTTATCCTCTTTATTTAAATAAAGAAGTGAGACTTGTAATATCCTCATTCTACAAAAATTACTCATCTCGTCTTTTACGATGCTCAAGAACACTATGGTAGTCTATTAGAAAGAACATGGATAACCACGGCGTGACGCAAGGAAGCAAGTATTTTACTGAAGAAGTTTATCGGTTGTACCATTAAACATATAACTATTTAAATAAAGAAGTGAGACTTGTAATATCCTCATTCTACAAAAATTACTCATCTCGTCTTTTACGATGCTCAAGAACACTATGGTAGTCTATTAGAAAGAACATGGATAACCACGGCGTGACGCAAGGAAGCAAGTATTTTACTGAAGAAGTTTATCGGTTGTACCATTAAACATATAACTCTTTGTACTTTTTATTTGGACCAAAAGTCGACAAAAATTGTGAATGACCTGAACAAGAGAAATTACCATCAAATAACATAAAGGTCATAAATTACATCAGAAACAACATCAGAAATAACATCAGAAATGTTCATAGAGGCCTCGATCTGCGATGTAGCACATAACATAAATCGATGTTTGCGTTAGAAAACGAGACTGACTCAATATTATAAATCATGACTATTATCTTGGGAATCTATAAATATTCCTAACCTCACATTCACGGATGATAAGGAGAACCTTATGCAATCATAGGTATTCGCTCATTGAAGTCTCCTGTATTCGATCAATTTCTCCAGTTAAGTACCGCATTTCATAGCAGTGTATTTCACGGAAAGGAGCATCTCTCCAAACGGAAAAAAGTGATCGTGTGCTATGAAATTTGAATTTCAAAACACCTTCATCTCGATGCGAAGTTTTATGCCCGCCGAGAATAATACCATCTGAGAGGCTCTAACACCGTGCCAACAATTTCGCGAGCGTACTAAATAGGTCAAACATATTCACGGCTTTCCATGGAGGATTTTTCTCCAGTTACCCAAAAATCGACCGAATAACAGTTCCACTTCCTCTTCTCCACCACATTTTTGCTCCGTTTTTCCTCTTTTTTTCGACTCCTCGGCATTTCGTGCCTTTGCGATCGGCTCATCTTCTTTGCCGTCACCGAATGTGGGACAACAAATCTGGGGTAAGCATCGCCGAGATTTAACAAATGTTGTTTCACTTTCCTCCGCGCAGGTTTTGCTTTCTTCTCGGATCCACGCGTACGTTTACGAATAATCGCCTATCGTCGAGGAATGTTTGCTGCATAGAGCATCTTAGTCGGAAGTATCACCTGTTCACTCGTTTGCGGATGTACTTTACTCCCATTTTCCAACAGATTGTGAAAGGAGGTAAATTACAGACAAAAGATTCAATTACTCATCGTGTGGTACAATTGACATCTGGTGCATATATCACCAATTCTTTTAGTAGAAATTCTGTCATCATTAATTAATTCTGCGCTCACGATATAATTGACATTTTTATCATGTTTCTGATATGCCGTTACGTTATGTGTTAATGGGAGCGTCTTTTGAATGCACATGAAATCTTTTCTATTAAATCTTGCTATTAGCGAAATAAACTTTTGTTAATAAAACCGACGAGCGTTTGTATGAGGCAAATACATAAAAACTAACATTTATGACATTGATAGCTGTATGTAAATTATGACTTATTGTATATCGTGAACATTATTTTTTAATAAATTGAACACAGGTAATACATAGCGTCTTAAAATTTTCTATAAGAAAAATACTATAAGTTTAGGTTTTTGTTTCTTTTTGCCACCATCTTAAATAGCTTAATCTATTACAATGCTTACATTATGTGAGTATTATCGAAAGAAAAAATTTTGTAAAGGCGTCAGTTTTTCAATTAAATGGCAATACAGAATTACTTATCCCTTGGTTGATCATCTGTTCCTGTACAAAATTATACTTGGAGACAATTGCTCATGCGGGTAGTTTTCTAGAAAAGATAAAAATAAACTCTTCAATAAATACCCCCACGCCAAAAATATATTTTAAAATTTGTTTCTGACAACGTATTTAACTTAGGATTACCATAAAAAAACCGTAAACATAAGATCATCGTGCTAGGAAGAATTTAAACGACGGGGTTCACCCGGATTATGTAACTGCAAAGTACTCCTATTCTTATGATTGGCTGGACTGTGTCAAATCGAATTTAAAATATTCGAAAGAGCCAAAAACGTATTCTATTTTAATTCGATGTGTTAAGAGCACGTGGATGTTGCGGAATTCACCAGGTAGCTGCTAACTTAACCTCATTTGGGCATTGCGCATAACGTACAGCATTTGTAGAACGTGCTTATGATGCGTTTAGAGGAAGGAAATGAGGGAATCCTCGGGAGAAATTGGGAGGTCTAAAAGAAGTGAAAATAGAGGTAAATGTAGGTTATTTAAGAGAAGGATGGACAAAGAAAGCTGGAGGATATTGTGCCTCCAAAAGGTACCTGTCTCTGGTCTTTAGTCTTCCGAAAGAGAAATTTTCCCATGCGTTCCGCGAAAAGTGCAAATCATCTTCGGAGAAGAAGGAAAATAGCGAAATCAGCCTGATATTCGTAAATAGCTTACTGCTCCACAAATTATTACATGTGAGATGAGTTATTATCTGACGATGTGTTTACACTAATATTTCAAGTAGATTCATTGTAAACTTATCCATATTGGTATAAACCTTTCCTGAGTAAAGGAAAAACGAAAAATAATCTATTAAATCGTTTATTAAGCCAACAGTGTTTGTGAACAGAAGATAACTTTTGATTCTTAAAAGGCACAGATATCAAAAATTAACTTCATGTTTACGTTTTTTTTATACCACTTCTCCTAAAACTTTGAATACGGACCATTTCCATTATCAACGTTGAGTTAATGATAGTATCCTATCCTGAATATTAAATAAAATTTCCTCGATATTTTTTCTTATGCCAATTTTTAACTACTACATAGGAGATCTTACCGACACTTTGAAGTCGGGTGATATTGATACGGTGTCAAGAACTGAAGGACTATAAATTTTAGGGGACAAAAAGTGGTAAACTGAGGTTAAGTCTGAGGTTCCTCTGAATTTAAATTTTGCTCATGTTTGGAGAAGGTCGGAACATTCACCACAATTTAGTAATTTTAATAGTTTGCTTGGTACTCGTAGCGTTAGTTACACTTCTATTACTACTAGCAGGTGTAACCTGCTAGCCATCGGACTTATGCTAATCCTGCAATAGAATAAGCGCAATATTTACTATATTCAGATGAGAATTTTTATTTGATGCAGAATGACGCAATGAGTCTCCATATGAAAATCTTAAAAACTCTTTATTTTATGCTGATAAGCTAAGCTAATAAGCTGATTCTCGAGCTATGCCTCTGATCTCGCATTTTTACCTTAACACGGAAAAAGGCGAATTACGCCATAGTGTTTACTCCAACCTTTTTAAGGAGTTATCTGTACATACGCATGAGGCTGGAGGCGCAGTTGTGGAAAATTATGAATTCCTGCACGAAGCTTACGAATTTTACCACTTTCTTCTCATTAACCCTGCGTTAATTTTCCGCAAGAGAGAGGGAAAGAGATAACACGTGTGCCTCTCTTGTGCCTACTGTGCATACGATGATATTTATGACTTCTCGTTATATGGGAATTACACCGGCATTATCTTCAGATTGTTTCATAGATTTTCCACATTATGACGATAAACTTCTCCTCTACTGCGAGTGGAATGCGTAAAACATTCCATTTTGATAACAATTTAATAGAAATTGAGAAAGAATAGATGATCTAGATATCACCGAATCCCTAAGAAGCAAGATATTCAGACAGTGAAATTATCTGGATGAACCCTTAAACGAGCGTAAAATTGGTCATTAGTTCCTCTACAAAGCTCCCTCGCGTTGCGGTTGAGCGTGAAAATTTAAAGGAGCTCTGTTATACCGCAAAATAGCACGAAAGAAATTGAAACTTTCAGAATTGCAATCTCTATAAGATCTTGGATTTTTTCAACTCTTTGCCATATTCTTTGATATCCTAATGAGAGTATAAAATGAGAATTTGGAGTGATAAAAACCTCTCGTACTAATAAAGTGGTAAACAAAATTGAATGGGTATCAGGAAAAATTTGTGTTAATCTGCAAGCATAGCTTTGTGTGAATGTCCTCCAAACATCCTTGCTTATGTACTTAAATTGGAATAAACATAAATTTAATTATACGAGACTTTAAAGTCGCAACGTCAGTATTTTGGAAGCTCCTTAGCTAAATAACAAACTGACATATCATAGTAATATGCTGATTAGTACACCAAAGCACATTCTCAAGATGAAATGTTCGTCAAATACCTGCGATACGTTTTATCGTTTTCACACTGGCAGAACGAGTAGCAAGTAAGCAAGCACAAAAATATTTGCATCATGACTTTCATCACGATTCTGTACGCGCTGGGATTCCTTAAAAGCTCATTCTTGCGCCATTTCATCACCGAGAAATTTAATCGTTTTGTGAACTCATTTTGTGATTTTGCTTTTGAGCGGAATGAATTTATGCAAAATTCCCTTCTAGACTTTTTCTTTCTCAATGAAACGGCGAAATGATGCTCACATTTATGGATAAATATTTTTCGACGATTCTAATGATTTTAATTCAGTTATCGATTTAAAATTAATATTTTTTTCTCCTGGAGGGAAACGAAAAGTTTATTTGTTAAAAGGGATTTAGAATGTTATTAAATGGCAACATTCTTATCTTCGCTAAAAAGAAAATATGGTATTTACAGGCACAGATGTAGATACTTGACTAGGTTTAAGACAGTTTCCTTGTGAGCTCATTTCCAGTGAAATTTTTAAATGCCTCATTGTCACGATAATAGCAGTGACTACAATAAATCGTAGAAAAACAACTAAATCAGACTTTAAGTCAAGCTCCTACTCACATCCTTAAAAAAATTTTAATAATATAAAGTTATCAAAAGGGGGGGTATTTCCATTCCCTCCAGTAGATCCGTCAATGATTCTGGCGTATATTTCACACTTTAGTTTCCGACATTTTCTCGTTTGTTTTGGAATGTTTTGTACGGAAATTGTATCATTGTGGCAATTAGATATGATATTCTACAATAAAGTTGGCCTTCCACAATTAGATGATAGTTAGTACTTAAATTTAGTATCACATTCTTTTTTAGTTAACCAATAGTCATAATTTTGTTTCAACTTCTCCAAGTAACAAGGTTACATATGGTAAAGGTAAGGTAGAGCGAGGAAGACTTCCCTAGGAATTTAAGGATTAAATAGAAGGGGAAAATGCTCGTATGAAATATAACTCACAACTATTTTTGAAAAATGAACGATAGAATACAGTAGAAGTCAAATATTGTTCCACCATATTTTTAGTTCAAAAGGTTGATCACAAAGTTTAGCGCAAAGTAGTTGGTTCCATAATTAAAACATTTAAATTAAATCATCAATGATTACATACTGACAAATGAACATAACTGCGACTTTAACTTCTACGTACTATGAAATCGATTGCTAACAGTAGAAAGCATATCCATTGGATCATCTTTTTGATCCATAAGTGGGGACTAAGTTACTGGATGGTGATAACAATAACCAACCGTTTATGAAATGACACCACTACTTAGTTTCCACAGCCAACTTTCGCAGTTTTTCGTGGAGATGGTGAGAATAATATTAAATCCGAGAGAGACTATGGAAAGCAAGCTAAGAAAGTGAAAGCTTTTAGTGCCTCGAGCCGGGTTCGAACTCGAAACTGGTCCAAGTTGAGGTTACATCATTGTGAAACTTCAAGAGTTCATAGTTGGTCAGAGGCTGCCGAATTTTATATTCTAAAAAAATGTTATCCATTCAGATGTTTTTGCTTGCTTCTAAAAATTATTACGAAACTCCGCAGTCTTCTTCCTTAACACATCGGAATCTCATCTTACACCCATATACACCCGATAACTCTGGATATTTGAATTTAGTTTCAAATGTTAATGACTATAATTTTTGAAAAGTCATTAGTTTATGAGTAGCAATCATCACAACTTATTTCGTGGCTCAGTCAATCAATGAACGTCATAAATTAAAAATATATTTTAATGGATAGCGCTTTTGATAGAAATTACTTGGTCTACTTAAATTAATTATCGCAACATCTCATGTTTGTCGAGAACTTTTTAGCCAGTTTCCCTCAAAAATTGATAATTTGAGATTTCCGCCACAAATCAAAACCTGGATGACTTTTCAAAATAATAATTTTCGAAATGAATCTCGAGCTATTTTCCCCGCATAAACTCTTTTGCCTTACCGCGGTTTTTCTTCGGGTTGCAAAAGCGCCACTAAAAAAAATGATTCATTATTCTATAAGGAAGTGAGAAATCCGTGCAGTTAACCACATATTTTTTTTAGTACAGGCACTCGACACGGTCCAGAGCTTTCAAATTATACCCTTGAGAGGGGACGGACAGCTGGACTTCGCTGTGGCCTCGAGGTACATCAAATACACACGATGCTCGTGCTACCTCGCGAACTTATCTTCTCATATTTTATTTACATTTCACCCATGTTTCATCCGTACCTTTTTCTTCTCTCGACGGATTTTCTTTTTCTAAGCTCCCGCTATCAGTTCCCATTTAAGCTGAAGCCGTTGTGTTACAAGAGCAAACGGAATGGTCCTTCTACTTTTTTCACTGTAAATTTTAAACTGAGGGAGAAAATTAGTTATAAAAGAAAGAAAGGCAGATCGGATATCCGGAAGATTTGCTACAGTAGATTCGCGACATATTTTTGTTATAATTACAGTTTCGCTACCGAAGTTTTACCTACAAATATTTGCTAAAAAGCGCATTCATGACGAAAATTTACAATTTACCACCTAATTTAGGTTCCGCATGAGATAGATTTCACTGCTATTGAAGATCCTATGTTAGTTTGTAGCCAAAATACTCCGAAAACTTAATTTTTATTCCAAAAAGTTATTTAAAAAGTAATTAGTAGCGTAAGCAATTGGTAGAAGTACTTTAAAACAATTTTTGACGAAAAATAATTGTTGACAAATTTAAAATGTAGCGAAAAATACTCCGCAATCAACAATCTCTAAAGCAAAAAGTTTCTTCAGCGAATATATTTTTCCGGAAATTCTTTGTATTGAACTTTTTTGTAACGAAAATTCTCTGTGGCGAAAAAGTCGGTAGCCAACCTACTGTAGCAAACATTTCTAGACCTATGGCATCGATGTTTGAGTAGAATGGAAGAGGAGAGGGTATTGATAAAAGACTGAGTGTGGCGACGAAATGTGGCTTAGAGAAGTTAAGCGATGGGAACATGAGGGAATTTCCGAAATACTGCAAAAGAAAGAGAACCGAAGGTTGAAGATCAACATAGAAATCAATATGGCAAGATAAATATGGAAGCGTGTAAGCCATTGATAACTCAACTGCTAGATAACAATCATGAATTGTTAGGAGTACCTCTCCCATTGACTTCAGCCATCTTTGAAATATTTTTCTCCAAAAGTAGCGATTGGTTCATAAGAAGAAAAGAGACAGAAATATATATAAATAAATAAAATAAATTAAATATTGTGGTAAAAGTACAACAATTTTTCCATAATTATTTCCAGAAATATATATGCTCAAGAGAGAAACCTCTGCATTCTAACTCCCAGCTCATTGTAGAATAAATTACAGAAAATACCTTTTCATTTAAAGGTCAGAAGGCTGAATCTCCGTGACGTATATTAGCATTTAAATGATTACTTAGATCACTGTATTCTAAACTGTGTGCCGCGAGTAAGTGAGCTATAAAAAAATTGACGGTAGTGTCAATGCAAAGCTTCGAGTGTGCCGCGAAATGTCTTAATATTTTTCTTCGCCATAAGTTTGCCTAATTGTGAAGAGGTTTTCCTCAGAATTATTGCTGCAAATTTCACCAGTTTTGTACCATTATGGATCATTCAGTTGGTAGACTGTTGTAATGGATGCATAGAGTAAATAGTTACTCGTAGATTGAGTAAAATTTTCGGGCACTGCTGGTTTCGCTTTGGTTATTTAGCAATACAACATCGCTTTAATCTTTTCCAGGGACAAGTTCCCAATAACTTACGCTAATGCCGAAATTTTAAGTATAAACATTTTAATATATTTAAGATTCATAATTTAACATGATTTGACAATAGCCTTGTGTTTATCAGGAAGCATTAAATTAAATTTAGATGTATTGCCGCAATATAAACTCCCAAACTCCAGCCGTGGAGTTGAGTAGTATTGCAGACACTAGCTTAGATGATATATCAAAATTGTTGGTGGAAAAGATATTACTCACTGATATATTACATCTACCGGCATCGGTGGTTCCATTTCCCTTTGATTACTCATTAGCGTCTTATTCATACATTCTTTAATGATAAATCACGGGTAGAGAAATATCTTTATGTATTAAATGAAGCTCCGTTATATGAAATTTGGGATGTTTTATCAAAACTGACAGAATCTAGGATAGAAAACGCACTGTAAAAGGATTTGTTGGCAGAATCAGACTGTACGTAACCCCCTCTCCATAGGGTAGTAAATGTAAACGAATTTCCTCCAAAATAAGTGCAATTGTAGTGTCCAATTTTTACAATCACAATTAAACAGAAGATGCTTTAGCATTGGAAAATTAAACTTTTACTTTTTGTTTTAGTATGCTATTGCGCCGAAACCATCGAGTTTGTCTCAAATAAGACACCGGTGCAAAAACGGATAATTACACCGTTGTCTTCAGGATAGCGTATCAATCACTGTTTGCGTGAACATCGTAGAAATGAAACTGGTGCTGGTAATATTTCAAGTCAAAAATAACATTTTCATTTTATATAAATATTAATGAGAGGATATTACGAGGATTGACAAACACCTCCCTTGGGGTGCACACGTGAGTCAAATTAATCAGAACAACTCTGAGACATGTGAAGATAAAAATAATTTCTGGCCAACGGCCCTGGTTCTTCGTTAAATCTGAAGGTTTCCTGTTATCCCGAGAATGGACTTGCACTCCACCCTTTTTATTCATCTAATAAAACATTACAGGTATTGACTGATTTGGATAGACCCCTAAATATAGCATCCATATCGAGGGACAGTTTAAATTTTAGTGAAGGAAGTTTGAGGGATGCAGGAGTAAAGAATCATAACTCATTTTATAGCGAAGATAATTGAGGGAACGGAAAGAGCTAAGCAATTATTCGGTTCGATTGCAACGATGAGCGAGTTTTGTTTTGTTTGTCATCTGGTCGAAAGTAACTCTTCCCAATCACAAAACTCTCGTTACATATTATGCTGTCCGAATTTAAATCCTTTCCTTATGGTAAAACTTGTGTATTTCTTGTGTATCTCTTCTTTTAAGTAGGTCTAAAAACCTCCAAAACATATTACAACATCTAACATTTTTAAGCCAACGCATCCTATAGAATAAGGGATATAGGAAGCTTAATACATCCTTCTATATTTAGCATTCAAGTAACAGCTCGCACAAGTTTTCCATTAGAACATTCGTTCTATCTTTCATCGGAAGCATAAAGATCATTAATCTCTATTTTGGACGGTAAGCGGCTCCCTTCGTAATTCGAGGAAATATTTTGTAACGGTAATTTCTCTCCTAAAGCCATTAATCTAAGCTAATTCCTCTAATTTCCTCCATTTTACCCCTATTTGCTGATAATGTTCGTCATTACTCTCCGTTACATTTGACCTTTTCGACGACTTCGCGCAAATGGCACGTCATATTTTATCTGAGCTTCTTCATTACAAGTTGGGATTTAATTATCTCCAACATTTCCATTTTAAATTTCATTATTTTATTAGGCAAGCGTTTTTATTTATCGCAAAGGCGTAGTTTAACTTTCCCGAAAATAATCAAAGTGATCGGTTAAATTTTATTTTCTCCCGTCTCATGGTTTATTGAAACTTTGACTTGATTAACTTCTAAAAGGTATTTTCCTCTCATTTCCTCTGACTTAAGCTTCGAAATCAATCAAACAGGAAATACTGAGCAGTTGATAAGTGATCCAATGAATATGAAATTGAGTTGTAGCTAAATTTAAGCATACATGAATAGGATAAAATTTTATTTTTTAAAAAGGTAAGCCGCATGAAATTATATTCCCCGATGGCTCATTATACGTTAATTTTTTATTGCTGTAGTTGTTCCTAAATAAATTACATAACCTTGCTCCTCAAACGCAAATGTTAGTCTATAATGCATTAAATATATATATATTCGCTGATTAAAACTTAACGCATTACATGGATATTGTCAGCGGGACGGTGTTTGTTAATCCACTGTATTATTTGTCAGCCTGTTTCTTCATCTGTTCTCTATAAAGGTGACAACTCTAAACGGCGAGATTTTCAAAGAATCTCTTTGTTAAATTGTCATTTATTCTAAACGTTTATATTGATAACGACCACTCTTTGACCACAACATCACGGAAATCTTTCAATAAAGTAATCATGTTATTCCCGTCATGTATTTTCTTTTTATCGGACGATCGTGATCAGAAATCAGGATTGGAGCTTGTTATCCAATACGCTGATATGTATCAGAGGTGAAGGTTCAATTATATTATATTATACCTTGTAAGGACTTCACGAAGTTTACGTAAGCACTATTTACCCTTTCAGGCTGCATTACACATCCCTTACATAAATTGACTCCATTATGGAAGTTCACAAAACACAGCTCACGGTGATAAAGTCCTAACCAGAGATTACTTCCGACATCTCCCTCACCTACCTTTACTTCACCCACTCCGAAATTTTAAAACTTCCCTCCAATTCCTTATCCCGCTTATGAATTACGCGAAACGACCACAATTTCAAACAGTGGACATCTAATTCCCGGCACGTATTCCCTGAGACAACTTTCAACTTCCTACGGTTTTCTTCGCCTCAGCGGTCCACTTATGACCCATCAGTTTCCTTATTTTGATTCTCTTTTAGTTTCACCTTGCG
Organism: Ladona fulva; assembly: GCA_000376725.2. Taxonomy (NCBI): domain Eukaryota; kingdom Metazoa; phylum Arthropoda; class Insecta; order Odonata; family Libellulidae; genus Ladona; species Ladona fulva. Next base: position 1,137,658 of record KZ308180.1, on the reverse strand, counting down.
CACTTTTTTCATTACCGTGCGTTTTCTAAGAAAGTGCCCAGTCACCGCGAGGACGATTCCGACGTTTCATCTTTGCTTCGGCGCCTCCACTCGCTCTTTTTCTCCTAAAATTAGTTCTTCGGCCATCCGTAACGTCTTTCCCTTTCATTTTCACTTGCGAATCCACACAATCGATACCCTCTTTCACCTGCAGATGCGTGCCAAAACCCCTCTACGTCCGACTTCTATTTCCGCTTCCGCTGAGAATCTTTAAATGTGAGCGCAGTTTTATTTATTCATGCATTGGCCTAATTAGGAACGAACGGCTCTTTTCCCGAAGCGGGTTTTTAGCCGACCACATTTCGAGTCTCCAATGATTAGCGTTGCGTAAGGATTTTGGCGTCCGGTGGATCGTAAAGTTTGTCATTTTTCCAATGAGCTTTCACTTATAACAGTTGCGTTGCTTATTCAACCCTTGCGCGAACTTTCGTTGTTCCTTTTTTTTTGAAAAGAAGATTACTCCCTCCAAACGCTCGCTTTCTTCCTGACGAGACTGAATCTAAGTTCTTGTGAAGCTGATAAATGTACAATATAACTGGTGTTCGCTTGTAAGACTGTGTCGGGAGTATATAAAATCACACTTTCACTATTTCCTTGGGACAAGACTTCTTTACTGTTTCCGCATCGCAATGAAGCATCGTATTGTAATTGTTCCATAATTTTAAAGGTTGAAAAATTCCATTTCCATTTTAGTGCGTACCTGTATTTAACAATTCAACTACGCAAAGAAATAAAGAAGTACACTCAGTTAATTACGCAGAAAAGCTCATCGAAATATTACAGTAGTTTTCATGTATTGATACAAATGGAAATTTAATATAATTAACTCAAGGAAAATCAAAAAATCAACTAAATCAAAAATCACCCAATATAAATAAAACTTAAATTTAATGCAGGCAAGCGATATTTGGTGGAATTTCATTATTATTAAAAACAAATAAAAACACTTATTTAAAAAATCAGTACAATTCCACAAAACATATGCAATGTCGAGTTAACCGGTTTCGGTGTGAAACATTATCATCAGAACTGATCTTCAGTTTAATTATGTCTACATTCGTATCCTTCAGACTGACTATCAGCTGTTCAGACGAACTTTATCCTAACAAGAGTTACATATAGTGAACTTTATTCAGCTGAATTGTACATGAAGATGTACTGCTTCCCTCAACTGCAATCATTCAGTTTTATTTACTAATTGGATATAGTGACGTCAAAGTGAGTCATAGTCATCAATAGTTATTATATTGATATTTGCAAACATGAAATTGCAGGCTTTGTTATTTTACTCTTCCCCGTACCCATAATACCTTATCTAGGGGCACTTCTCAAGATTATTACTTATATGTAAGTGTGACCATATCTTATCTTTCCCATTTATGACTTACCTGATTAAGGTACTCTATGAAAACGGAGAGTGACAGAATAAACAAATTTGTAATCAGATGACGAGTGAAGTTCGCACATTACGTTCCCTACCGACGCACAATGGGCTAGAATCGAAAAAAGCTGGCCAAGAGGCCAAATATGGTTTTTTAGAGTGAGGAATGTGAAACTTCACATAGATATTCAGAAAAGATTGAAGTTTGTTGTTATGTCTTGTGTTGTTCGTTATTTGAGCGCGTCAAAAAGATACAGGGTGTCAAACTTGGGCAATTTTCACAGAATAGAATGTTCTCGGATTTTTCTGAAAAACTTTCAAGTTTGCTGCAATGCAGACGTAATTATAGGGAACTGATGGAAAAACCGATTATGCCACACTTTATTATGGTTTCTGACCTTTTGATTCGTTATAGTTTTGTGTTCAAAAATGGACCTCTGCGCATTTTACGCAAAAAAATGGCGGACACCTTTTTCGGCCAATTTTTGAGATAAAGTGAGGAAAGCAACTAGGAAAACGGAGCTAAACTATCGAGTCTCTTATACGACGTCAATGTCTAAGGCTTCTAAATACAGAATGTGAAGAAACTGTTTCGATTCACCTGCTACCCTGGGATTGCGATGGTTTTTTTCCATCCCGCGGCATGGCCCGGCTACTTATTTGTTAATATGCTTGAAGATGATAAATAGCTTTTCAAGAGGATCAGAAATGTATTGCTTGTTCCGGCAAGTTACCTACCGCTAAAAGAGAAGACATTTTTTACATATTGCTTGGATTGTACTATTTCCTGAAAACGTTGTTTAGCCCCGGGATTTGTGCTTCTAGAATTGTTTAAGATACTAATTCTGAACCAGTAATTTTAAATAAACTATATACCTTTGGGCGCAATACTAAAAGATGCTTATGGATGCGTGAGATAGCAGAATCCAAGTAAATTCTGTAACGACCTTATAAGGAAACTCTCCAAAAAAGTCTTCAACAAGAACCTTTTAAGAAGATTTTAAATTTACATCGTAAGGACCACTAACTTGCTTAATTGAACATTAAGAAATCGGGACGAAAGAATTAAGGAAACGTACGTACCATCATCGAAGAGATATAGGAGGGGAGGATTGAGGGAGATAGGATTCGGATTAAAGAATCATTGAACGGTAGATAAGAAAAAATATTGTATTGTAATAATCATATTAACATTAAGATTTCTCTTAAGACATTACATTTACCAAATTCAACTAAAGTGCTGAGAATTTAGACCAAATATTTTATAACGGTGGGGAAACAAAGGAATTCTTAATAATAACCTCGAGATAGGAAACTAACCTAAAACGCTTTAAATAATGAATTTGTTAAATTTTTAATATACATATGTTTCGTGTAGTTAAAAAATTACGAATAAATTTATATTTTCACTGTCACTTATTGCGACAACATTCAAGATATTCGTCGTTGATAACCAAAAGACGCTAGGAAAAATTCTCAACTACTTTAAAGTATAACTTGATATAATTAATGATATTAAGGATAACTCTTAGTTTAAACCAAAAATAACATAAAACAGCGAATAGTACTCAATAAACAAAGAAAATACTCTGTGTTGCATTGGATAATTATTTATCCCTTTACTCCGCTAATATGTGAGATAAAAATGTCCTAGTAGGGTCTGAAATTACTGTGGAATAAGTTTATAACATTTAAAGCCAGAATATAACATGATAATAGCTAAAAGATCATAATAAGACTGCCGAATAGGCAACGTGACAGAATTCTTAGTGACCGTGGCGCTCAGCCGGGCCATGCCGCGGGATCGAAAAAGCCATCGCAATCCCAGGGTAGCAGGTGAATCGAAACAGTTTCTTCACATTCTATATTAGAAAACCTTAGACATTGACGTGGTATAAGAGACTTGATAGTTTGGCGCCGTTTTCCTAGTTGCTTTCCTCACTTTATCTCAAAAATTGGCCGAAAAAGGTGTCCGCCATTTTGTTGCGTAAAATGAGCAGAGATCCATATTTGAGCACAAAACTATAACGAATCAAAAGATCAGAAACCATACTAAAATATGGCATAATCGGTTTTTCCATTAGTTTCCTTTAATCACGTCTGCATCGCAGCAAACTTGAATGTTTTTCAGAAAAATCCGAGAACATTCTTTTCTGTGAAAATTTCCCAAGTTTGACACCCTGTATCTTTTTGACGCGCACAAATAACGAACAATAAAAGGCGGAACAACAAAATTCAATCTTTTCTGAATATCTATGCGAAGTTACACGTTCCTCACTCTAAAAAACCATATTTGGCCTCTTGGCCAGCTTTTTTCGATTCTAGCCCACTGTGCGACTGCTCAAATCTAAGTATTTACCTTTTTATAGGTATATTTATTCATATTTAAATCAACTTCCCACTTAAAAATTCTTTTTTTTTCATTTGTAAATGTTTTATCTTTTTTATATCATTTATATATTTATAAATGTTTTTTTTTGTAGGAATATAACTCTACCAAAATCAGCATGTTCCCTTTACATCTTTTAAGGAAACCTTCAACTTTTTTTGTTGTCTGCTGTTCTGCTTCCATTTGTTTCACATGACCGATAATTAGGTTTCAAGTCCAGGCATCTGTGTCGAAGAGAAAAACAGGAACTATAATAAGGGCTCACTAAAAAAAAAAGCAGTTATGTGTTTTCGTCTACGAAAAACACATAACTGCTTTAATTTTATCCACAAATCAAACACCGACGTGCCTTTTACATTTTGCGGAAGAAGTATTGAACGAGAAATATCTTTTTCCCTCCCATGGAAACCTTGAATTTCGATTTTACGGGAGCACTTTCATTTTTCCAACTGCAATAGCTTTCACTACCTCTTTCCTTCTTCCTTAAGAGCACTCGAAAAAGGAAGTTCTCGTAAGGGTTTCAGTTTGTTATTATAAGCGAGTGACTTGCACCAACCAAGAAGGCAATTTACTACGTTTCTCTAACAGCGCCAATTTCTTTCTTATCTAGGTTAAGAATATGAAAAGGGAAAGTACCGAAGAGATAAAAGAATGGGAGTAATCGGCTTTTACGATATATTCGTTCGAACTATAAACAAAGAGAATACTAGGAAACACGACTGATGACGTGATATACTGCAGAAATTTCAGTTTATGAGCGAATATCATGACATAAATAAAAATAGAAAACAACCATACACCCTCTCATATGTACGTTTACGTATTTACGTACCTATCAGATGACTGAGTTACTTATGATATCCTTTTTAAGCCAAAATTTAATCCTTTGACTTCCAGTTTCCAATAAGCGATTTACGCAGAAACTGCCAGAGCTTCGAAGGGCGGAAAGCTATTTGGGAATACCAACTAATGTCTTTTATGTTAGAATAGATGAACACGTCTTCTCATATAGAAAGATTGTTAAGCTTACTTCTAGACTAAAATCATCAAATTATTACAGGAGATTAGGGATACGTGTTTCGGTGGCCAACTTATTTTCGTAGAGGACAACGTCAAATTTCAGTAACCTATAATTTTATTACGTATAATATTATTTCAATAATGCTTAAAACCCTGACAAGTTTTCATCATGACGCAACTACTTTAGCATGAATGCTTCATACATGGCATTGGTGTAATCTATATATCCTTCCATCAAAACATCAAGATCGTAAAGTTTATATGCAAAAGATTGATAAAGACGTTTTGCTGCCTAATTATTTGCAGCTGCCCTCGAACTTGACTAAAACGAGTCGCCAATGTGACGAAGCTGCGAAGTAACCGCGATTTTTACTGTTTACCCTTTTCTTTCTTCAGAACACTTGAATTGAGAGGACAAAAGGGCACTGTCTCTTAGCGCCAAAGAGTTGCAAATTCCCTTCTGCTGGACGTCTCTGAGATGGGGCATTTTCTGGACAATTACTTAGCGCTTTTCAAGCATGCGAGTGAGATTCTTGCCTCAAATTAATTTAGCAATTTCTCCTTCTTGGCAAAAGGATACAAATAGCACTAAATGGAACCAAAAATGAAAGTGAGATGGGATATCTGGTTGGCGAGGAAGTAAGGCGCAGCGTGCAGTTTGAGTTGTGTACTACTCGATAATTAACTTTCTTTCTAATGATATCCATCCAGCAGCGTTTCCGAACAAAACATTCTCATACTGTTTCCAACAACCAAGTAACTGCTCGTGTTGTTATCACTTAATTCGGACAAAATTTCCCATAATTTTGGGTGCACGTGCACTTAATGTTTAAACATCACCTATGCAAATTATATAAATGCAAAGGAAGGGATATCTCTTCTTTACATGATTTAAAATATCCATTACACACGTCTGAAATTGACGAACTGCGTACGTTGATCGGCGTTTTTAAAGAAACTATTTCATATTCCTTCTTTTTGTTTACTATACGTTGTTTTGACACCAAAGGCTAAGCTGGTATTACAGCTAATAATAGGCTGAATGGATACATCCATATAATATATGCAAGAGAGAATATTCTCATGGAATTTTAATAACAAATTTGAGAGAAAACTTTCAGAGAAAACTCTTGCTGAACCATAATGCCGTGGAAGAATATGTGGTTATAATCACATAGGAGTATCGTCCTTTGAATATTTTCGATTTTTCCAAATGGTTTGAGAGATGTCTAACATTGAATTCTTACGAAAAGAGAGCATCTCTGTGACAATTTTATAGAATTTAGCAGTGTAAGATAGTATAGAATGAGCAACATTTTTGGTACTTCATCATTATCTCAATGATTATATCAAGAGATAATATTTACGTCTTTAAGAGAAATAATTTTTTTCGCGGATGATACTGACATAGGAGATCAAATTATGTTTTTGGCCATTGGGCTTGAATGATCCTACAGAGATTAATCAGTGCATTTTTCAGGCTAAGAAAGTTCTTTCCTAAGAAATGTAGGTAAATGTCATTTTGTTTTTTTCCATTTTATTTTAGTATCCGTTTCCTTCTTGACTTGAAACTTGAAATCGTCCCTACCCATTTGTAATGCATTGAAGAAATGGGCAAAACGATTACATAGCAAAATGAAAAAGGATATGACAATCATCTACGTATTACAGCGAATCACAGAAAACTCATTTCGCAGTAGTATTGTTAGAAGTGCTTCGAAAACTGAGATCATTTGGTCTCATGAGGCTTCCACTAGGAATCGAACCTGGGACCGCTTTCACTAAAGTCGAACGCGTTGCCCACTCGGCTATCAAGGGGACCGACTACTTCTTAAATGTTCATTTAAGATTATTTCGATATTTCAGGAATCCACTCTAAAAATTTTAAGATTAAATAAATACATTTTCACTGTCATTTTATCTACAACCTGTGCTCTAAAGCGAAGATTTTATATTAATATTTAGGAAATATCTCTAATAATATACCATAGACTTACAAATAGAAGAATAGACTTCATTTATCTAGAATAAAAAGGAGCGATTGGGAATGAAACGCCGAAAGAGTACTCTTAGATATAAAAAAATAGAAAGCCCAAAATTGCCACTCGAAATAAAGAATGCATATATTTATTTTATGTCTCCCCTTCTACATCTTATCGGAGTCTTTTTCTTTGTTTTTCTCTAATGTCACGCACTGGAGAGTCGCGCACGCCTCTCCGGAATTGTTTTGTCATCACCCGCGTCCTTCGCCAATCAAAACACAATGCAATGGGCACATACGAAATGCCAGACGAGCCATCTTGCCTTAACCGTGACAAGGACCGCTGTGGGAATTGGCTCTCGGAGAAGAAAAAGAAAAGCAAGATGACGCAGCGAGATGACACTGTCCTCAGGCACTTCGGATTTTGCAATCAACAAGTACCGTACTTCTGATTCGTGTTATGAAGTGTTTCTTTTGCCGCTGGTTGAACAAACTAACCCCTGATCTGACCCGTTCTCATGAAAAAAGGAAAACAAACTCCTCTCTCGACTGCAATTAATTAATAGGTAGCTCCCAATAAGACATGTCAATTTAGCATTTGTATGCTTGAGTTTGTTCCTGCTACCTCGTCTTCATAAGTTCGGTGTATTTCACTTATCTTTTGGTTCAGAATAAAGGAAATTGCATCATCTAACTGTCTTTCTGGAACTTGTCGTACATGGCTGTGATGGTTACAGGCAAAAATCCTCTCGGTTGTGATATGAAAGCTTCTTGCATAAGTAATGTTGAATAAAGGCATGTTTCAAGGTCTTAATTTAGAGGAATATGAAAAATTTTATTCATGGGGTAATTTTGGTGCTATTACATGGAATTTTCCAGGAGAAAATAGCGAGCCAAAGAGGGAAGAAAATCCTAATTAAAATTTATTAAAGATTATGTTTCAAAACTTTTTAGATTGTGGAGATGGTCCACCAAATATTGCTCGATATGTGTCGTTATTTTCTAGAAAGATTGTTAAGCTTACTTCTAGACTAAAATCATCAAATTATTACAGGAGATTAGGGATACGTGTTTCGGTGGCCAACTTATTTTCGTAGAGGACAACGTCAAATTTCAGTAACCTATAATTTTATTACCTATAATATTATTTCAATAATGCTTAAAACCCTGACAAGTTTTCATCATGACGCAACTACTTTAGCATGAATGCTTCATACATGGCATTGGTGTAATCTATATATCCTTCCATCAAAACATCAAGATCGTAAAGTTTATATGCAAAAGATTGATAAAGACGTTTTGCTGCCTAATTAAATGCAACTGCCCTCGAACTTGACTAAAACGAGTCGCCAATGTGACGAAGCTGCGAAGTAACCGCGATTTTTACTGTTTACCCTTTTCTTTCTTCAGAACACTTGAATTGAGAGGACAAAAGGGCACTGTCTCTTAGCGCCAAAGAGTTGCAAATTCCCTTCTGCTGGACGTCTCTGAGATGGGGCATTTTCTGGACAATTACTTAGCGCTTTTCAAGCATGCGAGTGAGATTCTTGCCTCAAATTAATTTAGCAATTTCTCCTTCTTGGCAAAAGGATACAAATAGCACTAAATGGAACCAAAAATGAAAGTGAGATGGGATATCTGGTTGGCGAGGAAGTAAGGCGCAGCGTGCAGTTTGAGTTGTGTACTACTCGATAATTAACTTTCTTTCTAATGATATCCATCCAGCAGCGTTTCCGAACAAAACATTCTCATACTGTTTCCAACAACCAAGTAACTGCTCGTGTTGTTATCACTTAATTCGGACAAAATTTCCCATAATTTTGGGTGCACGTGCACTTAATGTTTAAACATCACCTATGCAAATTATATAAATGCAAAGGAAGGGATATCTCTTCTTTACATGATTTAAAATATCCATTACACACGTCTGAAATTGACGAACTGCGTACGTTGATCGGCGTTTTTAAAGAAACTATTTCATATTCCTTCTTTTTGTTTACTATACGTTGTTTTGACACCAAAGGCTAAGCTGGTATTACAGCTAATAATAGGCTGAATGGATACATCCATATAATATATGCAAGAGAGAATATTCTCATGGAATTTTAATAACAAATTTGAGAGAAAACTTTCAGAGAAAACTCTTGCTGAACCATAATGCCGTGGAAGAATATGTGGTTATAATCACATAGGAGTATCGTCCTTTGAATATTTTCGATTTTTCCAAATGGTTTGAGAGATGTCTAACATTGAATTCTTATGAAAAGAGAGCATCTCTGTGACAATTTATAGAATTTAGCAGTTTAAGATAGTATAGAATGAGCAACATTTTTGGTACTTCATCATTATCTCAATGATTATATCAAGAGATAATATTTACGTCTTTATGAGAAATAATTTTTTTCGCTGATGATACTGACATAGGAGATCAAATTATGTTTTTGGCCATTGGGCTTGAATGATCCTACAGAGATTAATCAGTGCATTTTTCAGGCTAAGAAAGTTCTTTCCTAAGAAATGTAGGTAAATGTCATTTTGTTTTTTTCCATTTTATTTTAGTATCCGTTTCCTTCTTGACTTGAAACTTGAAATCGTCCCTACCCATTTGTAATGCATTGAAGAAATGGGCAAAACGATTACATAGCAAAATGAAAAAGGATATGACAATCATCTACGTATTACAGCGAATCACAGAAAACTCATTTCGCAGTAGTATTGTTAGAAGTGCTTCGAAAACTGAGATAATTTGGTCTCATGAGGCTTCCACTAGGAATCGAACCTGGGACCGCTTTCACTAAAGTCGAACGCGTTGCCCACTCGGCTATCAAGGGGACCGACTACTTCTTAAATGTTCATTTAAGATTATTTCGATATTTCAGGAATCCACTCTAAAAATTTTAAGATTAAATAAATACATTTTCACTGTCATTTTATCTACAACCTGTGCTCTAAAGCGAAGATTTTATATTAATATTTAGGAAATATCTCTAATAATATACCATAGACTTACAAATAGAAGAATAGACTTCATTTATCTAGAATAAAAAGGAACGATTGGGAATGAAACGCCGAAAGAGTACTCTTAGATATAAAAAAATAGAAAGCCCAAAATTGCCACTCGAAATAAAGAATGCATATATTTATTTTATGTCTCCCCTTCTACATCTTATCGGAGTCTTTTTCTTTGTTTTTCTCTAATGTCACGCACTGGAGAGTCGCGTACGCCTCTCCGGAATTGTTTTGTCATCACCCGCGTCCTTCGCCAATCAAAACACAATGCAATGGGCACATACGAAATGCCAGACGAGCCATCTTGCCTTAACCGTGACAAGGACCGCTGTGGGAATTGGCTCTCGGAGAAGAAAAAGAAAAGCAAGATGACGCAGCGAGATGACACTGTCCTCAGGCACTTCGGATTTTGCAATCAACAAGTACCGTACTTCTGATTCGTGTTATGAAGTGTTTCTTTTGCCGCTGGTTGAACAAACTAACCCCTGATCTGACCCGTTCTCATGAAAAAAGGAAAACAAACTCCTCTCTCGACTGCAATTAATTAATAGGTAGCTCCCAATAAGACATGTCAATTTAGCATTTGTATGCTTGAGTTTGTTTCTGCTACCTCGTCTTCATAAGTTCGGTGTATTTCACTTATCTTTTGGTTCAGAATAAAGGAAATTACATCATATAACTGTCTTTCTGGAACTTCTCGTACATGGCTGTGATGGTTACAGGCAAAAATCCTCTCGGTTGTGATATGAAAGCTTCTTGCATAAGTAATGTTGAATAAAGGCATGTTTCAAGGTCTTAATTTAGAGGAATATGAAAAATTTAATTCATGGGGTCATTTTGGTGCTATTACATGGAATTTTCCAGGAGAAAAAAAGCGAGCCAAAGAGGGAAGAAAATCCTAATTAAAATTTATTAAAGATTATGTTTCAAAACTATTTAGATTGTGGAGATGGTTCACTAAATATTGCTCGATATGTGTCGTTATTTTCTCCTTTAACTTTTGTACCCTATCCTCATTTTGCTTGTTATGCGTGATTCACAGCCCTTAGCTTTTGGCATCTTCGGAGAATTTCGAGTCGGTCCTAGGATTCATGAATTTACAGGCGGACAATGACAGAAAATTTTGTAACAAGGTTAACAATGCAGTAGGAGAATTATTGTTAAAAGTGCTTCGCCTGCTGAAGTCATTGCGCACACATGAGCTCCCGCTGGAAATAGAACCCGGGACAGCTTTCATTAAAGACGAAAGTGCTAACAGCTTGGCTAACAGAGAGTCTAGTAAATAATTCACTAAGAAATTAAATATAAGTCCAAAATTTTCAAATGTTTTCTGACTGGCCTTTCTTCCGGACTTATCATTGTGAAATTCCGAAAATTCGAAATTATATCTTCTGTAGATGTCAATGGAAATGAATAATTCTTTACTCAATACTGTTTAGTGTAGACAGTATCGCAGTATACCTTTGTATCGCGTAAGTTTTATCTTGGATATGTTATTAAAGCTCAATGGAAGTGGTATGGAGACAACATGATTTTAGTGATAATAATTGGAAGTAATTTTCAATTTTCTATCCATGAGCCTGTGTTAGTACCAGAAAAACATTATGGACAGAGGGAAAACTTTTACATGTTACCAATTTGTTATTTGCAGTTTTATTAACGCATATTCATCGCAGTTACAAGATTACGGGTAAAAACATTGAATTCCTTCATTTTTATGAGGACAATAAATATTTCTTTTTAATAAACTTAACAGACAGAGGGGAGGATAGAAGTATCATTCGAGTGTTTGGAGAAATTGAGTTTTTAAGGAGTCAACCGCACTTGAGGGGCGCCGTCATGGAACCTCGGCTTAATTCGGAGGCTACCGGTGAAATATGACAAGAAACTTTTTAGCCTCAATCTCACCTTATCGATGCCATCATCTTGTATAATTTATGCTAATATTAACGGTTGACGCTGACTATGTGTGCACCAAAATAATATTGATTCTTTTCCATGGGGCCTTGGGGTCAACATAACATGTGGATTCAAAACAACCATTTCATTATCATGTATTATTTCATTGTGTTTCAAAAATATGGAGATTAGGTATCTCTTTATAACAGGCGTAAGAAAGAAACCGTTAACACACAATCAGTCCTATGAACTATAAAGAGAAAATGCTGATTGAATGTGAAGCATTCATTATGTTTTGTTGGAGTCACCTTAATAGTAAGAAAAGTTAAACCAGATCCCGATTTTAAATGCATTTTCCTTTATTTCCTCGTTAATTCTCCTTGCTATTCTCGGGAAACCTCTGTTTGTGAGTTCAATAAAGAAACTGTAATAAGGTCGCTCCACATCGATTTCAGCGTTTTACTATCGGTTTAAGGAGATCGCGTTCACGAACGCAATTTCCTTTTTTATGTCAGGGTTTATTCAAAACGTTCTATAGGAGAATTGCATCTTGCAAGCAATCAAAATTTAAAAGCCCTTCATAAGGAAGTAACATTAGAAACAGTTATACTGAAAATGTGCAAGGTAATTCTATAACCTAACAAAGAAAGATTTTCACCTCAAAAAGGGATCAAGCTACAATTGCTATAAATAAACTTTTTACAACAAATGTCGAATTTTAAAATAAGTATCGTGCTCTAAGAATTATGGTTTTCACTGATTCCCTGTCAGATTCTCTGAATTGACCCAGAACAAACTCTACTGCACCAGCCAAACGGTTTAAGGAGTGTTTCAACTCTAAAGATATGATGAAAGAACGTTTCGACAAACACATGAATCTCCGTCAATCCATCAAGCAAAAAATCATCCATCCAAATAAATAAAATCCATTTTTCATCAATCATCAATCCATTAATAATCGAGAACATTCATCATTTTACCATTCTGGCAAATATGATTCAGTGAAAACGGCTTTTAAATGAGCAAATTTAATTAAAAACCTAAATTAAACTATTCCTATCAACAAAATGCATGCTGATTTGGAATTACTGGAGATATAATTAGATATACATATTACATACTATTTTTGTCTAAAGAAAACAGATTAATTACGTCTACAAAAATGGGTATATTTCAGTGAAGTTATTAAATTTATGTTTCTTTCATATATTCGCAGATGTCCTTTAGAAGCCATATATCTCCTTCGAAAGATGAAACTTCTAAGGATTTTTCTTTCATGAAAACAAATATAGGAAATTAATTAATTTTAACAAAACTCTCAAACTTTCCATTTACTTGAAGTAGCGAAGTAGAAGTATTAACCTAGTAGTTCCACAGACATTCCAAGCAACGCCCTGCTTCATTAGGTTTAAGGATGGTCGAGGAGGCTCTAAATATATAACCTAATTATGTATCTGATAAGAAAGTCAACTCGATTAGCTCTCGAAATTTTATCATGATCTTTTTTTTATTGGCTATTTGTTTAAAATAACACAGCCAATCTCAGCAATTTATTTTACATTTATTAATACTGTGCGCAATTATCCGCAATAATATATCGTGAACAGCAGCTGATTTTTGTCGAAAGGAAATATAAATAATGCTAAGCAAATAAAAGTATATGTCCGAGCATCTGAAGGAACAGAATGCTCCCATATCATCGAATAAACACTAAGTGTCTTCGAAGTGGAAATAAGAGTTTCAATCGTAATAGCAGATTATTTAACTCTTTGTTCTTCATTGCACTTCGTACTAGAGATTGACTGATGAACAGAGCTTTCAGTATGCAATTCCTTGAAGCGTTGTTGCAACTTCAAGCGATCTTTAGATACTTTCAGTCTGCCAGCATTTTTCTGAACTTCAGCCACGTAAGTCCTACTTAGCATATTTTCCAAAAGATTAACACTTAATGAAAATTGAATTCAACCCCTTCTATTAATATAGCTTTTGGATAAATTCTTTGGTAACACTATCATTTTCATATGCTATTTCACTGCTGATCTTCAGATTATGAATTATAAATATTTATGTACAGCTATGAGCTTCCAGTAGAGCTCTGGGATACTATTACCGTTCATCATTTTCCCACGACTTTAATAAAGGAATACGCCAATTTAAGAGGAAAGTCTAGAGTAGCGTGTTCGCGTAACAAATTAATAAATCGTATAAAAGAGAATTCCTGAAAAAAGTCTGTGTTAAAAGAGAATTAGGCGTATATTGCCAGCAAAAAAATATCACAATGATGCAGTTTAACTTTTCCTCCTATTTAATAATTAAAAGCCTGAAAAATGAGATTTTCTAAGCCTATTCATTGGAAAACCAGCCCTTTCCGAAATTGACTAGCATTAACCACTGATTAAACTTAGATTCCTGGGGACTCATGCGGTTTTCAGAATGGAAAATTGGCCAAGGAACCCATCGGAGAATTTTTCTAGTTTAGTACAAACTTTCTAGATGATGAAATCCTTCTCTATCGAACGAAAACGGTCAAAAAAAAAAACGCCCGACCATGACATTTTTTAAAAAGTGTTGATTGGGTTGCATATTCAGTTACGAAAGGGCTGCGACCTTGGTAAATCCGTTTCCGCACTGAGTGGCCTTGTTTGAGTAGGACAAGGCATCACTACCGCTTTGGGAGGAGAGAGTGGGAGGGCACAGCAGACCTTCGGATTAGCTGACCAAAAGAAACGTTATGAAATGGTAGAAAAAGGATACTTATACCTCAGTTTGACACCTCCAGAGTACGTGTTTTGTCACAAATTTTCTCTTTAACGATCTACATAACTATTTCAACGTTTACTCTATATCTATTTCATTTTACCTACGCGTAACAAAACAGTTTCAATGGAAATTAATCGATTATTTCAATTTCGCTGCATATTGAAACTAAAAATATGGGTGTAGGTTATTGAAATTTAATTAAGTTTCTCGGTCTAAGTCCCAGTCAAGTTGACTTTTTCACTCCCATTTAAACGTGGGTCTCACGGCGTACATTGCAAAGTTAAACATCCTTTACTTGATCGTAAAGATAATATGTTTTACTGGAAATTCTGAGTTCCTCCACCCTTACTTATGAAATATTATTGGTGATTTGTATTTCTATCGATAATATTTAAAATAGATATTATATTTCTATCTGCAGTTACCTTTAAGCAGTACTCCAGCAAAACTCGCCTTATAACAACTTCTGACAACAAAAGCATTACTTTTCGGATTTATTTAGGGCTCCCGGATACCAAAATGGGCAACGCCTTCGACTTAAGGGTTAAACGAAAGCGGTCCGGGATTCGATTCCTGGTGGGGGCCGATGTACTAAATGACCTAAGCAGTCCAAACTCTTTAAAAAAATACTACTACTACTTGGATTCGTTTAACAGGCTCGGAAGTTGCAAACTATTTTTCGGCTCCAAACAATTTTGTTTCTTTCTCTTTCTTGGCGTTGCCTTATCGATGCTTCCCCATTTCTGTATAATTGGAACCATACTCCGTAGTACTTAGAAAATGGCTTCAGGTGATATGTCTGTTAATTTAAATATCCTTCCCTAGATCATGAGAATTTACTATAATTTCGGCATTTCAGATTTAAAATTTCCGTTCAATCATGCAGCACAGTCGATTTTTGGAAATCAAATTATCCTTGGACGAATTGTTTAGGTTCCTAGCCGATAAAAAAATGACTTTTCCGGTAAACTGCTCTTGCGATATACTACTTTACCAAATATGTATAACAGGACCTAAAATTAATATGAGAAGATTCCTTAAAAATTATGTTTAATAAACGACATAAAATATGAAATTCTATAAATCAATGTTANGTTCCAATTATACAGAAATGGGGAAGCATCGATAAGGCAACGCCAAGAAAGAGAAAGAAACAAAATTGTTTGGAGCCGAAAAATAGTTTGCAACTTCCGAGCCTGTTAAACGAATCCAAGTAGTAGTAGTATTTTTTTAAAGAGTTTGGACTGCTTAGGTCATTTAGTACATCGGCCCCCACCAGGAATCGAATCCCGGACCGCTTTCGTTTAACCCTTAAGTCGAAGGCGTTGCCCATTTTGGTATCCGGGAGCCCTAAATAAATCCGAAAAGTAATGCTTTTATTGTCAGAAGTTGTTATAAGGCGAGTTTTGCTGGAGTACTGCTTAAAGGTAACTGCAGATAGAAACATAATATCAATTTTAAACTAAAATATTTATTGTTTAAAGTCCATAATTTCTTAAATAAATATTTACTCAATTAAATGCATCGACCTATACTGCGCTGTTTCAGTTTTTTTGGTTTTTTTGATAAATTTGAGAGCTCATATGTGACCAGAGTAATTATTGTGTTGTATTTTACTAGCTGATGATCATACGCAAATAAAGTGGTGCAATAGTTGGTTAAAGAAAATGTATACGTATTTCCTAGCCAGCGTAATGAAAATTTCATTATTCACAGATTCTTTTGTCATTGGACTACAAGGAGGTTTTCGACGATTAATGGATTGAGATGGAGCTCTAAATAACAATCACATAAAATCGATCGAAATCTTCTCAAAGAATATTTGCAGAACGAGAATCATGGACAAAACAGCACACTTTTAACTACCAAAACCCAAAATCCGTTTGAATTTCTATTTTACGAAACTGTCTACTTATAATCCACCCTAGTGGTGGGGGAAACTAAAACCCCTTCAAAAGTGCACAAAGAATATTTATGGATGGTATCAAACGAGTTCTGCGGAATTCGGAGGAGCTACACGTTTCTTCACGGTTTTTGTAGCTAAAATACTTTGCGTGTATCTTAGAGACGGTTACGCAATAAGAGCATTAGTTACGTCAAAATTTCAGCTTCGACCAGATAAATTTGCTCGATTAGCAACTGTCGCCGTGGGCCCTTTTAAAGGCCATCATGGGCCATTAATCTCACCAACTTCGCCTTCGTTCTGTCTTCCCGACCCCCAAGAGTTCTTGCAAACAAGGCCATTCAGAGCGGTAGGAAGTAAAATTTTCAAAGATAAGACACCATCAAATCAAGACCTCCATCGTAAACCCACTTAATGCTTCATCAGTAAGACTGCCTTGACCACACTGAAATTTATCGAGAGCAGCGCTCGAAAAAATCCATAAATCACAGCATCAAGGTCTTCCCAAATGATTTTCCCTGAGAAAGTAACCTTCTCTATCTCTCGGTCTCATCTTTTTGTGCAGATTATTATATTATAAGGAAAACGATAGATTCTCACATTGCTTCCTCAGCGTATATAGATATGATAGTAGAATATGAACTTTTAAATTTACGGCTTTTATTTCACTGATATCGTTGCAAGAATCGGCATTTTAAGTAAACTAAAAAAGTGATATCCTAGCTATCGATTAGGTCCATCTCTAGTTAACAATTTTGTATCATTATAACCTATTACGGTACTAATAATCAATTACATATTAGTAATATACAGGTCAGAGTCAGGATTATCCTCCGATGCTCGATGTTCTACCAATATGTACCTACGAATCTGATGCCTCTATCTCAGGATGGAAATATGTTTACTTTCAATATAAAGTAAAAATTTTAAATGGCGAGTAATATTGCCAAATGAAAATTATAAATCTATTAGTGAAAAGAAGTATGTCGGAAATAATTTTCATAACATGAGTGAAAATGAAGGAAAACAAAAGTAAAGATAACTTAGATGGTGTTTTCGGTATTTTAAGTGGCCTTCCCATACTTCTTTCTCGGTGGGTGTTTTTCTGCGATAAAAATTCTTCGGTTTTATGAAACCAATTCAACACTTACTCTTAAATATTTCCTTTCCGTTGATTCATTGTCATTAAATTGTGTTTTATATAATCCATGTAATAAAGGCATAATTCATGCTGAATGAACTGTGTAGAGACACATTCTGGCATGAGTAATTTTAATTTACTGAATTTTACACCACTTTTCCTTACTTAATATAGACGCAAATATTTGCTCATAAAAGAAATTTAATACCTAGAAGAATGTGTTTTACTAACTTCATTTGAAAAAAAAAGATGCAATGAGGGAGGAGAGAAAGCATCATGAAAAGACAACATTTCCTAGAAGAAGCTGGCACGATGTCACTAATAAAACTCATGCAGCAAATTTAAGTTACATAATAATAATCATAATAATGAAAGACGTCCTCAGTTAACGACGTGTTACCTAATCAGTATGGTTATTTAGCTTCCTTTTAGCATTATTTTTTGAAGAAGTAGGATGTACTGAAATCAATTCTCTGCAGGCATTTGTGTGGATTTTTACCCTTCTCTAGAAAAGCAACGACAGCATTTTCGTGTTACTTTAGATGGAAGTAAGTGGCACTGATTTATTTTGATATAAGTTTTTTCATAATTCTTCCATAATTATAGCGTAATCAATAGATCAGGAATGCGTTTACGTAATTAAAGTTATAGGCAAAGACACTTTGCAAACAAAAGCATTCTACTGACCTTTTGCAGAGGAAGGGCGATGTCCTGCTGTCCATCATCGGAATTGTCATCTCCGCCGGTTGTGGTTGGCCTTCAAGATTATTTTTCCTTCGAAAATTCTTGAAGATCCTACAATAATAAAGTTTCTTTTATTGGAAAACAAAGCAAACGTTACAGTTTGAAAGTCGTGTAATATTTCATTCTCTTTGAAATTTGATCGGCAATTAAGTGAGATTCCAGGCATGAATATGAATTTCTCACCTCTTTACAATATAAGATGGAGCTTTGCATTACAATATGAGAAATAAAAACCACGTCAACCAAGTTTTTATCTTCCTTCTATTGTTCTTATATCTAATGTCACACTGAATGCATAGAAATATGGCATAGGCGATAGAAATATCATAAATTATTTGATAGAGTATTAGAGAATAAATACATTTACTGTCGTATTTTGATTTGTTAGGTAAAATTTGTTAACAGAAATTTGTCTCCTCTAAGAAGTAAGAAAACGGTATCGAAAGCCTCCTGCCCAAAGCAAAGTCTATCTAAAACCACTCTCCAGATAGAAAGTAACTGGAGGTGGATTTGTATGAGTAATAGAAATGTCTCGATCACATGAATACCTATTTTCTCCTTTTGGCGATAAACTTCTTGTTCTTTTTCAGGGTAGCATCTGTGGAATGGAAATTACGAAGGTTTGAATAAAGTCAAATTACGTAAATCATCCGCTAGGTTCATGAGTAAAACTGGAAAGTTTTCGGTTGGAATAACTTTACAGCATTATCCTTTTTAGGTAACCCTGTTATATTGCAATATTCATTGATATTCACAAGAAAAACATATCTTGACAGTTAATTTCAATTACTTTAACCCGACTGAGAGTTATTAAAATTTTAAAAGAATCGCAAATTCATTCATGTTTTCTGATTTTTATTGAAGGTGATGTTCGCAGTATTTTCCTCTTTTCGTAATTTATCTAAAAACGATAGAAAATTCAACCATATTTTGCAAGTTTTTTTAGCCCAAAATTCTTTTAAATCACCTTTTAGGAGTGGTTTTACGGGTAGAAGATAACAGATTATGGTACTGTGTGTGGACTAATTTGTAGAATATATGTGATTCTTCGTGTTATTAAAATGTGAAATTATTTATTCTTAAATTTCTAGTCCTTTCAGTTGACTTAAACCATCATATAACATCCCATGTAAGAATGAGAGAATGAAAAGGGGAATTTCCTAGACTGAATTTGCATAACAAAGCTCTAATATTCGTTAACCAAACATCAATAAGTTTTACAACCACGGTGAAGGTTTCACAATTTAAACTTTCTCTTGAATCAAAGTTCGAAATAAGTTATCTAAGGGAAACACATAGTTGGATTTCCTTTGAATATCACTCGCAAGGAGTCGTTCGTTTAAGCCTAACCAAACTTAAGTTCAAGAGGAACCGAATAAAGAAATGGAAATGATAATTTATCATTGATGGAAGCGCGATGTTTGGCGTAATTATTGCATATTTTATAATATACACCACAGAATCGAGCTAAGAAAATCATACTCGTCTTACACCTGTCGGAATCACAATCCCATATATATGTATTTTTACACCATTGAAAAAATTGTATAGGATTGATTAATTCGAATATGTTAATGGAAAAGTTTATTCGAGGTTCTCTTTTGATTTTCATCGCCTTGATCAGCAGATAGTTTTTACAGCTGTAAATATTGGCAGAAAGAATTTTCATTAATTTGCGATATCCCGTCAGAAGAAAAAAAATCAAGTTTGTATTTCGTTACTTTGAGCTCTTAAAACCTACAAACAGTATTTCAATACAATCGTTGAGGTGATCATCCTCCAATACGTTAATATATATCCACGAGATTATTTTACGTAACTTTGAATATAAACCATTCAACTATTTAACTGACATCTCAATTCATACCTGAATCGGCATTCGAATCGACCAAGGGCGACGTCTAATGATCTCTTTAAGCAGAGAGCAGAAAACCGTGAAAACGTGACCGCGTGACCGTGATGCGCGATTCCTCGTCAGATAAAGCTGAAAAAATCCCTCGAAAAAAGTCGAAGCTGAAAATTGTCGTTTTGAGATGTCTTTAAGTTGCGGATACCCCCCGTCTTAACTAAGCTGCGTTCCGCTCCTTAACTCGGACAACTACCGCATTCGAAAACCCTTCATCCGTCGCCGCAAGGATGCAAAATCCTTTCATTCCGGTTCGAAAAATCCTTCATCCTTGGAAATCGGACCCCAATTTATTCATGCGTGAGTGGGCGGGCAGCTGATGAAAAACGTCTCGAAGAGGGAAAAAACGAGACCACTTCCAAAGGAAATAGAGTCGACCGTGTGAGAGCTATGTGACCTTCGAAAGAAGGAACTTTTTCGCCGATCTCAAGGTAGAGCACTGAACCTTAGGCGATTGCCCGAGGCGGTGAAGGGGCTTGGCTTAGCTAACACACACTTGTATGTGTGTGCAGCGTCTGTGAAGAGGACGCCAGGAAAACGTAAAGGAAAAGGTTGGCGGTGACCGACCAAGGTCGAAAGAAAAGTCGTCTGCACCGTTCATGCAGTGACCCTGAGGTGGAAAAAACGTGGGTCTCTTATGACAGCGAAGTAAGGAGGAGATGGTACGTGGAATCGGAAAAATACAATCGATAAAGTAGCCTTAGATGAAATATAAGTCAAGCGGTCCTATGAAAGTATCTTGCGGAACTCGATTTGATACGGCTCGTCGCGAGTATGAAAAGTGTAATTGCTATTTATTGGTAAATTTACATCGGTACGAGTTAAGAATGAGAGCTCTAATTCTAAAATTAAATAAAAGATTTACTGTGTAATTGAAAAAGGAAAAATGGTTAATGGTAGCCAAGCGGGGTTTTTACCGTTATAAAGTTTCAGGTAGATTTTGGAAGGGTTCGTCTCGAAATTGGGACCCTTCGCTCCACCTTAGTGACCATACCCTCTCAGCAGGAAGTGCCCGGGTGAAGACTGACCGCGTGTAATACGATTTGAAAAGTTATAAACAATTTAAATGGGCAAATAATTGTTATCTCCGTCGTATCACTCGTTCAGAGAGATCCACGTGCGTCTTTTGATCGACGTTCTACGATGAAAATTAACATTTTCATGAATTTGTTAGAAATAAGCCACTGACACGCGGCAACGTTGCTTACTCCC
>KZ308180.1:1098227-1116065 GCA_000376725.2 Ladona fulva | reverse complement strand
AAATACAATTGAGTAAAAATCATTTAAGATATTTTATAATTTTATATACATTTTATGACAAAAATGAAGGAACTAACGAATTACAAGCGTTATTTCCGAGGAGATTTGAAATGATGTCATTAAAATACATTGTAATCACATTTTAGTTATGATTTCGTTTGTTAAGAAATGACATGTACAAAATACATTATTGTTGGGTTTTTGAAGATATTGTAAAGAAGTTATTTTTAATAAATAAAATTATAACTTCATCTTTGATCCTATAATAAGAAATATTCACAAAAATAGTTGATAAATAATAGTGTTCTCTTTCCATAGTCAATTGTGCATTTTATAGTAAATTTGTCTTTATATATAGGTCTGAATGATGAACCTATGAAACCTATAAATTCAACAACATATCAGCTCTAATACCTCGTAACATAAAAAAGATTAAGCTGCCATCCTTTGGATTCAAGGTCTCAGAATAAGTTCTTATTATTACCAATTTTATTACTAATATATATCAAGATTGGATTTAAAATTTCATATTATTCTCACAGCAGTCTAAAGAATGCATTTTTTTCTAAATTACAAGTTTCATTTTTCTAATCGCTCTTCATAGATAGAAAAGAGGTAATTTTCTTAGACGGCCGTTTCCTTATTTCAACACATACCGATCTTTCGCTCTGCAGTTTTTGCCAAGTTATTGGCGCAGGTGGACGATTACCGAACCACTTCCCTCTGGCATTATAAAAGATCACCACCATTGGAAATTGTTTCGCTCCATTTGTTCGGGATCATAAATATCAAACCCGCTTCGTTGGCAAAGGGAGAAATTAACCCTCTCAAACGAACCACTCGGGTATTTTCCACTTCAACGAGGAATCTTCCCCTTGAGTTTTTTTGGTTTCAACCTTAGGGACGCTTCGTGATCAAGCGTGAGTAACATTATTTTCGGGCGCAAGTAACTTTCCATTTCGTCGCTTCGTTTCTCGTTGACTTCTGGGGAATCACGGTCTCTTGGTGCTTATTTAGTAACGTGACCATCCCGTAATAGTTGTAGGCTATTGAAGGGGTAAAATTGATGGTTACCTGTCACGAGGGATATTCCACAAGTAATTTAGATGTTGCAAGACCAGACGCTTAAAGCAGTGAGGGGAGAGGAGTTGAGCAATGGTCGTACTCTTGAAGTAGAGCTGTCCTCGGTTTGATGGATGATCATCTATTGTCTAATACGACATAATAAGGGCAATTGAATCGTAGGTAACGTTCCTTATTTAACCTCATCTGAGTATATTTTAGAATACCCACAGTACTTTATCTGTGAGAAAGAAACCTGAAATTTGAATTGTTTAGGGAATGATAAAGGAGAATCTTAGATTTCCTGCGTGAGGACACGGTGATAATAGTAATGGTGATAACCAAACTTTAAATCTGACAAAAGGAATCGATTTTCGCAAATGCCTTCATACAAATTCGACATGGATGAAGCATTAGAAAGTCTTGCAGAGAGAAAGTTTGATTGAAAGAGATGTCAGATTTCACCGATGCCCTACGAAATTCAGTTTCGTTTTCGATGGGATTCTTGATTTTCCTACTTGACCACATGGTCCATCCAATTTCAGAGATTGGCATTAATTATAATCAAATTCACCACCAGAATCAGCGAACCGTGAGCTGAGAGTTGTCGTTAGGGAAGGAAAATTTTCAGTCAAAAGCTCGCGAAGACAAATAGCTTTAGAATAAAGAGTTACCTACAATTTTGCGTATAAATTCCGATAGGTTTTAAGGTAATCTGTTTTTTTGTTGAAGTCGCCAAATTGCTAAATACGTACAATTACGGAAAATTAAAAGTCTGGAAAGTGTTTCAAAATGATAACATAGGTACATGAGAAGGTTATGGATGACACATAGAGAAGGTTATGGATGATTTAATGTAGTGAATTATGATAAAATTCCAAACAAAGTGCGAGGAATACAAGGGAGGGCTTACTAAAGAAGTTCAAATCATTTTGTTGACCCATGTGAGAATGAAGATTTTACTAAACGCAAAATTAAGGAAGATCTTAAACTTTTTCACCTCAATTTGTTATGAAATCACGACTGGGTTTATTAAAGTTTGCAGTGGAAAAAGTACAAAGTCTCCCCTTCATTTTTTATCATAGAATTCCACCAGAAATTGCGTAATAGGTACTGTGGAGTTCATAATTTTTTTACATAAATTTAGATATTATTTAATTTAGTCTGCTGTTACTTACCTTTCCGATACTTCTATTGCTCTCCAAAATGTTTTAGCTCTCTGCATTGGCATTTCCTGCCTACAACGGAAATTGCACCTTTTCCCGTGATAATTTAACTTTCATAGCGAATAACTCCTATTTCACTAGATACTGTAAGGGAATTCTCCAGGTAACCATTAATTCGAAGAGAGCAGGAATTCCCCGCGCATGATCTCTCGGAGGAAGATTGGTAAGGAAAATTGGACACTCCTCGAGATAAATGAGTTCATTGGCAGCCGTCTCTTCCGCAACGAGAGTTAATGCCAAGGAGATCATAATGATCGTAGACAAGTCTTCTTCCTCATTTCTTCTCCTCGTTTGATAGGAGAGAGACTCCAGATATCACGTTCTTTGCACAACAATGGATCGCGCATGTGATGTCTGACGAAAGAGAAGATATTAGATAAAGGTAATTGGCCCTTATTGCTAGATCTCTGGTATCATAAATGATCTTTTTTGCACGGAAAAGGCAAGTGCAAGTATATGGGTGGGTGAATGCATGTTGTTATCGGTTCAGGTTGCTCAAAGCTATGAAATTGCGCGTGAAATAATGCTACATCATCGAAAGTGAGAGCGGGGTGAAAGAGATTTAGATGAAGGAGGGAAGTCGTAATTGTGTATTTTGAAATGTGATACTTCAACAGTAGATTGCAGCGAGATTATTCGGAGCAATTTTAGGGAAACTAAAAAGCCTCGTCTACCTTTAGAAATTTTTGTGTTTTGACTTCAATTGGTTGAAAGTATTGATTAGAAGGCTATTTGTTGCCTACTTATTGCTTTAATTTGGATACTAAAATGTTTTGTAAATATTATAATTCAAATTCCTCTCAGTTGGATTAATTATGCAGTTAATTGGCTAATATCTTGTAGGATTCTCTTTTAATATTTTTGATACTGAGTAAATAATAAACACTGGAACATCGTGGGTAGCGTGATAGGGAACGGGTACGAAAATTATGAATCACCTAAAAAAATTACCTCTAGGAAGATCTTTCCTGTACATTAAAAATATTCAATAACGCAAACATCCTCACTTCCTTTGGAATCAAAAAGAATAATTACGATATCAGAATTACCCCCTTTAGTGTAATTTAGCCGTCTTAAGCTTCAATGAATTCTTGTAACTAATTTATCCCTATTAAAACTAAAATTTCTCCTCTTCTTTTAATCACTTCCATTTAAAATCACAATACGTACAGGATGCAAATAGTACAACTACATCTCGATCGATTTTTTAATCCAAGCGATTTTTATGTGAGATATTATCACAAGAGCAAACGTAATTTTCGCCTCTTAAAATTAAGTACCAAAATCATTTCCTGATTATCAGGCAAAATTATTATGAGGGGCTGAGAAACCAGTGTACCAGTACATTGGTCACAAAACATGAGTAACAATTAAATAGTTAACAAGTGAATAGTTCAGATTAATTTCAAGTATCGTTATCGTTTATGCGAAAAACCTAAAATGATACAATTTGCATGAAATCTATTTTTCGCGATCAGATTGAAATGCTTTTAATAAAAATTGTATTGCAACACAAATGACCTTAAATTAAATCCACTGAAATAGAATTGAGTTATCCCTAATTCTTTACACTGAATGTTTGCCAATCTTTAATTTCACATCATACCTTTTCGTATATAAGTCATGTGAATCACATAGAAAACAACGAATAATGTTGTTGTAATAATAATAATGGGTGGCTACGATTCTGTTGCCGCCGCCCGGGTGCCATGCACCCCTGGCACCCGGTGCGGCTCTGATTACGTATTACCACAGAATATTGATTCTGAACTGTATAATGCATAATTGGATGGTGGGCCGTGGAACGACTCGGGCTGGTAGAAAAATGATTGGACAGGGCCGAAATAGAAGATATTTATCTCCAAATGAATCTAGCAAATGGAGCAGTAGTTTGTTATATTCACCATAATAATATATCCTATCGATCAAAGTATGTATTTTAACAGCATTAATGTACTGGATGAATTAACTTAAAAATGAATAAGTGGTTCTTTTGCACACCTTGGTTAAGTGGTTTGTGAATAATAAATGTTCATATCCAGCAGGTCTTAATTCAATGCTTAATACTGAAATGAACTGGGATAATAAAGTGATTGAGAACTCAGATGAAAGAAGCCGTCTCTTACGTCCTTTTTCGCTTTTGCTTGAGTCCTCTGAATAATTACATTCTTAAATCGTGGGTTATAATTTGGCATGAGGATCTCTTTGTCTACCTAATGATATGCATCGCGGACTTATTCGAGTGAATGTTTTCAGATTTTTAAAGATTGTAAAAAAATATTCAGCAAAAGAATTTGAGTCATTTTATCTCGATAAAAACTGCTTCGGCCTGATGATGTGGTTTTAAGCTCAAAAGTCTGCCTGAAGTCTTTCTACTCTATTAATGAAATTATCTGGAATTTGAGCATGACTTCCAAGAAATATTCAGTTTAACTTTTCTCCAATGAAATCCTCAATATGGTGTTTGCAATGCTTCCATGCTGATTAAGCTATTATAAAGTTCTGCTTTAAAGAATTTGCCAGTATGCGTAAGTCGCTATTCATGCTCATTGTCAAAGAAAACACAAATTTCATAAACAGCAATATGTTTTTTCTGACTTTATTTCCCTGCCTACATTGGTCACAAAACATGAGTAACAATTAATAATACACATTCCGTATGCTGACATAGTAAACAGTTCGCATTACTTTCAAGTATCGTTATCACTATGCGCAAGTCGCTATGAATGCTCATTGTCGAAGAAAACTCAAATTTCATAAACAGCAACATCCTAAAATACTTTTGAACGAAAGGAAACAAAGTATTCACAATGGCCAATTAGTAAAAAAAAGAGTTCAGTTGCTTCGACCTCATTCTTTTGTGCAGGTGCATTGCGCAATCCTCCTACGTGATCATCCACACGATCACCACCTTCATTTCGCTCTATCTCAATGCGGACGCTTGCGCGAACTACTTTCATACACTCCCATCGATAGACCTAAACCCCTCCTTCATGCACACTTTTAGCCTTGGTCTTGATCTTTCATTTCCTCCCATTTCTCAACTAAAGATTCGGGACACCTTGAGTTAGAACTTCCTTATTTGACTAACCCATTTTTGAGATCACTTGAAGAGTTTTCACGGCCTTCCTCTCTCCTCCCGGTTGTTCAAAGGACATCTTTCCGAGTTATTCCGACTTTCATAACTGAAGCTGAGGGAGGTTCATGTTTGAACGTTTCTCGATTTAGGAAGAAGCCCCTGCTTTATTTGCTTTTCCAATTTACCTTGCTAAGCGAAAAAATAATATTCTACGAACGGGCTATTTACTTTGTTCTGCAGGTTGTTAAAATGTTCAAATCGACTTTAGGCTTGACTACAATGGTCAAATCTAAAGTGATTTCCTTTTACATAAAGCGATTTACAATAAAAAATATTCCCATCAAGAATCGTCACAATCACAAAGAATTCTTGATAATCTTATTGCAACATTTCGACTCAGCTACGTAAATAACATTATGATCAGAAAAAATTAAAAAATGCAAAAATACCCATTTATCATCCAATAACTCAATTATTGCATAACAGAGGGAAAATATTTATTCATAAGGAAAAGCTTTTGACTCTAAACATGAAGTGATTAACTTTACAGAAGCTATGTTTCAGTCCTTCATATATTCAATTGCAGTAGAAAAGTGTCTACTGAATTATATTTTCCAAGGAAAAGTAAACATGATAAAAGTCTGACACGACCGAGACTCGAACTCGGAATCTTCAGGTGATTTAACTAAGCTTAGTCAAAGGGACTGCTCGGAAAACGGAAGACTGCGGGTTGGAAATCCCCGGTCCTCTCAGACTTTCCTCATCTCCGGTTTTCCTTGGGATTTTTCCTAGGGGCACGCCTTTATGTGCAAAGTCACATTCCCCTTTTCCTCAAGTTACATTTGGTTTTCTTATTTAAACGCTTTTTATTTAAAAGTACATTTTCAAGTGGAAACTGATGAGAAATCAAGGTACAGAATGCTCTTATGAAGCAATTTCGTAACGAAAGGAATTAATTTCAGTATTAGTTTTTCATAAATGGTATGAGTAAAAGATTTTGTTTTTAAGGCATATACAGGCAAATTTTAATTTAATTCGGAGAAAGAAATGAAAGACCTAGTTAATGCAAAAAGATTATATGATTATTAAGGTAGGCTATTGCAGCCTGTGGTTGAAGCACCCATCTTTATTCTATCTAACTCGTATTTATTGTGATGAAGAGGAATCTCTATTATTTAACAGCGCTCAGGCTTCATTATTTTTCAGACAAGTTTTCCTAGTCTCAGTCTCAATCCTTAGCCTACATCGCTTCCAAACATTTCCTAGCTTCCTTACTAATTTGTTTCATTCGCTAAAGATTTCGGCAAGGACGAATGAGATCATTCATTGGTTGTCTGACTTATCACACTTTTATTACTCAGCAAATTTGTTAATTAATGTAAATATATAAGCGCTTTCGTCCTTCTGTTACCATCATCTCAATCTTAGATTCCCAGACATAGCAGAGGATGAAAGGTATTTGGCCTCCATCAAACACTCGAGGTTTCAGTGACACCATTATGGAAACGCAGTTCATTAGCATTTCTCATCGGAATATGTGGATAGCTCTTACGTAAATAGAGGCGAATCGGTGTATTCTACTCTCTTCTTGGAGCGAAAGTCCAAAGAATCGGCTAAAATTTAGGCTTACGATTCTCACGTACGAATCGTGAATAATTACATTAGACTTAAACTTGATCTAAGAAAGGAAGAACAGATTACCCCATTTCTTCTCGAACTTGGGTGGCTCACAGTTAAAAAGAGATTTTAGGTTTTTTTCTGGACAATGTTTTTCGTCCAGTAAAAAAATCTGATTATTAAAAAAAAATGTTTCATAAAAGAACACCAACTGATTGCGTCATCGAACCAAGATGTAATATCCAACAGTATTTCTGCCCATCTTCTAAAACTTTATTGTATGAGAAACCTATAGTAAGCGCTACAACACTATGGAATGCATTTCCCAGTTCTTCAATTTAACAAAAAATGTTCAAATATTTTGACAAAATTTATCATAAATATCTTATGAATAACAAATAATGGCATAATTTGTGGTTACCTTTTTTAATGGCATATTATGAGTATTATTTTGTATTGGTTAGTTTTTGTTAAAAGCAAATAATTATCATGTATGGATTTGTTTTCTGTACTAATGGTCTGTTTATGTATATGAATTTTTGTATAATCTTCATACAGTGCTCGCTGCATTGTCTTTGTTTCATTAATTGACTTTTAATTTGTTCTTATTTTTTTTACCACAGAACATTGAAAGAAGTATTATTACCACCATTATCATATACATTATTATTGTTTTTATTATTATTACTATAATTCCAGGTTCCAGATTATCTTTCATATATTGACGTGTAAAACTCTATAAGTTGAATATTGATATTCTCAAAAGTGTAGTTTATAGTATACTAGTAAACGCCCCCGTCAAGCATTACGGAACATAATTTAGTTTAAAAATATATCTATTATGGTATATATTTGGTCCTTCTAAGCACAAAAAAAATTCCGTCGTAAGATCATAATAACTCAATATATTTCTTACCATTATTTTATAAAAATGTTACGAATTTCCGTGTATTTTATCAAAGTTCTAGCAATTTCGAATTTAAATGAATGATTCACGACTAAAATAAGATTATATGATCGTTTTCCTTTCTTTAGAGACTTGTCTCAGTTTCCTAGGACCATTGTTTCTAATTTAATTTTGTAAAAGAAACGACCTCTGCAAGTCATGAAAACGTAATTTATGTACATCTCTTATGGAAACGTATTTTGTGCTCCTGGGGTCGAACCCGGATCTTTACAGAGATGAGAATAGATTTCCTGGGGGTTTCAGCATGGTAGAAACGCAATGCAGTTTGTTTCAGATTTCTAAGTCAAGCCGTTTCTGAGATAAATAGGGGGACGGACGGACAGACATTTGCTTTATATATATGTGATATCATTAACGACAAGAGTCAAGGGGTTTCTTATGTATTTCTCTTCACCGAACTAATTAAAGTATTTAATTAAAAAGACTTGCAAACGTATTCCAACTCATTGGTAAAACAATCCCTTAATTAAGTGAAATTTATATTATCTTCTCTTCAACGAGTTATCAGCTTCTCGTTTTGCACAAAGAAACAAGTTTTGTGGAAAAATATGTATGAGTTTTAACCTCTCAAGTTTAATTTAGTCTCATTTTCGATAGAGTTGCTATTTTATTTTCGTTAATATGAATAACAAGCGGAAATGATCGGGAAATTCCAGTAATTTCCAAAATTATATTCCCCACCAACCTGATGATAATGAGTCAGCTGATATTTTCCTCGAAGAGTTTCCAAAAATTACGAAAATAGTTGACGCATTAAAAGCCATTTTGAGAAACGTTCTCCTCGGCAGAAGAATCTTCTTTTTCACTATGATCACTATTTTGTATTTTCACAGTTAGAATATAATTTACTATCTCCACGAAAAGGAATTACAGTAGTTCTTTTGGTGGAAGTGAAATGGTCAGAGCAAGTAAGAATTTCTTACGTGATTAAAATACTAGGATGCAGTGCATCATTATGTACTTGTAATCTAAATAAGAGTCTCTAAACTTTTACCACACTCCACATTCTCGTTGAGATTCCATATCAGATCACGGTCGCCTTATTGTTTCGGAAGTGAAAGTAGCAACAACGAATTTCAAGGCGGCTCAGATCACCCACACGTCATATGATGAAAGACATCGGTCGACCTTGACAGGGCTGAGACTGATACGAGAGCATGAATTTATCTAAGATACCCTATATGGGCAGGAAACGATCATACATAATGAGTTAGATCATTTTGCTCCTAGGATGATGAATTTGTGTAGAACGGTCCTCCAAATTATACTACGCACAGATTACACTAGAATTTTAATAGGTAAGTAACCTTAAGCATTCAGGCCACTGAATGGGCACACGAAAAACTGGACGCGATCAATCTTCCTCTTATTTTTGTATTCGGTTCAGTTTTTAAGGTAAATTTTCAAATTATAAACTATTTTTCCCGAACTTATTTGCACTTAAGTTAGTCCTTAGTTAGTATAACTTTAAAATTCTACAAAAGAGACTAGGTATCATTTTAAAAATATTTATTTGTGATAGTTTTTGAAAAACTTAAATTAAATAACCGTCACAACCACGTTCTCCAACACATAAAATTTATATGAGAACGTTTTAGATTAGTTCTTCCCAATGCGGCCATAAAAATATATGGTTAAGCTCTATTACTCTCTATCATTAATAAATATTAGATTTATGAAGCTAGAGTAGTAGACTATTTATAGACTATCTATAATCTCATAATGCGTAGCATATTCCTCAGAAATATGTGAGGAAACAAAAAGGAAAGATATTAAAGGTAAGTAAGTATAAGTAATCAGCTATGCATAATTATATAACCTTAGAGGCATCCTTAAATGTAAAGAGAAGCGACAATTGCTTGACTAATGACTTTAAAACTCGGTATTATTTCATAAGCTGGTAGACTTCCCTTTACGATAAAATTCATCTTACTTTGATTGGAGGACATTTTCGGGACTCCCAAGAACTCCAAAAAATATTTAAAGGACAATGATGGATTCCCCTTAGTAGCTTCTTTACTTAAATTTGGAAAATAATCATATAAGAAATAATAAATTAAATTTGAAACAACGAAATAAATACAATCTATAGCTTGTTTCAAAAGTACGGCAAACAGACTGAAATTTTTAATAATTAATTGCCATAAAAGGAGAGATGATAATTTAACTTTCATTCAGCGTATGCTCAATTCCAACGTCCTAACATTTACCAGAAACTCTTCTCAGGGCGGTACAGCAGGAACTACTCCTCATTGCCTCCCCCAACAGTAGTTCTCCTTAGCTGCACTGGTCAAATTCTCATTTTAAAACCTCCCAATATTCACAGTAAAGATAGATCAATATATATTGTGCTGATGACTGCTGTTTCCTAGGTTTGACTTCATCCATCCTCAATAGTAGGTCAAACTAAAATCAATCAGAACTTACAGCCATATTAATCAAATATTTAAGTTTAGAAAACTGGATGTCAAAGAGAACCAAATGGAAGAATATGGCAAGTTAACCTATGAACGAAGAAGCTCTCTCTTTTTCTCTGATTGGCTAATTGATAAGAGAAAGTAATCCAAGGTACGTATTATCTTTTCTTGAACTTTGTTAATATTCTACGTATCTTAAGAATCGATTTCCAGCATCCACGGAAAATGGGTTGCCTCCGATTATGATAATCTGACTGAAATGACGTAAGCCTAGTAAAGCCTTAGGAGGGAGAAGCTTTGAAAAGGAAAATGAGGACAGAAGCAGGTGATAGAGGAGCCTATTAGGTGTTTATTAATATTTGACTGTGAATAAGCTATCGAATTAGAGAGAAGAAAGATAATGGAAAATGCAAATTAAGGATCAGTAGCGAATAGGGGCAATTTTTTAAATGAAAGAGTGTGAAAAACGAATAAAGAGTTAAATAGCCAGTTTACGATTTAAAAGAATGAAGATACTTTGATTAGATCCATGCATTTTAGCAAAACGCACTGCGATCTATTATATATTAGTATATTACTGTGGTGAATTTGTATCCTGATTTATATTTACTTTTTAAAATTTACTGCCTTTAACACTCTCCACTTAATGAATCATCTTTTTCTCAACAACTTTAAGGATTGGTACTGTACTGGTTTATCAGCAGATTTACACTCTGTCATCGCATGTAGTGTTGAGTTATCTGTATCCTTGTTACCTTCTCATTCGAGTAGGTAACTCCTATCTTTTTGAAAATGGAATTTATTGAAATCGAAATGCCGGATTCAGAAGTTCCGGATCCACCGTCTTTGAACGACGATTTTAACTAATCGAGTTGTAATACATCTCAAATAACAATTTAATTGCCGATGAAAATCTCTCTTTTTCTCAAATTTTGGATCATTTCCTCAATTTTTTGTAAATGAAGGTACAATCAGTGGGCTAATTATTTAATGAAAAGGAACATGCAGAATAGTTTAATATAAATTGCGATCTAGATCCGCAGTCCCCAAGCTTTCCTGGCATATGAACCCTTCACCAGCACATTCCTTAAGTTTTCTTGTAAAACAGGTATGTTTGAAAATTAGGTAATATCAATGTTTAAACGATGAGGGATAGGAAAAATCGTCGCATCGCCTAAAAGTTGGGCTGCTTTCCGCATGCGATTGTATCAATTGCATTATCTTCATAGTTCAGTTTTTGTCTCCCTCTAGTGTTATAAGTACTCAAGTCGAAAACCGCCTCTGAAGTTTAAAAATAGAAGAGAAAAATAAATAAATGAGAAATAGACTATGCCATATCAGCTAGCAAAAACACACTCGCGTCAGCTAAAATTGTCAGAGTTACCTAGACAGAGAGAAGTTGAAACAGATGGACTTAAATAAAGGACCTAGAGAGATAGAAGATTGGATAGATCAAGGAGATGGATGATAGAAGTTAATCAGAAAATTCAGATGGAGACAGAACTCAAATAAAAAATTATTATTTCCCAGGCATCACAGAGGCGCATTTCCAGAGATTAAATGCATTTCCAGAGAATTGACGGAACGTTAGGCGGTAAAGATTGTTATCTGTGACGTAGTTTTGATGAATCAGATTGATGGATATTAATTGTCCACAAATTCTATCAAACCTTCAAGGACATGACGTAACATCGACTTTCTCTCTGAAGCGAAGGATCGCTTCCTTTAAAACTTAATAATGAAAATCTTCTTCCTTTGAAATCAAATAGTGAATGTAAAGCAATTCTTCTGGTAACTTGTGAAATGAGAGTGATAATGCATAAAATGCTCGTCAGCTACTACGAACAGTAACTGGTGACGATAGTATGACGCTCAGTTGTGACATAAGATAAGAAATTGTAAAAGAGTTGAAGAATAGGTGATGTCAACCAAGTAGGTGAGCAGGCAGGACTTGTCTAAGAGAGAGGTTTACAGTCATGCGGAGAACGTAAGATTTAAGCGGTAGGATAAAATTCCAGATCAAAATTGTAAAAACCTAACACATTCCACCTATATTGGAATATTATTTCTTGTAGAAGTTTCTCCTTCTTTTGCCAAGCAAACTATCAACGAAATCAGCACCAAAAGAGTTTAATCTACAATAACTTAACCTGATTTTACAAATCAAATCTCTTCGAAAACAAAATTAGCAAACTCTATTTTCACCTTTAGGTATATTCAATATCAACTTCCAAAATAAGTACTTTATGTCTCCATTTATTTTCGCAGCTTTCCTGCGCATGTTTAGGATGTAACCACCACTGGAACTCAGATTTTTAAATGCACATCGATGAATCATTTTTCAACCTACTTCACCGATTTCACTGTTCGGCGATGGAACAATGCCCTACATTGACACTGTATACTTCCGTAAGCAAACTTCATCAACTTGTGAATTTCCTCTCGATTCATTTCAACAAACAGAGCTCGGTCAGGATACCCGCAAGTAAACTACCTTACAAATTATAAAACTTTAATGTTCTGAGATGAAGACGTGCGGCTCCTCCTGACTGAGTAGTATAAAAAATCGCTTACTGATATTTGCGTCTACCCATTATCTGCACTCTTCCGTCAAATCGAAGAGTTTAATAAACATCCGTCCGTAACAGCGACTTCTGGAGGTCACAGCATTATAACTCGTTAAGTGATATTATTGCCGTTTAAAATCGGATGAAAATCCATGCATTCATAGGGCTGGATAAGGGCTCCCTTATCCAGCATTTTCACAAAATGTCTCCAATGCCGCCTCATTGACTTTTCCACGCCCACAGATCATTACCGGGATTTCGGTAGCTTACCAGTTTTAGATGATAGGGAAAACATAAATCCCATCAGGGATAAAAATCAGAATCGCTTGGATCTAAAGAGAACGCTACCCGCACGGCTATCAGAAAACCCTAATGTTTCCGTCAGATAAGTTATCCACAAAATAAAATCGGTAGCTGTGTAAGTGCTAGTTGCATCGCTAAAAATTCGGGATTTAAACGCAGTCAATTGTTCTATCCTTTTTGACTGAAACTACAGAATATAAGTTAGATTCTAAAATCGGAATATCCTGCGGAAAGAGTTCAATGAAGCATAAAGGCATCCATGAGGGGCCCTCGTAACGAATGTTATTAATTTATTACAGTAAAATTTCCAAATATAGCAACAATAGGTACAAATTTTATAAATAAAATGTCATTTATTAATACGCATTTTCTAATACTGTATCAATTGGTAAAAATACTTACATACTTCCGACCTTGATATAATCACGTAATAGTACGTCATTTCTGGTAAATATTTACAAATAATCTTTAAAAAGAAGCTTATAATGCTCATTCGTCACCATTATTTGACGTTTACACCGTGTTGATGTATTCTATTTTATGGAGAATTCTAAGGTTAAGGTACATGATAATTTTTTACTATAATACTGTTATTTTTATTCCTTTTATGATTATTATTAGATTATGTCGCAGAGGTTTTTTAAAAAAACCTATAAAAGATGTCTAAGAAATAATAGTCAAAACTTTAACTTGGACATATTTTAGATTATTATTTGTTTTCTCCTACGTTCAATCTGAAAAGACGAAGAGAATGCATTTTCTTCCTAAGGGGCCGACCTGCAATGATGATATGGCTTTTTTGGGATTTCTGAATTTTTTCCCCTCCGTCACAAAGTGTCCCATGGAGCGTAATGCCCTATATTACCAAGTGTTACGGACCCCTAGAACCAACCCTATAGTGTCACATCATTTGATTTTGGGGCCTAGGCTATTAAGTCTTCCTTTACAATTGTATTCCAGTTTCCGCCCGTATTAGATAACCTTCCTCGAGAGCAGATTTATCTACGGCACGAAAACATAATTCCGATTTCCGGTAAGGACACCCGGAAGCTCAAAGCGGCCCCAGTAACCAGGTCTCTCGTTATATACCCATATTTCCGGCCGACTTGTTCTCTAATCACCGATGAAACAGATAACCACCCCAAAAAAATGGAAAAGCCAGCCGTAGAAATAATACAGATTGAAGAAGTTAATTTACCAGAAAAAAACGTGTTGAAGATAATGATGCTGCCGAGAAGATTAGAGGAGGGAGTGGGAGCGAATATACTCTACGAGAGTAGCGCAACGGTCTCAGAAGAGCATAAATAAAAGCAGAGCAGAAAGAAGAACAGCTATAACGTTCCTTTCTTTCCTTTTTTCTTTCACTCCACTTTGGGAAGAGGATCCAAGGCCTCAATCAAGGCCAATTAATTACACCTCGGTTTGAAAATATCGTGTGAAAAGGCGAGATCAGGAAGATGGTACAGAAAGAAACGGCCTTTTGGAGTCCACACCTATCCGCCAGGTGAGGAAAGTGGGTTAATGTCTTAACATTCCTGTTGAAGGACATCAATGCTCAAAAAAAATTCTGAGATTGATGTTCCTCAGGTGTGAACGAAATGAAAAGTCTTGTCCAATGCGTGAAGCCTTTATTTTCCTACATCATCATCCTGTTCTATTTTCTGTTCATTCTCTTGCTTCTTTTTGGACTTCAGTATGAGCCGGTGAAAATTGAAAACGTGATTTTCAGAGTTTAATAGTAACTGTACTGGAATCTTCATCGTATATATTTTTGAGAAGTGTAATCCAAACTCAAAACTGACCGAGACATTCTTGCAGTAATCTAAACTTCCCTCAGTTCAGATACATTTTCGTTAACTATCATCAGAAAGAATAATCAGAACATACAGGTGGTACACTATTTCCTGCTGGGTAAGATTTCTGAAAAAAATTCTTAACACACCAAGTTGAAAAATTAAATCCATCATCAACTTTACTATGCATCAAAGGTTTAGATTTAAAGTCCTTTATTATTATTATTATACGGGATAAAACTACGCTTCTGCCGATCTCTATCCTACCCGTAGATGATTATGAATAGAAGTTCAGCTTGGCTATAGCCCTCATTCCCTGTAATGCTACTGAATTTTCATGTTTATAGGAGAGGGAGACTTCAGCATAATTTATAGCGAACATAAAACTTTCATATGTATTCGTAATTCTCTCAGACACAGTAACAATGTGCACTTGAGCACCCAAGAATTATGCATCAAGAAAATAGTTGGAGGATTTTAATCTGACTAATAATCAATCCATCCNTGGGAATCCTTAAAAGATAGGAGACTAGAAGCTAGATTGCGATTGCTTGATAAATTTAGGGAAAGTACATTTGCGGAAGATATAGTAGATATTATGAGACCCCCCTGCTACCTTGGACGATCCGACAATGAGCGCAAAATAAGAGAAATAGATGCTAGGACGAGTCGTTTTAAGAAATCATTCTTTCCGCGAACTATACGTGATAATAATAGGCTAAAAAATAGTCCGAACGCCCGGTGTTTTCACCCCCTGCCACACGCCGTAAGGCGGCTTGCAGGGTATTTATGTAGATGTAGATGTAGATTGAAATCTCTCATCTGTAAAATTTACTTGAGTTCCACAGGAATAACAAGTGTGAAAAATAGCGACATGACTGGAACTCGAACCAAGGTCTCCCACTTTCCAGGCAGGTACTTTCTAACCTCTGAACTACCATGCCAAGTCTCCTCCACACTGTTTAGGGAAATTTGGTATGGTAGTTCAGTGGTTAAATTACCTGCCCAGAAAGTGGGAGACCTGGGTTTGAGTCCCAGTCATGTCACTATTTTTCACACTTGTTATTCCTTAGGATTTAGCTGCACAACTTCATTGTGCAAAGAAATTCTCCTATCCTTAATTCCTTCCTTACTCAAGTTCAGTCCATTGCTACTTTAAAGTAAGTATCAATTAAAGGAAAAAGTTCTAGGAGAAGGAAATGCAGCAAATTGAACAAACGGTTTTTAATCAGAATCAATGAAACTAGAACATTGAAGAAGATTGAAAACAAATGTATAAATGAAGGTTAATGTAGTGATATTAAATGAATTTAATGGTAACTTTTGGAATCAGTGTAAGTTATAGTAAACTAATGAAATTATGTGATGAGCTCTTCAGATATGTAATGAATCATTGAAATAAATTAAGCTGGCTTTTATGAAAAATATAAGCTTACTATTTTATTGAAATCTCTGTGCACAAGAAATTTAAAACAATAGAATTGCCAAGATGAGAGTAATTGCAACCAGGTCTTACTTCTAATTTTTAAAACCTCTGCCAAGGTGGATGAAATAAAAAAGGACAAAGCTAAAATACCTATTGTTTTACCTAATAACTTCCACAAATTCTCTCCTTATATTCATTTATAAAATATTATATTTACAATAAAGCTTACATTGTGATAACTTTATCTGCAAAACTACACCTTTCTTGCAGTGGTTGTTATGCTTCCAGTCTTTGAAATAGAAAATGTATTCAATGCTATACGTTATGGAATACAATGCCATGAATGTTAGTTTTGATTTCCTTATCCAAATAGAATGCATGGATCATATAATCGATTGATGAATTGAGAAAAACAAACTGTCTTCACAAATCAAATATATTACAATTAAGATAAAACAGTTTGGAAGCTTGAATATTTATAAGAAATGTTTAATGTGCTGGGCAGATAAATCAACTGAAATGGTTTCCAAATGAGCATAAACAAGCTATTCATAACTTTCTGCAAACTTCCACGGGAAAATTACTAAAATTTTATTTTAAATACTCTGAAATTCTTTCATTTGTCAGGAAGAGCAATCGATTTCCAGGTTTTTTTGTTCAGCTATCTAAAGAGTCATAATTTTACTCAAAAAAGTAAACATCAATCTCATCATCAGAGATGTGGATTATATCCTATCTTATTCTGTCTGAGATGCTGTTTATAATTTCCATTTTAATATTGCTCAACAGCCATATAAACCAGTAAAGATTGTACAGTTTATATTTTAATATACTGCAGCTACATCAACTAATGCTTACAATTTCACAAAAACTCTTTATAGACTTTGATGATTCCTTGTTTTTATTTCTAGTCTTTTAGCAAAATTAATGGGATAAAAATACTGGTAATTGTTGAATTATGACAGCAAGAGTTTGTGTCTATTGTCAGTGTGAATACTGACTTGTGTCTATCTAAAGAGAGAAAGAGCAAGCTCTTTCTCTCTTTAGATAGACACAAGTCAGTATTCACACTGGTGGAACACAGGCATCAGCCAGCTGTCTGCAGCAGTTGTGCCTTTATTCTTGATTTATTTTCAAACAAAATTTTTTGAAGTTTGCATCATGAGCCTTTTTGCTGTAGGTAATATTTTTATCAAAACCTATCAAAGCGATGAACATCAAACTCTAATCGGTACTTATTTCTACTGAAAAGGTTTTTGTCTAGTGTATTCATTCTGGCAGAGTGTGCTCCCCTATTAAGTAAAATTTGTCTTTCAAAAACTCAAAGACACAAATTTTAATTATTAATATTTAATTGCCAATTTTAGAATAGGAAATATTC
>KZ308180.1:999126-1097923 GCA_000376725.2 Ladona fulva | reverse complement strand
TTTTTTTCATCAAATCTCCTAATTTTTAATTCCAATAACTTTTTCAATCATTCACTCCTTTCTCATATAAAATAGATATCGAGAAAAGAATCCTATTTCCCTTTCCTGAACACTAATTCACCAAGATAATCTCCCTAGCAGTAGGGATATTATAGTAAAGCATCCATTGCCAGATTTATATGTAAATCTTGCTCAATAAACTGAATATTATATTAAATACATATGTGTGTACATCTTATATCAAGTTTTTGTAACTTTGATGAATTTGATCAATTGCCAATATATTTATGCTAGAAGGCTAGGTAGAGTAATCACATTCAGAATGCATATTATGAAAAAGATAAATGATCACAAATACAATTACTTTGGATCATTAATTCTCATGTAAAAACCAATTATTTCCTCTTTTTCCTATAGTATGTACTAGCCTAATTGCTTCTATCAATGATTGATGTTCTTCCTCAATGACATCTCCATATTGATTGGAACATTTTTCTTTTACACATACTTTTCAAAAACTGTCTGGATTCTCCTCTTTGGATATTCCTCATTTTCATCTACAGTAATCTTGTATTTTTATCTTCAAAATTGTATTTAAGAATTAATTTTCATTTTTATACTGATAAATAGTGGACAGGTCACATTTTTAACCATCTTCCAATCTTTTTCCAGTCTTTCCATAATTGCAGAAGGTTTCCATATTGAATCAAATCTCACCACATATCCATGCAATATGCCCTAACTTCTTGAGTTACCTCAAACTCATATGTGACACTATGCCAAAAATTCTGTACTCTGTGGAAATTGAATTTGACTGTTAAAAAAGTTGACAAAATTTGTTACTATTCCACATAGATACTTACATGCATATGAACATTAACAAACACATAATAATCATGCTATTACCTAATGAGATGTTTGCATTAATGGCCAATTTATTCACAATAATCCTTATTTATTCAGTGCTCCTATGCTTGCATTCATCTTTCATTTCAGACATCAGCACATCTTCTCTATACTCCATTTTCACATCAAATTCTCTCATTTCACATTTTTTCTATTCCATGCTTCACACTTCTTAAATACCTCTTTACTTCCATAAATATACCCTTGTTTAACTTCTTCTTTCCTTCAAAGTTATTCTGTGTCTTTCTAGTGTCTATCAGTCTCACTTCCTCTTCATTTACCACAATGTCAATCTTCACTTCATTCTATTCACTTTTTCCAAGACCTTTCAATCACCGTCATTCTTTGCGGCAGTCACCCTCTTAAATGCTTCCTTATTTCCATATTACAGTTTCATTCCAGCATGCATCTTTCTTCCTGCATCTCAACTCAGTTTTTGCAAACACTTCCAAAGTTGATGTATTTCATTATATTCCTGAAACTCTCCTACTTCCATTCATTACATCTTTATTAAATTCAGTCTCATTCTTGTTTAACTTACATTCTATCACATTCATTGAGAACATTATCATCTCAACCTTCTTCAACTTCTCTACTCATTCTCATGGGTTTTACTCTTCCTTCCTACCCACTTTCTTTCAAGATCCACTCGGTACAAAGCCAAATGATTACCATGCACACAGTAATTATATTCTAATTTACTAAGGGGTCTCCAAAGGTCCTTTCTTTCTGTCAGTGTTTTTATATCCCATATCTATCCAGCCTTTTATGTATGTATGTACCTCAGAACTGTTAATCCCTCTATGCATCACACTCATTCAACAAAATTCTCAAATGACCCCAAAACCTATCACAAATGCTTCAAACTCTTCATAC
Organism: Ladona fulva; assembly: GCA_000376725.2. Taxonomy (NCBI): domain Eukaryota; kingdom Metazoa; phylum Arthropoda; class Insecta; order Odonata; family Libellulidae; genus Ladona; species Ladona fulva. Next base: position 1,096,141 of record KZ308180.1, on the reverse strand, counting down.
ACAGGATCCTAAAATGCAACCAACATTATTCTTTCACATTGATCCATAACAATCCAGAGGATACACACAGATTATTCTTCACCAGTGACACTCAAAACTATGCCAAATCCCTGAGTACCTTTGAAGTATAAATGCACACTAAACCACAAACAAGTAGCATATCAATGGAAGCACAGAAAGCGTAGTTTTCCTTGAGCAGCACTATTTCTGCAGAAATTATCTGGCAATCAAAGTCAATTACCCAAAATGAAGTAAAATATTAAATCTGGTGCTGATGGATGCTTAATAAAACAATTTTTTCAATTTTGCAATGAGCTAAATATTCTACAGGCCTCTCAATTTTCAGTAGCTCTTCTTGTTGCTTCCCTACATTAAAAATCCATATCTCCATCTGTCTGATAGTCTTGAATTGATAACACTATTTCATTCCCTGAACATTTTTTATTCTCTCCTCCAAACCAAGATTCTTCACTAACCACTCTATCTTCTCTTTGAATACTCCACGTCTGTCAATAATGAAACAGTCACTCTTTTATCCTCAATTTTCAACTCTTTATCTTCCAATAAGAACTTTGATCCATTTATCTACCTCTAAATCAATTGTAGCAATGGTTGCAAGAGACTGATTTGGATCTCTGTAACTTTGATCTCTTTAATTTTGTTATTGTTTTATTATTTATAATATTGTTTAAATTTGTTAATCAATTGTATTATGATTATTGCTCATCATCAACCATAATTAACCTAATGCTGTATGTTGATGTATTATTAATAAATAAATAAACAACTGTCTGCACCTGGTATTTCTGCTCATGAACTTTTACATATAAACTATGCATCAGGCAATAAGAAAACAATGCCTAAATTAATAACCTACAAAGACATTAATAATGCATAATTATTTACTTATTTCCTTANCGGAAAATCAATGTATTAAATAATAAAATATTAAATAAATAAATAATAAATAAAATAACTTCATGAAAATTAATATAATATTATTTAATAACCAATTTTAGATATACATGTTCTACACAATTGAACCAATCATGACTTAGCAAATTCATACCAATTGCAGGTAACTAACCACACCTATCTCCTTGGCAATACCTGAACAAAGCAATTGGCTGGATTGACAAAAATATTGCATTTCAAAAATTCATAATAAAAATTATAGAACTAGGATAATAAATTAAGCTTCACAACATACACACACGCTTCAAATACATTGTCTCTTCTGTATCAACAACCATTCCTCACACTCTTCCCTTTCAAAATTTTGACTTTTTAAAAAAAATTAATTCAGGAAAATATTTTATCTCCCACCATACTTCACATAGCTAGTAATGTTTTCTCCCACAATCGTGGGGAGAAGAATAGAGACTTCAGAAAAATTTACAAATTTTGCTAGAATAATCTTATCACATTTAAAGTGTTTTGCCCCAAGCACTTTTGTCCCTTTCACTTATAAAACTTTTCTTCAAAATTCTTCATGTTCTTTGAACAATAAGGATAAATCTGGGCTGCAATTCACGATATCACAGACCCATGCTGCTTCACAAACAACAATCTTGAAAGCCCTTGGTTTACTGAGAAGGGACAGGAAAGAATTTGGAGGGAGAATGAGAGGCTTCTGGAATATTGTGAGCAAGGAATTCTCACTCTCTTCAAACCCCTTCCAAGTGTGTTGGGCCATGAATAGAAATAATCAACCAAAATTCTCAAAGTGGTGAATGAAATAGGGAAGTCGACGTCCTTTGTTCACTTCACCACAAGCTGACATTATGCTCTTAGTTAGAGGTCTTGGACCACAGCTGAAAACTCCAATCTTGCTAACCTGTAATTTTCAACAGGAAATTAAAATTATTGAAATGAGGACATTTTTAAAATTTATAGATTTTTTCAATTTTAAAGTTAACAGAGGAGTATGTATGCAGTAACTTTTATGCCTTTTAAAATTTCGAGTGAGTTTTAAAATATTTTGTTATCATGTAATGGGCATGATAATGATTATAATATTGGAATTTTATGATGAGTCTTTTTCATAGTAGCCTTTGATTAAGAGAGTTACCTTAGTATTAAACTTTAAGCTTGAACTCTTCCCTGTATTATGAAAAATGTAAATCCTATAGAAGATCATTACATAAACAGGCTTGATAAAATATGAAACTATATGATCAAACTTTCATTTTTTTCATTGGTCATAATAACTAGCATTTAAACATTGTTAATGTCATGAAATGATCCAATTAAATGCAGTGCTTTCTCTATTTACATATTATTTTAGGAAAATGTAGTTATGGAGTGTCTTGATGAACATGATTCTTACATATATTGTACATTCTAATAAATAAATTTTTTATTCAATGGTTTCTTAAGCCATCGAGTTATACTTCTAGGCTATTCAAACAAATTATCAGTAGCAAATGTCCATTAAAATCAATCTCATTTTATTTTAATTAAATCACTTGGTGTAACCAACAAAAATTTAATCTGATAAAAGAAAATGTATAGTACCTTCAACAACAAGCTATTTTTGCTACCATAGGTAAGGAACTTGCTATACTAAGAATATGGAATTACAGTGATTGATTCAATGCTATAATCTAACTTCATTCTAACAATATTCTTATATCATTTATTTAAAAAGTTATAAGATATAGGTATAAAGCACAGTCATAAGTACTATGGGTTATAATTAAGAAATTTAAATTCAAAATTTCTCCCAATAGAGTAATTGGGAAGCCACTTTGGTTGCTGTATTCTGTATTAATTCTTTTCCCAAGGTAATGCATAGTTTTTCTGCAACCCCAATTTTTTTGCTGCTCACCCCTATTTATTTTTATAGCCTCATTAAATGATCCCTATATCAGTTGACTTACCTTTTATTTTAAAATATCTTTCCATATCTTATAAAGACTCCTCACTGCCTCATCTAGGACACGTTATTTTAACACTTCTATACAATTCAATAGCTTGGACACTTTCCTCTGAAATCTGAAAGGGTTCCAGAGCTATTCTATTACTGTAAATTACAGGATGTTTGTTTGAGGAATTGGAAGAGTGGAATACCAATAATTAAACATAGGGACTTTTTTGAGGCAATGTACAAAGAATGAAAATCCAATGTAATAGTGTCATGGTAATGCACTAACACTCACTCATTCCTTTGATACCATTCTCGGCCAGTAAGGAATACAAACTATCTCAGTCCTCATCTAGCCCAGTTTACTCCCCCATCAGCTCAACGGTTTTACATATACACATTTTCCCATTAATGATTCAGCAACAACTTGATGAATCATGGTCGTTGATGATCATGGAACATTAGACATATTATTCAAGTAATAATCAAAGATGGAAAGAAATGATATTTGTTTCTGGGCCATGAATAATTCCTTTCATTAAAATTAATGTAGAAAATAGGAAACATGAAAGCAAATTTACTATATATTGATAATAAAGTGCTAACCCCCAAGTACTGATTTTCATCTTACTTAAGAAATACTACAACAAAAAAGAATATCAAGTAATTCTAGATAATAAATATAACACAAGGAATACATTTTATGTTGTACCCAGACTTTACAATAAATATGGAGAAAGAGAATTTAGGTATTTTGTACCAAAGGATGGTATAAATAAAATTACAGCTACTCTTTTCCACAGGTGTATTTAAAGAAGTAAAAAACACGACCGGTTTCGGCGCAGATCGACCATCATCAGCCATCATCATTTATTTATACCATCCTTTTCATATGGATTTCCACAACATCAAGCCTACCACAATCGATTTTATTTTGTACCAAAGCTGCTTAATAAATACAAGACTAATATGAAAGAAGTGATCTTAATTTCAATAAAGCTGTGAAAAGAGTTTTATTGAAGTATATGTCAGTGGAGATATAATGCATTCTGCTAACAACATAAGAACTTTTTTCTCTTGGTTTAAGTGCCTCTTAAACTGTTGTTCAAATTTTGTTGTGTTTCATTTGAATTTGTATGTTCAGTGAAAATTCTTTACACAGACCGTCCACTGTAAGGTTTGTGTATTGTAATAAGAATTTTTATAATTATATTGCAACAAATGTATATTGCTTTGAAACTTGATGTTTACTGACGTAAAACGCTTGTAGTATGATGATGTAAAATGCTTGTAATATGAGGTAAATTGTTGTAACCTCATNTCTCCTTGGCAATACCTGAACAAAGCAATTGGCTGGATTGACAAAAATATTGCATTTCAAAAATTCATAATAAAAATTATAGAACTAGGATAATAAATTAAGCTTCACAACATACACACACGCTTCAAATACATTGTCTCTTCTGTATCAACAACCATTCCTCACACTCTTCCCTTTCAAAATTTTGACTTTTTAAAAAAAATTAATTCAGGAAAATATTTTATCTCCCACCATACTTCACATAGCTAGTAATGTTTTCTCCCACAATCGTGGGGAGAAGAATAGAGACTTCAGAAAAATTTACAAATTTTGCTAGAATAATCTTATCACATTTAAAGTGTTTTGCCCCAAGCACTTTTGTCCCTTTCACTTATAAAACTTTTCTTCAAAATTCTTCATGTTCTTTGAACAATAAGGATAAATCTGGGCTGCAATTCACGATATCACAGACCCATGCTGCTTCACAAACAACAATCTTGAAAGCCCTTGGTTTACTGAGAAGGGACAGGAAAGAATTTGGAGGGAGAATGAGAGGCTTCTGGAATATTGTGAGCAAGGAATTCTCACTCTCTTCAAACCCCTTCCAAGTGTGTTGGGCCATGAATAGAAATAATCAACCAAAATTCTCAAAGTGGTGAATGAAATAGGGAAGTCGACGTCCTTTGTTCACTTCACCACAAGCTGACATTATGCTCTTAGTTAGAGGTCTTGGACCACAGCTGAAAACTCCAATCTTGCTAACCTGTAATTTTCAACAGGAAATTAAAATTATTGAAATGAGGACATTTTTAAAATTTATAGATTTTTTCAATTTTAAAGTTAACAGAGGAGTATGTATGCAGTAACTTTTATGCCTTTTAAAATTTCGAGTGAGTTTTAAAATATTTTGTTATCATGTAATGGGCATGATAATGATTATAATATTGGAATTTTATGATGAGTCTTTTTCATAGTAGCCTTTGATTAAGAGAGTTACCTTAGTATTAAACTTTAAGCTTGAACTCTTCCCTGTATTATGAAAAATGTAAATCCTATAGAAGATCATTACATAAACAGGCTTGATAAAATATGAAACTATATGATCAAACTTTCATTTTTTTCATTGGTCATAATAACTAGCATTTAAACATTGTTAATGTCATGAAATGATCCAATTAAATGCAGTGCTTTCTCTATTTACATATTATTTTAGGAAAATGTAGTTATGGAGTGTCTTGATGAACATGATTCTTACATTATTATTACTATATTTTCTGGTAGATAACCCTCATGTTATCTATACAAAAATATAGAAAAATGTTAAAAATAATAGTAATATTCAATGGAAAATCTCGTTTCATTGAGTATTTTGAATATTGAATTCTGAAACAAATGACTAAACACACGTCATATATCGCGGGAGTCACGGAGTATATACTCACATACTATGGCAATTTTATTTCAACCAACATATTGTAAATGTTAATGTAATCAAATAATGCCATTCAAAATACAAGAGTAATTATCATAAATATTACAGTAGTGAAAAAACATCCTCGTCAACATAATAAAAATTTTGAAATGTGCTTTATCAATGCATTTATTACAGAAGAAATTTTAGAAATGTGTGTTATCTATACATTATCACAGTGAAGAAATTTCAAAAATGCATGTTATCTAGTAGGTGCTTGTTATTCACCAGAAAATACGGTAATTCTACTTATAACTTATACATACATAGAGATATTTTTTAAGACAAGACTCTTTAAGAATACTTTCCTTCTAATATGTTTACTCTGCGTCTAATTTACTAACTGTAACTCGACAAAGTACAACCAACTTTGCAAATCTTCAGCATATTGCACTCAAATCTTTAATTTTAGAAATTTAACTATCTGATAAATCTCCAGTTCAGAGGAAAAAATTGATTCCTTTTCTAAATAAAATGTCAGGGATAAGAGCTAATAAGATTTTGTAAGTAAATAAGCCATTATATCCACAAGCAATCAAAAGTGACTAGTTAAAAAGATCCCAAAAAATGTTAAATGATTTTTATTTTTGAGATAATGCAATAAAAATATTTTCTTGTTCTCTTTCATTTACTTTTGGATAAGCATTTCCTATACTCTAGTCTATTTCAAATCTCAAATGATCATACCAAATTGAAAGAATTGTTTTTAAAGAACAAAAAAATTAATAAATTTGAAATTCATGTTAAACTTTAGAAAAAATGGAACTACAGGTAAATCTATGAAAGCAGTAAATTACATGAAGGAGAAAGTTTATTTGAAATGTGCACGTACTACTTTATGTACTATGAGTAAATATCTAACTACAGTGCTTCAAAAGTTAAACCTGGCAGATGACAGATATATGGAAGCAGATTCTGCAGATAGATGAACTTCATGCCTTCCACCAATTTAAATGCTGTACAAGATATGCTTTGCAGAAGATAGTGCTGGCATTCCGAATTGAGGAGAAAAATAAAATTGATATTCAATAAATCACCTTAATATTGTCAGGTGGCTGTGAATTCATACTCACATAGCTGTGTTTCTTTTGCACAAATTTCAGGAAAGAGGACATATCTGGTCTACCAAAATGATTGACAGCCTTTAGACCAGTAAACATGCTCATCTTAGAGAGCCTCTGAAAGTGATTCTCACAGATGTACTGTAATGAAAAAATTGCATTAGGTTATTTAAACAATCAATTATGGTTACAATTTTAAGAACTATTTAATAAAGAAAACTAAAGCATATAACTATTTTATAATGCAAGAAAGTCATTCATAATTTTCAGCACTTAAACTTCCAAAACTTACACCCATCACAATTATAACCAGGGAGATAGTATTCTTGAGGCATGTACAAATGCATAAGCAGATTTATTCATACCATACATAAGTTAACAATTATTGTTAAACTCATTAAAACTATATAAAAAATATAATTTACACATTGCAAGAATTTATCATGGTGGATATGATTCATTGAAAGGTATCTTCCAAGAAATACTTGTGACATTGTAGATGACTTATACTCTACTATTTTCTTATCAATTTTCAGGTGTTTGAAATACAGATCAAGAGAGGAGAAATATAGTAATATATCAATAATATTACATTAACTCACCAACATGGTAGTACGAAGATCAAACTTGTGGAAAAATTGTGTAATAAATATATGTATTTCTAGAACATTAGTGACATCCTTCTTCTCAACATCCCGCAGTACTTCAATGAACCATTCAAAATGGCGATGAGAAGGACAAATCCAAAGGAAGTAGACCTTTTTGCAAGCAACTCCAGAGTAGCGATTAGTTGATGTTCCAAATACAAGGTCATTTAGAATTGAGGCATAAGGAGTGACACCTATGCCACCTCCAACCATAACAGCTACTTCAAATTTGTACCAGTCTTGGTTTCCTCCACCAAATGGACCTTCAAGGCGAATCTATATGAAAAGCAGAGATTAGTTAGGAAAATTAATTATTCTGAAACATCAATTAGCAGGAAGTCCCCTAATATTTTTATTCCCACCCACTGTACAATCATGCCTCATTTTTATTTGGTATCCTATTAGTAGTCAAAAGAGGCCTAGTAATCAATGGATAGTTATGGTTATACCCAGACATATCAAAGACATGAATTATCAAAGTCAAAAACTGATATATAGAAATAAAGGAGAAATACAGAAACAACAAACAATTAAAAAGTCATGGCTTTAACTCTGATAATATTTAATTATATCTGATGGCCTAATCAATTTTCCAAGATGAATTATTTATTTTTGAATTAGTAAATACATTCAGTCAAAAACATTCAGGAACAAAGAAAAGAAATCTTCAAAGAAGAGAGACTTTATTGCTTTGCTGGTGAAGATATAAATATTTTGAGAATATTTTAGCTAGCAGAAAATTCATCTCAATTTCTAAAACCAAAATTATAGCCGGTCAGGTTACAGCAAATGAAAGAAGCCGGCGTTTAATAGAATTAAGCACTTTAATTCGGCACACAACAAAAAAAGGATAAAGCTTCGAGACTCCTGCGACACACACTGCACACTTTACTCTCTCCCCCCCTCAAATCCTGTTAGTTTTCCCCCACCACTCTCCCTTGCACTAGCAGACAATCGACAATCAAAACAAGAAAGTATTCTGCTTCAGTATTCAAATAGGAATCAAAATCACATTTGGATAAACCAGATTAACAACTTTTTAGAAACCTCCAAATACATAATATTTGAAATTACTCAATTTCAACCTAGTCACCACTTCAAAATTGAGTATTTGTTGCTAATTCTGCTACTTTATTTATAATAGGATCCTATTTTAATTTAATAAATCCTTACATCTAAAAGTTTTTGTCCTTCCATAAAATAGTTTCTTTTAATGGGATCTGTTTTTTGATAAATTTTGACAAAAGTTCTGTAATAAGCAACAAAAAATTAAAAATAGAAGAGCAAATAATTTTGAATTCTTACCTTAGGGTGATCCTGGTCTGGACTGTAATTGCATGGATCAAAATAATTTCTTAGCTTCCATGTCCAAGGACCCTGGGCTTTAATATGGCATGAGAGAAAGTTCTCGTGAGGAGCAGATGTAAGGGTAAAGGAGTGGAATTCTTGATCCCTAAGAGCAGTGCAATTGAGGCGAACCCATTGCCCAGAGAGATATTTGAAGTTGGGAGGACGGTAAAATTTTATCTTTAACACATCAGATGGTAAGAGTTCAGTCTCTATGATATCCAGTTCCATGTATTTTGTCCTTAGTGAAACAACCTTCAGAACATAAAAAGAAAGCATTCATTATTAATACTAGTTTCCTTGTAGATGATTTAATGCAATTAGATCTTCAGACATGTCAGCAATGTCTCATTTTAACTTTTTAAAATTATATTGGTTTACTAACCAATGCATACTGTATGTGCTCATATAAATGTATGGCCTTGATATTTTCAGAAATTATTTGATCTTTTCATTGGTTTTTCTGCTCATTATAAATGATTGTGGTTATCAAGCAGCAACTAATCCATGTTTTTATTATCCATATTATCAATAATTTTTAATTATCATCACCCATGAACAAGACCTTGTAGAAATTTTATCATACCTCAAATAGCAATCTATTAAACAGGCTATAAGAACCTCACAGGTGTAAGTAAATGTTTCTAAATTTATAATTATGCATAAATATTACTGTAATTTTTAAAGATTATTGAAGTGCTTATTAGAATCAGAGATCCACTGTACTTTGGGTGCAAGAGGTACATACACCTGGATGGCGACATCTACTCATAAAGTGCAGCAACAGAAGCGTAGCCAACCATTATTATTATTACTACTACTACATTACTTGTTTTCTGTATGATACATTTGACTTATCTGGGAAAGATTATATGGGAAATTAAAGATTGGTGAACAAAAAGAGGAAAGAACTATGGATTAATCAAGATGAGAAAGGAATATTTGTGCATTGGATTCAATGAAAGAATTAGAATAAAATATTTTCTGGTACCAAGAATAAATCCTTTGCAGGTTTTTTAATATATATTTTCTAGAGATTTGATCCAAGTCCATCCTAATTTGCAAATAGATTTGCATGTTTTATTGATGTAGACTGTTGCTGCTAAGATAATGATAATCAAAAGTAATGTGAACTCATAAAAGCCATTCACTATATCAGCATAGTGAATAAGCAAAATTAATTGTTTCTAATGTTTTGTAACCAATGAAAGCTGGGGAACGCAGTTATAAAACAGTTTTTCGAAGTCTTAAAAAAAATTTTTACCTGCAAATCAAGATATGTATGGTTTTGGTTTTTAATTTTGAAGAGGAAAAATTTCTCACCCAGGCAGCAGATATGCTGGGCATGGCTCTGATCAGAATAATAATTTTTACTAAAAATTTTAATCACACAAATTTTGCATTTCAATCTGGTTCAATTTCTGTGATCATACCATAAATGAAAACTTATACAAAATATTGTACCACAATTCTGTTTTCTGAACAATAGAGAGATTTTTACCTTATCCAGAGCATAAATGATTCCTGGTCCAATAAAGAATAGCCAGAATCTTGGAGCCCCTGTTAGCCTTGCAAGTCCATGTATCAGGGAAAGGACATACAGTGCAACATACAAACTGTGAGTCATCCAGAAGAACTTGTATGCCTTTTTGCGTATTACTGGGTGTGCGAACACAAAGATGATGATCATTATGACAAACAGAAACACTCCAGTAAGACCTGAATGGAAAATAAAGAAAAATCAGATAAATTTAAAATTCAAAATAGGAATAATTTTTGTATCTACAGTCTAACTAGTTTGACGCTATTGCTAAGCAACTACGGCATATGAAGGCTATATAATTATATTAGTATTATTTTCATTGATTCATTGTTAAAAGATTTTTACCCATTCCTAAACCAGATACTCTTTTGTACAGAGATGAATTATGACTTATTAGTAATGTCTAAGAAAGTGAAAGACTGTGTTGAAACATTATATGAAATAATATCTTAGCATTTTTAGCACTAATGATACTAACCAGTAACTGTTTGGAAGAGCCAGTAGTTAATAGTGGGTTTATAATCTGATGGAAAGTGAACCTCTGCAGTAAGGCAACGTAGATGCTCAATCGGCTGGGTTGAGACATGATAAAAATTGACAACATGGCCAACAGTGTGGAGGAGGGAAAAGAACAGGGCAGTACAGGCAGCAATCTTGTGGAACTGGATGTGGGAATCAAGTGGGATGTATTGCTGAAGGGAGAACTCCTTTAGTTTTGTGAGCAAATTTCGAGACATCGTAAGCAACAGCAAGGAGTAACAGAAGGAGAGAGAAGCTGCAGCTCCTCTTGTAATGGCAATGCCCACTCCCATAACATGTCGCAGATCAGTATGTTCTGACATGAATGAGTAATCTGTGGAGAGAGGTATATGCCTATTAATGTGCATCTAGCATACAAATAAAAGCCAGTAAAACCAATTGAGCAAAAATATTTGATAACTTCAACAAATCATATTAGCACATTGTTATCACAGTTTCTAAATGCTCATTTATGTAGAATCTCATTGATCAGACGAATTCAGTGCATGTAAATAAACAGAGTACACTTTTTAGCTCTGATAGTATATTTTAGATCTAAATGCATTATGATTGTTGCTTAAATTTACAGGATAATGAGGCAATGATGTATGGAATGAAGGACAAAAACAAATATTCAAGACATCCTCTTTGCTATACAACTTTGACCAAAAAAATTTAAACAATATTATAATGTTTTACTGATCAGAGCTCCTGTAACTACTATTAATGAGGGAAATGTTAAAAGATACAGTTAATGCAATAGTGAAGGTATAGACCAGAGATTTATTACCTTTTGGTGCAAAAACCTCTTATTCATTCAAACATCAATCTTTTGATTTAAATGGTTTATTCTTGATTTATGTTGAGTAATTTAATAAAACCTCAGGGTAAACAGGCTTTCGATGGGGAAGATAATCATACTTAAAGTAATAAATATCGATTTAATTTGTATCTTTTCCTTTATGGAGTTCTATGTAGATGACCATTTAGGAAAAAGTTGCAGTGAACATTCNAGATAGGAGAGGAGAGGACCCGTCAACCAATCAGGTGAAAGGAAACCCCACCCCCTCCCGACTGCCTCCCTATATAGGCGAGGCCAAAAAATGAGGAACGGCAACCCTAAAGATGGCTGCAGTGTCAGTGGCCGAAACGTCGGTGCTATACCCCAAGACCACCCGGTTAGAAGCCCGAGAAGATTTCATCCAACGTACATTTCACCGGGAAAGCCTCAAGTCTTACCAAACATTCAAAAAATTAATAAAAGTAGGGTAGCAGAATTATATCAAAAAATCCATGCAGCTTATAAACAGTTGTGGGATTCAGCTAGTTTGGACCAATCTGCATCAACCAGTTCTTGGAATCTTTCAAGTATGCCAAACCAGTTCTTAAATCTGTTATAATTGTATACAATAGACATATGTAGAAGTACTATAATCCTCTCATTACAAGAAAAGAATTTTGTTGGATCATGAAATAAGACACTTTTATCAACTGCGAGAAATTTTAAGATGAAAAGACTGTTGTTAAAACTTTTGAATCCCACTGCTGCCTATAAACCCTAGTAATGGCCATTCTACATGAATAGAATGTTACAAATAAAAATAGAAATTGAATTGTTGTAAATGCTAAATAAGTTCTTAGCAAAAATATTCAATTGGTGTGAAGTAGTCAACTTCCTTACGTATGAATCGTTCCACAAAGAGTGCAATGGTGATGACATAGAAGACAAACAAGTAAAATATATTTTGCCGGTTTTCCTCAAGGAAGGTTGTGATGCAGTCCCACTTCTTTAGCAGCCAATGCTTTCTTTGATCTTGAAGAGACTCAATGTGAAAGCTAGTCATTCTGTAGGAAGGAAGTATGATGTGTATTAATGACTAAAAATTTTAAACAATGATTCATGATGAATCAGTATTATAAATAATATCATTAAAATATTCTACAAAACCTTAACTAATCTGTTCTAAGTAATAGTTTAAAAGACATCCATTTTAATTCTACAGAAATTGTCTCTATCATAATTAAATTCAAATCTTTCTCATCCAATTAACTATGCAGTTTGAGTTCAGCTTACCTTGCAACATTTGTGGAGGTATCAAGGAAATTTTGTTTTGCTCCCTTGCAATCAAGACCAATGGCAACAAAATCACCCTTGTATTCCTGCATCATCAACTTAAAGTCATCATAAGTCAAGGAGTCCTTCTCTTGAAGCCCTGCATTTCTGAACATCCCTTCAATAAGTTCTGTTACATGCTCATCCGAAAGACTAGTTGTTCTTGCTATTTCCACTAAGGATCTCAACATCTCAGACAGTTCACCCTTAAATAAATAATTTAGAAATTTAACATTAATTATAACCACTATGGTTATTTTTATTCTATGAAGAAGCAGATTTTAATTCACCTGATGCAAGTTATTCACCCTGCATTGTTTGATAATGGAACCAATACAGATAGTACCTCTGAAAGATCCCTTATTAACCATTACAAATATGCATAAATTAAAAGCGTAGCAATTTTTCCCTTCCTTTTTCCTGAAGTGGCAAGAGAAAACATCTAGCACAATGGTGGAAAACCTATGGCAAGTGTGCAAATTGGAATACCAAACTCACAGCACTATCCTTATGCTTTTTCACTCAAAAAATGATCCCCCAAGAGTAAACAAATGTGGATTCTGTTCATTCATAATGATAAAATTATGTTCATCAGTTACAATATCTTAATCCCAATGAAGAAAGAATATAATATATAATATCTGCTCTCATTATATGGTTTGGCACAGAACTGGCACACAAATCCTTTGTATTTATCAAATGCAGCTCTCTTGCCTTGAGGTAGGGTAATGAAAAGATATTTCTAAGGTGAAAATATATCATCTTTTCCTTCATTTAAAACTCTAGGTAAGTCTAATTATATTTCCACACACATGGAATTCCTCTATATCTCTGAGGAAGAAATCAAAAGATGTGGCATATTACTTTAACCACATAAAAAGAAGATAATTGCTTTAGACACCAGTTCATTTCGGAAAATAACTGGAATCCAGCATGTTTTGCACAGATGCAACATGAGGACTGTAATAAATTTATCTGCTGCTGCTTCTTGAATTTCATGTACTTTTTCATAAATGCTTAATAAAGTGAAAGGATGGAAGTTGATACTTAAAGAAAATATTAATGAGAGTCACCTTTTGGATTCAAAATACAGTATAGAAATCGCAAATTAGGGGTCAACAAAATTATTTACTGTACTTAGTATGATGTAGTACGTGTAATCAAAGACAAATGTACCAAAAATATTTTATAAATATGGCTGACCTTTTAAGTATACAAAATATAACGGAAACTAAACATTTCAGAAGAATGATTTAGTTTATCATGGAGGCGGAGTAGTAACAAAGAGTAAAAAATATCGTGCAGGATCGTTGACTTTATGGATATTCCGTGAATAACGCCGAGATGCATTCAGAATAAGACCTTTACTGTCCTCAACAGCTTCTACAATCCTCGCGGCACGCCAAGTTTTTTGGCTGTCACGTCACCTTGTTATTCACAAATTTGCTGAAAGTGAAACTGTTAAGGATAACTAACTGGCATTTCTTACCTTATCGATCACTCCATTGCGGTCGTTGTCGCACATGTCGAAGACGATGCGCAACTTATCCTCGGTCCGTCCCCTGGAGAACAGCACCACCGTATCGAGGAACTCTTGGAAAGATATCCTCCCATCTCCATCTTTGTCCACGATGTTAAACATCTTTTTGACGAATACAGCATCCGGTCTCATACCTAAGGCAGACGCAAACTCTACTTTGGACAAGGAAGTTCTCATTACGGCAACGACATCTCCTCCAGCGCTACCGATAACAGCCGGAGATTCGCCTGGTTTCAGTCCAAACGTCAAGGCATAAGCCTCCCGGAAGAAATGTTCCAGCCGCTTCTGTCTCCTCTCCCTCGTCTCCGCCGTGGCCAAAACCCTTTCTCTTGTGGTTGGGGTGGTTTCCAACCTTTTCTTGTGGGAAGCTAGGAAAGCCTCTAACTTGGTCAAAAACTTCCTTCTGGATCCGGTCGAGTCGAATTCCAGTACGAGGTCATGATCTTTTGGAACTCTCAGCAGAGCCATTGGCTTCTTACCGCTGCCACTAGAACCATCACTGTATATATCTCTTGTTTCCTCCACTGTCAGGCAATCCATTCCTTTGAAAGTCACCGTTCTCAACTTTTCACCCTTCCGGTCCACAGTATGCAGCGCCTCCTCTGGTCCGAACTTCACTTTGACGAGCCTCCTGTGATTTTGATGCAGCCACTCCTTAACCATCATCTTGTCCACGGATTTGCCATTGTTGTTCTCTTCCTGTCGCATCTTCAACCTCCTCCTCCTCCTATTCTGAAGCTTGACGACACCGTAACCGGCGCCAGCGCAGATGATTGGTACGAAACAAAGGAAGATTATGGCGTATATGTAGGACAGTTCACTCCCTTCGAAGTAGTCGTATCCTTTGAGATAAGTGCAGGGTTCTAGAAGACTAGCGTTGAGCTGCATCGGTTGAGGGCAAGGATCTCCTTCCATCCAGAAGAACACGTTTTTCTGGATATCGCCGGGTTTGATGTTCGTGCTGTTGACAATCACGTCCCACATCGTGATGTGTTTGATCTCCTCTATTTCTTCATCAGAGAAAATTCTGAAAGTTGAACGGAAGGCATTTTAGTCTGGGTATGACATTCTATAATTTTTGGAAGAGATAAAAGGTTCCATTTCATTGAATACCATTGTACTTAATCATTTACGTTAAAATCCCTTCGAAATTAAATGTATAGCAGCTAAGAAGTTCTTATCAATATAATTACATGGAAACTTTCCTAATCTCACACCTTGATAAAATTATTCTCTCATTATCGAATGCTATGGAAAATGTTATTTAAAGAATATTAGTGCTGCCTTTGGATTTTTTACCGTTATAGCATTCTAATTCAGGAAGGAAATTTAGTGCCGACTATTTGCCTTGCCTTTTAAACATTATTCCCTTTCCAGAGCTTTAAATAGCGGTTATAGTTTTTAACTGAGGGATTGAATTTCTTTTAACTGAGGGATTGAAGGTTCAAGCATCCTTTGGGCTGACAAATTTAGTTTCGTTAATTTAACAACATAATTACGGTAGCTGAAGGCGTTGAGCTCCAATTAACGCCGATAATTTAAAATATGTTAGATTTTCCAAAATTTAAGTTCCTGTTTTAAAAGGACTCCTTTTCTTACTACTGAACCAAATGTTAGTGGGCAAAATCTATAAACTGAAAAGGCTGTTTCAAATTTTAATATTATCAAGAGAAAAATAAACTGGAGGCTATTACCCATACTCTATTAACATAATTTGGCATGATTTTGTTTCATGCTTTGCGTAAATCGAGCATATTGTATATACAACATCCTAATTTCCTAAACAATATCAAGATTTGAAATCAAATCGCCCAAGCACTAATAAAGGTATAAAGAGAAACTGTCTAAAATACTCCCTCAATCATTTAAAACGCCCTATTATCGCAACCTCGTTGGCACCCGCGCATATTCGAAACGAGCTACAATTGTGACGTGGGCGAAGCATCAAACACCCAACCGGAAAGCAACATCCTCCGAAAAAAAATCATCAATCGCGCTTTTTCCACGTGCCAGCAAGTATCTCGTAGAGACCTGCAACGGGAAGGTAGATACCGAGTAACACGTCGCGAAACAATGACTGATCGTTAGAAAGTTCGCCCGACGCTGTTGCATGCGTGATCGAAGTCCCAGTCACGAAGACGTGAGCACAGACCCCGTCCTTATTCCTCGGTACCTTTGCCACCGGTGTTGGACCACGGGCCATCCAATCTTAGATTGGCCACACCAAAAGGTAAGGGTTCGACAACACGTGGCCATTCATCAACAGCATTCTGACCTCCATTTTAATAGCGCGAGTTCCCACGTACCATCCCACCTCCCCCTCCTTCCCTCCCCCTTGCCCCAACCCTTTCGCCCTTCTTCCACCCACACACCGCCAACCCACTCTACATTCTTTAAGGAAGAAGAGGCCACTGACACCGGATCTAACGTTAGGCACCAGAGACAGGGATTTGTGGCCTTCAACGCCTCAGACGCTCATTGTTCGCTTAGGGCCTCGACGCCCTTTCCTGTCGGGAGATTGGTGCATCCAGCGATGCGTGTGAAGTTACGCATACTCATTAACGCTTCCCGAGTTTCTTTTTTACGATCGCCTTCCGCGGGATCGGTTTATTTTGGGAACGCTCGTGTAAGTTGCCACACTTGGGAAACGAACTCCCACCGAAAGCACTAATTAATTCACTGAGGCGTTGACTACGTAAGAAGGAAGATCTTGAAAATACGCGGAGCACAAGGTGGCATTTTGTACTATGAGAACGAGAAGGACTGAAGAAATAATTCTTAAAATTTTATTCAGCAGCTTTCCATTAAAATAGGATGAATAATAAATTCATCAACTTACCTCACCAAGATTTTCCTTTAAATAAATAATGTCTAAATTCAATTAAAGCACATATTTTAAGGACCTGTCCAATCCCAATGAAAAAGCTTCGACCATCAATCGAAGCTGAAGAAAAATGGAGCTTAGGATAATATCTGGGTAAGATCCACAGTAACATTTCCAAGAGTTCCGAAGTAAAGGCCTTGTGTAACTTTACGCAGTCCAGGCAAAATTCCGGAAGTTATAAAAGTAGGCTGTCAAGCAGTGGCGCAATATTTAGAGAAATTTCATTCAATAATAGTTCTCTCCTGAAATGGAGGTGTGCGGGCACGCGCAATCGTGATTTCTATCCACTGAGAAGAAAATAGGACCTGTCTAAAAATTGTAGGCTATCAGCTAAATTTTGTTCCCAAATAAAGTAACGATCAGAGCCGCTTTACCATAAATCAGCGAGGATAAAACGTGGCTTCATGAATAATGGTGTGGATATGGAACATGCAATTCTCACGAGAAACGTACAGGGTTTTACAACCAGGATATATCCAGAGCATAGAAACCGAAAATGTTGAAATTCTTGAATCCGAATCGAAACCAAAATCTTATTTATACCTTTTCCGATTTCGGGTCTTAATAATACAACTTAATTATAGCATTTCCATGCCAATAAGACGCACTTTTAGTCTGAAATCGGCCTGCGTCTTGTGGGCCGAGCATTTTTTCTGACGTCAGGAATAGCCATGCAATAGCAACTGTAAATGATGTTGCTCTTCGACTTGTGGGTTTCATCTTCCAATCACCGCGGAAACCTTTCTAGCATATTGTGCTTTTTATTTATTCATCCGTAAATTGACACTATCGTTTCTTTGTTTCACTTACAGGCAGTTTGCGTTCCTGCGCGTATAATCTTTGCATCGTTAACCAGAAAAATCACGGTGCGTTTATTGGCGGGAAAAACGGTACGTAAAAATGGAGATTTCCTTACACTTAAAGGAATGTAACTTTTTATCTTAAATAAATTACGATCAAAAAAATAGATCTGAAATTTTCAAGTTTTTAACCTTATTTTGTAGAGAAAATCTACATATAGTACAATAACCTTCCGTGGTATATAACGTTTTAATGGTCGGAGCGGAAAAAAAATCTGTCCGAACAGTTTCAGCGTGGAAGACTGAGCGAAACCGGAACAGAGCCGAAATTGGGTTTTTTTTCATTGAAACGGAGTGAAAACCGGAACGAAAAGTACTGCGGTGCAATGGAAGCTTTATTCCAATTAACAGAGTAGCAACCGTAATTAGCGTAAGCAAGTAACCCATCCAACAATGGAGAAGAATGAGTATTTCTACTGACAGGAATAGCAAAGACAAAAAGTTAACAATCTATAATAAAAGGCCAGCCAATGTTTATCTCCGTAAGTACCCGAACGGAGATACTATCGCTGCATCGCGATCGCAATTGGCCAAGCAATCCCAATTGAATCGGATTAGCGCAGTGTCGCGACCGCGTTTTACGTTTCTCGCGGCTTCGACGACATAACAATCGGGCGGACACAAAGAGGTGCTATAACTCACCTTCTTTCATAAAGGTAATGGAAGATTGAGAGTAATTCGCATTGACTTGCCCAACGAAAGCCGTCGACGCTAGGTTGTCGGGTCTATGAAAGGGTTAAACCCTTTCATCGAAGACTGATTATCTGTTTTCATCGCCGGTGTTATGATGGATTGGAGAGATACGATTAGAACCTTCATTGGAGATACAGAACATCTAACCAACGAGAAACTTCAACGATAGAGTGTGCAACGTATTGAGTGCACTTTTCTTATCTAAGCATTTCAAATTTCAATATAATTATATCGAATATAAACGCATCTTCCGTTTGGAATTTTATTAGTGGGTAATAATGAGGTTAATGATCTAGAATAGCGAGTGGTACTACAACCAAACTCAATAGCAATTCAACTAATTTTAGTTTGAGAATTTAATTGTAAGCAATTTAACTTAGTTCTGATCCATACATTCTCAATAAAACTTTTGGTAAAAATCTAAAAGAAAGTTTAATAGCTAAGTCAATTTCGAGGAATCACAGTTCGAATAAAAATCTAGGTGCTTCATTATCAGGCATCATTGCTAGAAAATGTTTTGAATTTAAAGTTACCACAGAAAATAACTTGGATCACCGAGGAGTATAATTTGAATGTGAACGACACTGTTATAACCTATTGCATCGGAAGATATATTGTCATCAGCACATTGTTTTAATTTCATTGGTTTGAATGAAGCAATAATTTCTAAGGTATGACAGAAGAAAAAGTTACCATAAAATTAAAATCATGTATTTGACATTAAGTTATTTTGCGGAATAATAATTGCTCTTATTTCTTACTATTTTAATTCATAAATAAGCACTGTATTGGAATTTCATTGCGGTAAAGTAAAAATGGCCATCAAAATGACATCCAAATTTCAATGACAAACCAAATGTGATTCAATTCCTCACCCATTATTGGTGTTCTCGAACCAGAATCTGTCGGCGTCCCTTATCCTGGCGAATTGTTCTCTAATGATGGCTCGGAACAATGGACCTGGTCCGTCGCTCGATTCCAGCATCCCTCCGATGTACAGATCTACGTCATCTATGCGATCGTCGTAGGCCTTCTTGAGGGCCTCGAAGAGCTCTGGCTTCTTGGCGTGCAGACGAGGGTTTATCTGGGACCATTCGGTGACCGGTTCCAAACCGAAGGAACGACGGACGGAGTTGTAGTCTGGCAATCCGTTGTCTCGCCCTCGCATGATGTTCAAGGCACCCAAGTCCCTTCTGGAGAACTCCATGGGACCGAAGAGCTTGTCGCGAACGTCCGAACACAGAATAGTGTCTTCTCTTTCGGCAACTTGGGAGGCCATTCCTAAAAGCAGCTCTTCTACAGTGCTCTCTGATAAAACATCCTGTGGAAATAGAAAATTCAGGAAGTGTTAGATGACATTCCTACGAAATTTGAAGCTTGAAATAGAAAGGACACAGTACAAGTCTATGTCTATTATAAACTTTCCAAGTTACTAAATTGTGTCTATGAATTTAAAATTAAATAATTTTGTACTTTTGATAACGCGGAGAACGTTAAATTCCTTTACCAAAACTTGCAACTATTTAACTCTGAACTCACAAATCAAGCATTTTACATTATTTTTACAATTTTTTATTTAATCTAATCTCATTAATAATAATATACTAATGAGATAAAAACTGCGCCAACGGATTCCCATATGTTGAATAAGTTAGTAGTTCCAAATACCAACGCTTCTTCTATTATTTTACGACTGCCTAGTAAGAAAGTTTCACGATTTGGTACTTATCCACGCGTTGGTATTTGGAACTACTAACTTATTCAACGTCTTATAGCTTGACATTTAAAGAGATTTATAAAGATGAAATACGAAATAATCGATACGACTCTGCGAGACTTCGGAAGACTTATGAATTACATTAAGAAATGGGCGGTATACTTAGATCGACTGAAAAATCACAATAGCTATTGGTTGATGTGAAAGTAAGTTGTTTAAATCTGACTAAATTGCTATTAAGGTTTCATTTTAGGTCAAATAAAGCAATGAAAACGTTTTAATTTCTAATGGTTAGAATAAAAATTTTAAAAGAAATTTCTACTGCTATTATGGAAACAAACTCTTTTAACGTTATAAATGACTGCCAATAACAAAATTCTCTGAGACGAACAATTTTGAGTTCACTATTCTGCATAGAATACAAAGAAATTTAAATGTGAAGTTTCTTAGGGTACTTTTAAGTACATACTGGATGTTAAATGGGGAAACAGCGTTTCACTCACGTTTGAATCCCACCAGGTGGAGCATAGTCTAAGAGCGAGATGTCCCATCGGCGTCCTGCGGTATCTGCATTGGCCATCACGTCGGAAGAGACCAGGAGGTATCATTGTGTGTCCAAAACGGAAGGCGGCGCTCTGAAAGGCATGGCTAACCCCAGGATGGACATCCGGATGGTATCCCTCGTACGGAGGAAGGCCCTCTCCGAGGAATGCTGGCAGATACTCGTAGGCAATGATTTTCTGGTGGATTAAGAATTGCGTAATAAATATTTCTGAAGTATTTTCATGAAATTCATATACATATACTCAGATATATGCACGTATCCACATGCCAATTATTACAATTCATAACATTTTCCGCAGTTTTATTAATCAAAATGTCGGAAACGGCAGCATTGAAGTAATAATACGCTGAGGAATAAAATTGTTGACGATAAATTTCAATAGATCTTTTATTTTGGATAGAAATATAAAAATAGAAATAAAAAAATTTCCTGTGACAATTTTTCTGTGACAGGTAATTTGGATATCTACATTAATCAAAAGAAAAGTTTAAAGAAAACTATTTTAAAATTCGACTTTTCTAATTGAATTGAAAATTCACTCAAAATTTTGGATAGGCTTCTAAAAAGATTATCTAAACATGGAAATGAAGAAATCGGTGATAGCCAAATAAAACAACATCACGTTTGTGAAAGGAATTCTTAAAGATCCACACTTAAAAACAGCAACAGGACAAAGAATGATTTGTTTTCGACATCTTGAATAATATACTGCAGGGAAAAATTTACCCATTTCACACAAAATTGGAGACTCATTACCTGGATTGTAGCGATCACGATTCGCCTTGTGCGCTGGAAAACTTCTTCGTCGTTCCAATCAGGATGCTGAGATTGGACCCGTGCGGCGACCACGTTGTGCCAGCGGAAGAATAAGATACCGAAGGATAAGAGAGCTGGGTTCTGGTTTGTACGCGGATCGCCCAGCACTGTTGGAATAAGAAAAAAGCCCATTAAACAAACGGTCAAACTCTTTGAAATAGAATCTGAAATATCCCCGGAGTTTTATTGTCGTGCTGTATTTTCAGAACAGCATTACATGTCAAGTTAATAAAACCTATACATGAGGTAAACGGCCAGAACAAACCGTAAAAAAATCAATCGGCCGATGCAAAATGAAAATAAATTCAACCGGTAATTTTCTAATTTCGTAAGCGCGCTGACTCATTTGGAGGACATATTTATCTGAGTTAGAAAGTATTTTAGAAGAAAGAAAAGACATTTACAGAGGTTAAGTGTAATTGAAAAAGTTGAATTACTCAACGGTGGGAATCATTTCGTAAAATATCATATATGTAAGATCTTCGCATTAGAAATCATTTCGAAACGAGCTTATGTACCAGTAGTGGCTACGTGATAAATTGAGTCAATTTCAAATTTACCACAGTAACAACTTGGTATGATAAATAATCTTCATTGACAGGAATCTGAATAACAGAATAGAAAGGACTATCAACAGGATGAAAAGTAGCTAACATTATATACCAACAAAATATTTTCAAAAAAATTAATGTAGGAAATCAAGAATCGCAGCATAAACATGTTGCGCAACTTAACCCTGTAGAAATCGTTGAGGCAGAATAAACAAGTTTCTGTAAATATGAGTGGAAACAAACACGCACCTGCGTCCACGTAGGAATCCACGCAATATATTCCAGTTTGATTGCCATTGGCGCCATGAGGTCAAGGCAAACTAATGGCACATGCCTCATCATATTCTTCTTCGGAAGAGGATTGCGTTTTTTATACTAACTGTACCATCTCGTTTGATGGAGACTCGTTGTCGCCCCATTCTATCCCATCCATACCATTTCACTGACATTTATGTGATTTTTTTGTGCTCTCATATGTACAGTATAATTTTCCGAAACTTTCTTTGCCCTATAGGCGAACAAGTTGCAAATTTTTTTCGGGTCACCATAAAATCGAAGAGTTTCCTCAGTTTTTTAGGTCGTTGAAATTACGAAAAAATAGGCGGTAGCCCTTCGCAAATATTTCGGGACAGGTTTCTACTGGAAAGACAATATCCACCTCAAGAATTCTTACATTTAGTAATGGGCTTTAATTTACTTGCTGCGATGTTATAGGATTCTTATGTGTGTTCTGTGTTTCATCTTTTGACAGCAGAAAGATTTCCTATTTTCTACCGAAAACTCTTGGCGTTCATCACCACAGAAAGAGGCGTGATATTTTAAGAATAAAACCTGATCTCGGTTGTGTAATCAGAGTTTAACTTTACGGGTCCTGTTTCCAAATAGCACGCATATAAATTATTCTGCGGGAACCTGACACGATTAAGATGTGTACGTACAATAAAATACTCAAATACATGAGCAATAAAATTTACGACGAAATTTCACATTAAGATGAGAACATGTCTCGAAGAATTACTCTATTTTTAGCTTCTCATGGAATATTTTATACAAAATTAAGGAAAACAGTTAACTATATGAATACATTTCACTCTATAGTTACGTTAAAACAAATTACAAGCGAAATTAATTTTCCCACATCCTGAGCTTTTACATTAATTACAACATTTTGCTATTCTGAAAAACTCTAGAAACTGTGCTTAATGAGGGAAAAAAATATTTTCAGCCGATTTTAGAGTAAATAATCGATAAAAACCTGGTGTGCTTTAAAACTTTCCCTTTACTGGACTCTACTCCCAAAAGAATTTCTCTCCCCCTTACATCATGTTCCTTGAGTCGCTAATTATAGTAACAAGTATTGCAAAACCTGGTTAAAACTTTTCAGGGAAAACCGCGTTATATGACCGCGAATATAACATTCATTTTACCTCGGAGAGCAAAATGAAAGGGTTTATCGGCTCCATAAATGTTTAAATGAGTGTTTTACACCCGTTTCATGAAAAGGAATCTGTATTTGGCTATTTTTGAAACAGCTGAAGAATGGATGTCTACATAATCCTCGAACTATTGTTGTATAATACTAGTAGGCTTTCTCAATAGCTTTTAAGAATAACAATAATCATAATACTAAAACATCTTTATTTGGACACGATTAAGAATCTTCTCGTCTGCTTTTCGGATGAAGAGAGAGCATTCCATTGGTCATTTTTCACTCTGCAATGAAGACATTTTTCCAGATGGACAAATAGGGAAGAATGTCACCGAACACAATCTCCAAGACTACGCTCGACAGCCCACCAAAAACTGCATCGCCATTATGGTTTATTTAATGCGTTTACTTCAGATTGCAATGGAAGAAAATACTGCCTAGTGACTTTTTAATCTAACAGTTTGCCCTATGACGTGACTGATGAAGATCTCACTATCAGAGCTACAGATGACTCCGACAGTAGGATGGAAATTATTTGCTTCGCGATATCTTCATCTTCTTCAGACAGAATTAAACATCGCAAACGAGAGTCAAAGACAACCCTATTAGACATGAGCCTATGCAGGGTAAGAGTCAGGAGGATGGCAATTCAGAAAGTAAACCATTTTGGTCGATCAAACGAGGCGGAATATTGGTTTAACTGGTTACAGTGCATCTTGGGACTGGAAAAAATCCGCCTTATTAGCGGTAAGGCGGTATTTTTACCATGTGTTCCGCAAAAGAGGGACCGAATCGAGAGAAACCTGCGTGTTAAGCAGAAAAACGACTTAAGCGGGAGCGTTTTAAACGGATTTGGCTGTAATTCTATTTCATTTTCTCATCCTGTATACCTTCCAAGCTTTTCAACCTTCTTTACAGCGAAGGAAATTTAAGAAAAATCCGATCCGTTGGACAAGAGCTGCGTGCGATAAAATAACGTACGAGGAATTTCGACCAAATAAGAAAACTGCAAAACTGAACAGGAGACTACTATCTGTTGGACAAAGATAAATCGTCCGATCCCGTGGCAGCAGATTCTTCGGTGTAATTCCACAGAGGTCGTTATGCATCTCAGAGTAACGTACGAATAACGTTCAATCACGGCGCCTGGAGTGACGCAACCCATCTTGCCTGGGATAAGAACCGAGAAGAACAAGCAGTGACTGCGCGTGGTATGGGGTTAAAGCAGGAGTGCGGATGGAAAGTGAATTACAGCAATGGACAGAGTACACGAAAAGGCCTCGGGCTGAAAGATTCCCGATGAATTAAATTGGAATTTTTATGGGACATGAAATCCTCGGAAAAAGAGGTTTCTGCACTGAGCCCTGGTTGCGACGCCGGTATACTCCCATTCATTCTTAATCTAATGAAGCCTAGGATTGGATACAACTGATCTCCGCTGGATTTCCTCCTACAGGAAATTGCAGTAAGGAAATTAAAATTGATAGGAACGGAGGAGGGTCCGTAGAATTTATAGTACTTAATCTCGGAATTACCGGAGCTGGAACATCCTTTGATGGCGACCGTAGCGCTTTAGATCGTAAACGACCGTTTCCCCACTCCAATGGAAAGGGAAGATAGATTTCAGATATTGGTATTTATAGAGGGTGCATGCATCGTACTGATAAGTAATGTATGTACTACCGATGCAGGAGGGGATACCTTTTTCTGCTAACATACACGCGTCGACGTGAAATCTTTCAGATATTTCCTTCACTGAAGAAACACATCGAGAGTGACTTCAATAAATCAAATTATGAGTAAAAAAGGAACTTTGATGTCACTTATATTTCTGACTTTCCAAGGTTTTGCAAAAATAAATAATTTAACCATCACCCTATACCTGAGTTGTGCAGGAATTTTCTTAGTTTTCATTGTGAAATAACCACAAAGTCTAAGATCCTGAGAGTATCCTAAAGAGTATTGCACCAAATGGGTATTTCTTGTGTGCTAAATAGATTATTTGGATGATACTTCAGCAGAAGCCATAATTGTATGTGTCCGAAAAATATATCCATCTCGTTCAACCAAAATCCTATATAAAATGCGAATTTTATATTCTAAAACAGACATAAGCACCACGGCAACCATTTCTCAATTCATTACGGACTGGATGAGCGAAGGAAATCGCTTATTCATCGTAGATTCATTATTATCCAATTTTCATTTAAATATACGGAAACCAGACAAGCTAGACCCATTAGCAAAAATATTCAGTTGACGACCTTCAACCATAATTCCTTCCTCTCGAAGATGAATAATTTCAAGAGATAGGAGACAAGGCATGCTCATCTCAACGTAACTGTCGAACGAGCGGAGGTAAAAAATCACTCTTCCGCTCAGTAAAAAAAATGACGAGCCAGAAAAATGGAGAACTTTGCGAAGGACACCAGCATCCTTGGCAATGATGGAAAGCCTCTAACCCTTGAGACAAAGGAGTGAAAGTGTGGAGCGATAAACCAGTAAAACACGCCGGGAACCATATCAAGGACAACAACCATACTTGCTTTTATAACTCGATTATGCGGAGATTTGATGGCGGTTTCGCTCCGGCGGAGAAAGACAACGACACGCTAATCGCCTCTATTAGCTTTAAATGTTTCACCCGACATGCTCATGCCATTTAGCAGAATTAAATGGTTAAAAATCAGCGTTCCGCTGAATGAGGATGAAGTCAGTGGAAACGATTTATTCCTCCAGATGAAATAAAAATCCCAGTGAAGAACATATCCGTAAAGAATGCAAAACATCTATTTTATCTGTTTAACAAGGATGAGCTAATGGAAAATGTCTAATGTATTTTCATATTTTTTGGCCAATCACGTAAATCAACTGCAATTATGAATTCACTAAAGTAATTTATTTATTAATCAATGGTACTTGGTGAAGAAATTGGTTGAATTTGGTTCTCATTTAATGTTGGCTGTTATCATTTAATAACACAGGCCATAAGTTTTGCCATATATTAGGCAATTTTAGATTTTATCTAATAAACATCTTAATAACCTTAAATACATGTTTACCCTACTTATACATGGCAGCATTTCATGACATATTGCACAAATAAAATTTGTTAATTTGATGTGAAATTTTAAATATATTGGGACAGTATTATTATTATTTTGTTACCAAGAAAGAGAGAGAATATTAGGATGTTCAATTATTTGGATTATTCCGTCCGATTTGAAAATTAACGATGTATGAAATACGTAAAGAAAATTTAGATTCCTGAATCTTTCCCGACATTCATCCGCCATTACTCGAGGGATTAAATATAAGGTATTTCAACGAAAAACCTCTGTCATTCTCGTAATGAAAATTTAAGTTTAATTCATTCCAAATACGAAGAGAGCATTGCCAGACGAGAACGTTTCACATGTTCAGAGTAAATATTTAACCGACTTAAATGTGCTAAAGAAATGAAAGAAATAGGCGAGAAAAATTAAGTTAAAAAATCCTAATTGTAGAGGCGAGGGAACTACAATTAACACGAACTGAGGGAAGATTCATAAAGATTTTACGGCGGAAAAACTGACAGAGTGGAAAGAAAATTAAAGAGAGAAGTGAGAGATGTGGACGGTTAGCAATGAAAAGACATAGTTGAGCGTTGGAGTTGAAGGTCGAGAAAGGAAGACCCTGAGACAGAGGTAAAGGTGAAGGAGATGAAACTGACTATAAAATTATCGCATCCAACTATTCAAAGAATGTCCCGTCCAACAGCGAAGGAGCGTACGCACGATATCATGCTGAACTGCTTGTTTCCATGAACCAGGTTATATTTCACAATTAGTCTCACCACGTTAGGAACGAGTTACCCCATAAATCATCGCCATAACAAATGCAGAAAGCTGCGTGTCTCATTATTAAATGATAGGCACGAGTATGTGAAACTTAATAAGCGTTACGCTAAGGTTCAAAACTCTAAAATCGAAGAAAATACTCTTCATATATACTTTCCTACGATTATACACCCCAACAAATGTTCTCAAAATGTTCGAAATCTTTAATATCGTAAGCCAGTATGAAAAAATCCGATTCATGGACGTGTTGGCTCACTTGGTTAACATTGTGGATAAATAAATACAGACGAATCAGCATACTCGTAATTGTACCCTTGGAACTCCTTATCTCAAGGAAAAGACTAACATTTTGAGAGTAATGCTTATTTAGTTAGTAATGCTTATATTGTCGAAAATATGCATTCCTGCTCGATAACTCCGCAAACAAAAGTACTCAACTGGAACGTTTTCCATAAAATTGGTACGTAAAAGAATTCCAAAAGTTAAAAATTTAAGAACATTTTTCTTGAAAAATATATTGAGATCCAGTCACTTTCAGAAGTATAAAAGTTCAATAAGAAAGTATTTCGAAATGTGTGCAATATTTTACGATAAGGCAACGATCAAAATCTGCAGAGTTACTAATCAAATTATATTTTTATGCTAATCACAAAAACGACCACCTTAAAAAGTATTTTAAAAGAATCTACACAAAATAAAAAACGGCAAAATCGACGCGCACTATTCGGAAATGATTCGGCAAATATTAAAACAAACTCTTAAGTAACAATATTGTGGAAAATTACAAAGCTGTTCTCATCATTATTATGGCTTTCCACAAAGTTACGCTTTCACATATCGACTTTAAACTCTTAAGTAGTGATACGATTCATATTTTTTTGGGAGAATGTGAAGCGTAATTCCATTCCAACCTTGAAAAATACATTTCTTTAGTACCGTTATAACACACACTGCACACATGAACAGGTTAATTTAAAATAATTTTTAGCATTCCTTGATAAGTGTGTGACCTCATATTCTCTTCTTGCTATACCTGTGGCGCAGCGAAGGGAGGGGTTCAGGGTTAAACCGCACCTCCACAAGAGGGTTAAATTCTTTAAAGAAAGATATCACAACCTAGTTCCCCAATCTCAAAAAGATCAATTATTTTGCTACCTAACCGTGTAAATCTCCTCATTTTCTATCCAGTTAATATATTAGAAGGGTTTTTTTTAACATTTATTATAAGATATTTTAAGATATAGTGTGCATGATTATCTCGGTCCCCGTAAGGTAGGCATATTTTCGTTCTCTCAACTGTCTCAAAAATGTCTCCCCCCAATCGATATAACCTGGCTGCGCTACTGTGCGGATCATCAGTTTTTCCTATCTTTTTCTATCGACTCTTAGTTTTTCTAAGATGGAAAAGTCTTTTTTTTTTACTGCAGTCCTTTGCCTTGAACTTGGGCGACATTTAAGGAGGTCATATACGACATAGTTCAATTTTCAACAGTCAGCCAAATATATTCATCTGCGTTTAAGACTACTTCATACTGGTTTCCACTTTTTATCGTATCGCTCAGTCTCCAGATCCTCGACACTTTAACACCCGCTATAAAATTCTTCCATCCGCTCGGGATGAAGATCAACGACAACATTGGACTCTGTTCACACTCAAGGAAAATGTTTGAATTCAGCCGCTCAAGAGCGTTGGGAAATGTTGAAAACCTGCATTTTATGGAGGAATCCACCATCCAAATCCTGAAATTGAGTTAGTAGTCTGAAAACAAAAAAAGAATTTCTCGAACGCGGTATCAACGACTGATAAACTACAGGAGGTGACTTTAACGCTTGGGCTGCAGTTAAGCCCCAATAATTTTAATACTCAAAGAAACAACCGGGTTCTTACAGTGGTTTAGTCTCTACTTATGTTCTCCTGAAGTTGCATCAGCAAAGAGTGATAATCTCTAAAATTTAAGAAAACTGAGTATCCCATCAAAATTATGTAGCTATAAAGTTCTCCGGCTAAAGCGGTTTCATCTAATCATCAGCACAGAACAAAATGTGAGATAAGCCGAAGTATACTATAATTATAGATTACGCTGGCGTTGTAAGAGCTGTTCAAAACATTCTGAGAGGAGCTCTAAGGGACCACTAAGAGTAAAATAAAATTGGACGATTTGTACGCGGCATACATTTCATTTACAACGATCAAACTGAGTTAGTTCTAAAGATCGTCATTTGTAATTTACACAAATACAAGTTTAGTTTTCTTAGAATATGAAATGCTTAAAGTTATGAAAACGAGCAGTAGTTCGCAAGCAAACCAGAGGTTAGTGTTCTCCGCGGTTACGCTTTCTAAGGATATTCTTGATACCTATTACGGCAACTACGTTTCCATCTTCAGAATGGAAGAGAAAATTCTTATTCTTTTGTTTTCAAAACTAATGTTTTAAAGCAGCCGATTTTCTTTTCCTTCTATATTATAGTATATTGACTTGCTTAATCATTAGTTTAGAATAGACTACGTAAGTATCATTTTTGCATTTCATAGTTTAGAGATGTTTTCTATATCTTCATATTTATGCGACAACTGTCGCTTTTTATAAGTTAAAATTTGATCACTTGAGCTGTAAATATAAACATTTAGTAAGAACTGAATTTTTAAATGAACTTTTCACTGCAAATTTAGCCTCAAGCGCCTCAAATACATATAATTCAATGCTTCAATTACCGCAATAATTAAAAAAAGCTAAAGAAAATTTACACAAATGAAGGAACTTAACCAGAATTAACTAATTCCCGAATCACAGTAAATTTTCTAGTAACATCAAGAGACATAATGAACTACTGAATAGGAGTGGTAATTGTATCAAATATAATCCCTGCGTTGAGTGAAGAGGTAAAATTAAATCATCTAAACGTGACAAGTATCCTAAGAGCTCCTTAAGCTGTAAAATTGAAGGCGGAACAAAAGTAATCTCAGCGTCGCTAATAACGAATTCATTCTCTCGATTGAATGACTCTTCGAGAATTACGGAGATGCCGGATGCGGAACTTCAGTATAATGAAATAGAATTCCATTATTCCTGGAGAAGGATTCACCGAACCCATCCACACCCTTGAGATCCATCAGAGCACTATTTTTTTTATATAGTTCCGCTTCCGTGACAAAGTCCGAGTCATCCTTGGGGAAAATGGCTCAACGAAAAGAATTGCAAGAGGGTGTGTCTCGCAGTCAGGCCCGGACAAATGAGAGCAAAACAGCTCTTTGGAAATACCTCGGACGTAGAGCAGCAAAACCCCCATACGGATACTGCGACAGAGGAGATTCCCTCAGCTCAACCACGATACTTTATTTTTGCAGGAGGTAATACAGTTGAGGAAATTGTGAGATCTAATTTTACATCTCAGGGCTACTTCCATGAACGTCATTCGCAAGTATATACAAATATACGATTGCTGTTTTGTTACTCATTGCTTAATGCTTAATTACACATACAGAATATCTCAATGAATGTCTAATTTATGACTCATATCATCAAAAACCATAAAATGAAAACCTTGAGGAAAGAACGTTTCTACTTACCGCAGAAGACTAATTTTCGATATATACTTTCTTAGTTATAAAAATTTCAAAATTTCATGTCTGTCATTACGAGGCAATATTGCAGAATTTCAAGTTCCTTCATTTCGCACACTGAGACCTTGGTATTACTCCTCTTTAATACTAATTAATTCAGTACAATGATTACTATTTAACTGCCTAATTCTACATATGATCTCAATGTGGTCAAAGCGAGATTATTATTGCGTGTGTAATATTTGAAACATGAAAAGGTTACAATTTCTCACTTCATTTTCTATACGTTTTGACCCATGTCATAGCCAACAGTGCATTCTTGAAATTTAATGTTTGAAGTGGTTTTTCTTTGAGGCCTCAGTCAACGATTCTCTGAAATCGTGAATATTCATTCGTTAGCCCATTATGACTTCATTAACTAAGTATGACGGGGTTCATTCCACCACCTGAACAGTTCGAAGATGAGTGGAGAAGAGAACATTGACTGTAGTTTAAATTCAAGTTTCTTCCTTATTCGGAACCTGCTCCAAGTACCGCAATCTGTGGTTATATGTTTATACGGAAGCTGTAAATAGCAACTTAGAATTGTTTGCGTTAAAGTGATAGCTGGGCCACACCTGTCAACAGAAATTACGAATAACCAGAGCTGAAATAACTTCATGAAATCAACTTCTTGAACAATAGTTAAGGACTTTAAGCAATATAAGAGGCTGCTGCTACCTTATTATCAAACTTAGGATTACTTGGCACCAGATTTCCATTTATCTGTGATCTTGAACAAATCTTTTCACTTCTTGATAGGATTGGCAGCCTTCATGAAAGAAACTACGTTGTGATACAATCGAGAATATCGGAAAAATAGATTTATATTGATCGAAAATGCTGCCGATATTTCCCAGATTTACGGTAGCATTTGATATGACGTAATTCACTTTTGTTCTGAATTCAGCTCCTCGCGATGACAGATGGCGTTACATCGAGAATGCAGATGGTGAACGAATTCTTGGTCATTCGCTTCCTCAGAGAAGATGGAATTGGTGGGAGGAGTCGGAGCAGATTCAACGGCGAGCGGAGGGAGAGATTTTGTGCAAGGACGCTTCGAGTGCGGGTTTTCGAGAATGACGTCATGGCGTGGACCCTCCCAAGGTCGTATCCGATCACTCACCGTCTCCATCTTTCTTTCTTCATGCGGATCGGAGAGAGGATGCCTACGGACTTTCATTTTGAACGCCCTTGTCACGGCCTCAATTTCTCCACACTTCGATTAACCACTTCCATTAGGAATTTGGAGGTAACCCACGGTTTTAATCCGGCACTCCATCATGAGATTCTATGTCAAGAAGATTTAATTAAACCTCGGATCAGAGGATGAGAAAAATAATTATCCTAGGTCGAATAGATTCTCGATTCGCTAATTACGGTTCTAGACCTTTTACATTTCTGATTCATTTCAATAATATTACAAGAGTATAGTTACAAAATGTTGTGGACCCGTGGTCGCCAGACTGATTCCGTCCGTCACTAGAGGAATCCGAAACATACCCTCTTTTTTAATAAAACCACTTAAGTGAGGAGTTCATGGCGATAAATCATGTAATGAGTTCTGTAATAAATGACCACCTCAGCCTTCGCTTCGAGTAAGCACCTCTTCTCAGCCCTCGCTTCGAGTAAGCACCTCTTCTCAGCCCTCGCTTGCTATATCGTTAATCGTGACAAAATTTTGGAAATCCGAATACTGTGTGCTTATCCTCTCAATTGTCGATATAAATAGTTTTGGAACAGCGCCGTTGCAACTTGAGTACCGGCAAATTATGTCAACAACAAGGTAGTCTACTTGGAAGTTATCCCCAGCATTGACATTCGAGAGTTTGTGCTTTTTGTACGTACTTTCTAATAACTAAGATGGACAGATAGGTGGATCTCTTGGACGATTGAGGATTCGCTTTGAGATACTAACACCCTAAATTATTTTTTCGTTAAATGAAGCTTAACAATTATTACAATCAAAGTATTTCGCATAAATTATTCATCAAGTGTCACTACAATGTGAGTTGCAATACACAGATACCATTTAACTCTGGTAAATGTATAGAGTTTTGTTAAATTCCTAAGAATCTGATCAGCTACTCCAACAAAAAAGTGGAAAATACTTCTATTCTGTTAAGAGTAGAAGTATTTTCTCGAGAGTCTAGAATTTTCCGCTGACATTGGATCTCTCTCTCTCTTTTTAAGTAATCAAAAGTCTTCTGAAAAGCTGAAAATTACGAAAGTCGAAAGTGTAAATGGATGAAAAATTTAAAAAACACTAATTCTTATACATGGTTAAGAACTGTATCAAATTATCGCCTGATGAAATATAATGAGAAAAATACTTTGAGGACGGGGGCGAGTCATTAACTCTGCAAAATCAGTCGAATCAGCTGAAGAAAATTTCGAATACGTTCTTTATCTACTAATTCTGCTATAGTGCATTACATTATGCTCTAGGCGTTTGCTGAAAATTCAAATTACTGACGTATAAAACTGTCGACCTCGTTTATCTAGGAATGAATACAACCTTTTGTGACCCACAACGAAAGCAAAGGAATTGTGTAAGCTCATCTACATCTACATCAGTCCCCTGCAAGCCGCCTTCCGGCGTGTGGCAGGGGGTGTAAACACCAAGAGTAGAATTACTTCTTTCATTTATTATTATCGCGTATCGTTCGCGGAAAAAAAAGAGTCCCTAAAACGACTTGTCCTCACGTCTATTTCTCTTATTTTACGCTCACTGTCGGATCGGCCAAAGTAGCAGGGGTGTCGCATAATACCAATTACGTCATCCGAAAATGATTTCCTCTGAATTTATCGAACAATCGCAGCCTAGCTTCTAATCTCCTTTCTTTCAAGGATTCCCAACCTGCGTCTGAGATCATTTGCGTTACACTTGCTTCTCTATCGCAGCACTTTTTAACAAAACGTATCGCCTTACGCTGCACTTTCTCGAGTTCGCGAGAGTTCGTTTCATCCACTGGGCCCCATATACTCGCCGCATGTTCCAGATGGGGCCTAACTAACATGAAATATCATCGCCCTCTAACTTTTCCATCGCATCTACCTACAATACGCTTTATAAAACCGAGCTTTTTAGTTGCTTTACCACATATTTTTCGAATGTGTGCGCTCCAGTTTAAATTATTGGTAAGGGTGATTCCAAGATATTCTACTGAGTCTACTACAATTAAATTCGTTCCACTAATTTTGTACGGGTGGTTCTGACTCAAGATTATTCTATTACATTACACTCTATTGCCCAATATCTATTACGATCGATGTGGCTTAAATTAAACATTCAATTTCCATCAATTCTCGATGCTAGTAGGGACTTAAATCGAGATTGCGTTAAGGTACCGAAACCCGTTGTCCTATCTCATTAAACGTTGAATTTTGATCTCAATTTGGAAAGTAGATCGGAATGAGGTCCTAAATTAAGAAAAATATTTTTAAAGCCGAAAAGCATGACGTCATGTGCACTTCCACGAATACGCTTGAGAATCAAAATCAATATCCAAAAATATATTTTATACTGTGTAACGTGAAAAATGATCCATATATTTTCTCAATTTTCAATGAAAGGTGGAAGAGAAAGGCTTTGAGATGGCAGGCAAACACTCCATCTTATGAAGGACGGGTTGAGGTTAATATGTAGCTCAAGGCGTCTCTTTCAGAAATTCCTTTCGAAATGAACACTTGGAAATCTTTCGCTTAGAATACCAAGAATTTTCTTGAAATAAGAACAGCGCTAATGTAAAAACCACGTTCCGCAAATTATTCCCAGGATGGTGCACTTCCGTGCAAAACAGTCTACTCAAACAATGATTCATAGATCCTCTTTCTAAATGAATGACAAAGCTAAATCAATTCGTCCTCCATGAATGGCCATGATCTTTCTGCATTTTATTTAATGGCATGCATTTCGGCACTTCCTGAGCTAATTAAACCGAAAGAAATATTTTATCGATCGACGATAAGTCACCGAGAACTAAATACCTTATGCGTCATTTAAATTGCATTTCTGAAAAGAATCGAGGCAATTCTATTACACTGAAGGTAGAGGCGGTAGTAATCTGCGTAACGTTTGAACTTTCAAGAAGTGAATCATTATTGGAAGGTATGAGGGCGTTATCTGATCCTGCAATCTAGATTCACTCAAACTGCATAATAATAAGCGACCAAGAAAAATGGAGATATAGGTTAATAGTTAAGGAAAGTTACGGTTATTTAGGGCTAAACTTGAAAATAAGAAAATTATCTGATTCGTATTAATATGAAGGCTGCGTCATAAAATTATTAAATTATTATATTCCCATTATTATACATTATAATTTATAATAAATAATATTTCCTCTATCATTCATGCATTATAAATTACAAATAATTATATTGGAACAGATGAAAGTATTCGTTTCATCTTAATTCAGTAAGGTGAATATTTTTTATATAGCTGTAGGAAAAAATGAATAGTTTTGTCTGACCTACTCTATGCTATTTTAAATCTTTGTCTATACTTTTTACTTTATGTTTTTATTTTATTTCTTACGTTAACGATTTTATCGAAGTCTTGGCTTATACTCAACCCATTTCCGGTTAAAGCTGCGAATTATTCACGCAACATTAATTTTCACATATTTACAATTTTGTATAAAGTTCATATTTTTTACTCTATCCAGCACGTCAATACAACATTAAAAAATAAAAACGGTACATTTCTCATTATTTATAACCTTGGCTGTTAATGGTAAAAGTTATCGCGACTCCTACTTTCACTTCTTTTCGCTTTTGGTCGTAAATTTTAGAATTAACAACAGACAAAATAATAAATCTTAAAGCTTCTGTCTATTAATTCTACACCACAAGAAAAACTTGGAACCAAAAAAGCAGGGATATTTGTGTACTATTTCGTTACCAAACGTTCTGGAAAAGAATACCGAAATAAGAAAATTACTATGCAAAGCTATTATCCCCCAACGAATCCTTTGCAAAACATTAGAAACTTATTTCAATATTCTAAAGAATGAAGAACTTTGTTACAAAATTAACTTTTGCACATACGCTGCCCCATAAAATGACTGTTCGTGGGCAAGCTGAACGCGATGCGAACACGGGCGTCATACCCGGATTTCACTATGGAAGTATGTACGTATTGACCATATCTTTCCAAGACCGCAATTTCAACGCCCATTCCCGCCGTAAAGCACGAGATCGTAAAAATCTCAATCAAGTTAGGAGAGAAACTTGGGGCACGAAGAGAAACCACTGCGGGCATGAATGGCGTTTCCGCGTGCATGGAATAGCTTGAACGGCCGATGAAGATAGATGCACTTTAAACGAGGAATTTAACAGGGCTGGGAGGAGCCGCCTTGTGCGGACAGTGATGCATGGCACCGAGCGCAGCACAATGATCGAGTTAAACACATTTACCATATTCTCTTGGACCGCTCTGAACGCACCATCGACCTTGTTCCAGAGAAATGAAAATTCTTGCTCGAGGAATAAACACATCGCTTTCTCCGAACAGTCTAATTTTTCCTCGGAATCAGTTACTTTATGAACTAGAATATACTTTAGTTTTGATTGCGTCATCATAAGCAAATGGAAAACTCTTATCGTTAACTAAGATATGAAACCTTTAAAATCGCTATGTGAACATTCAGCACCAGTCACATTCTAGAGTAGCGTTTCGAATTGTTGACATCCGTACACCTTAACATCGTCAACATACCACCTTCCAACAACTCATAATTAGAAAAAAAAAAGGAACTTCAATTCTTTACCATACCAGAATTTGTAAAAGTGAAAGACAAAATGGCTTAATAGCCATTCGACCTAATTTTTAGCACTATGAACTATTTCCGTTTAAGATATAAACGGAACTCCTTGGAGGGATAACGTTATATAAGGCTTAAGGTGTATACGTAGCGCAGGTTAGTGACAGCCGTTTTAGAGCAATCGTTCCGTTCAAATTTTCGAACCAGATTTCTCACCTGTTCCCTGTCGCTATTTGCCTATGAGTAGACGACGCGAAACAGAAAAACAGGCCGGAGGCATTCGACCAACCGTCAAAGGGGGCTGTTTTTTTCCATTCGTTGGCGGATGTATATCCGGAAATGAAGAGGCGATGCATTAGGAAGGTCAAAGAAAGGTTGGGAGTAGTGGGCGTAGGCGACGAAAGGGGCGTGGCCGAGAAGGGGCGAAAAGAGAGGGGCGAGGCTGAATCTAGCGGAGAAAGTGGCTCTCCAGACTGGTTTTCCTCACAGATGCGGTAGCGATAATCGAACTATTCCGGGTTCATGCACAAGTGCACCAAGGCGGCGTTAAACGAAAAATAAAGAAAAACAATGCGTCACCGCTCAGATTCCAGATGACTTGGAAAGTGTTTTCCTTTAACGGCTTTAATTTTCACGTTCGAGCTAGATTTATTATAACCCTGCAGCCGTTATTTCGCTCGAACCCTTTTACAGGAATATTAATGAGGCAGGCGGTGCGCTGGGTGAAACGTTTACGAGTTTCCACGCGGAGGCTCGGATATATGGCTTCACTTCACATCCAGGAAAATGCTGAGCCATATTGAGAAATTAAAAGACGAAGATAGGTGATGTGGCTAATATATTGTATGGTTATTTAGCAATAACAAAGGCGTGACCCGATAGAG
Organism: Ladona fulva; assembly: GCA_000376725.2. Lineage (NCBI taxonomy): Eukaryota > Metazoa > Arthropoda > Insecta > Odonata > Libellulidae > Ladona > Ladona fulva. The sequence continues at coordinate 1,058,127 of KZ308180.1, read as the reverse complement.
TAATTTCTCCCTTGTTTTCACTTTAATGACGACCTGAAAGTTCACACTATAGGACACTTAAAATTTTTACATTTCCCTTGTGCATTTGAATTATGATAGTTAAATACGCACATTATCAGGAAGTGCACAAAATAGCACAAAATTAAAATGATGCGTGACAGGTTCGAGCCGGTGATAAAATAACTGATGGTGAATTTCTTGAACAGCGAATAAAAAAGAATGTGAAACAGCTCAGTCTGTCGTAGACGTGAGATTCAAGAGACGAAACTCAAAAAAATGAACTTAGAAACAAAAATGTATTTACATATTAAATTCTTGAATAAAAACCTAAATTTAATCAATCATTAATATGAAATAGAATAAAAAGAACTTCGTAAATTTCCAATGTAAATGGTTTTATTCACCGATCGGTTTCGGCTCAGATGCCATCATTTTGACCTGATGATGGCCTCTGAGCCGAAACCGGTCGGTGAATAAAACCATTTACTGTGGAAATTTACGAAGTTCTTTTTATTCTAGTTCAGAATGTCTTTCCACGAAATACGGCATAGTATGATTGAATTTAATCATTAATATGTATTATTTGTAGAGTATTTGATTAATTCAGTTCAGTGCAGGATTATTAACTTGTCTCCTGAGTGATCATTTGTGTACAAATTATCCTTACTTTACGTAGATATGAAATTATGAATATTAGGAGAGATGATAACAAATAATTGCATAGGAGAGTAATGAAATTAGCCTAAAGCTGGAATAAAATTTGAGTCGGAAGTGATAATAATGTGACATAAACCGAAAAGTTAGCTATAATTTCACTATGGAAAAGCAAATCCACCGAAATATTTCATCTCGCGCAAATTGTAGTCTTCTTGTTGTTGAAATAAGTTAAATATTATCTCTTTAAGATTCTATTTCTCTTTCTAGAACATTGTTATTCTCTGCCTTGTTTACGTTTTGGTATATACTACTGGATACTTACGATACTGGACAAAACAACGAATGATGCGAAGTATTTATTCAAGAACAGGTCAGAATTTAAAATGTCGGTCTTTAGGAGTATACCAAAGAATAATCCTAACAGAAATGCGTGAACATCTTTTTCCTTTATGATCAACAGTTTGTCACGCAGCGAATGAATTTGCAATTAAAAACATTCCGCTAGCCTTACTCAATCCACACTACAATAGTTATCGTAAATGCCAATTCTCCCGAATAAAATAACGCATACATTATTAGAAATATAGAGTGATTTGTAGAATGTAAATTATCGCTGCACAACGACTTCAGCTCCACATTTCGCTACGCGGCGTGTGCGAGACGCAAAAATTCAATCGAAATTGAAAATGGAAGTAATAAATTAAATAAGATAAATTACACTGAGAATTCTCCTACTCAATCTCACACCCGCTGCATCGTATAAAATGTTTTGCAACCATCGGTAGCGCATTATTAAGTTTCCGTTCCTTGTGATTGAGCATCGTTCTCGAGGAAAAAAATACTCCAGAGCGATTGCATCGCGTGTTCGGAATCCGAAGAAATGGTAGACAAGAAGGAGCCGACAACCACCTCCCGTATTACAAGTTTCCTCATTACTTCTGCCAATCCTAGCACTCTTCATTCGCTTCACTTGGAGCGGAACGGGAGATCGACCCGCGCCAAAGAGACGCATCCGGTTGGAGGTTCGAATCCGGCCTCTCGGTATGCAAGGTGGCGTTGGGATCTCTTCTCCTGAAATACAACTGCTGTTTTGCCCTTACTAATTAAGTCAGCTCCACCTTAAACCCTCGAGGAGAAAACGTGATGCCATTCCGCAATCGTTATGTACATACGCTCTTCCACTTCGGTGAAATGCGTTAAAAAGTTCAAGGACCTGCGGATTCGCATTAAACGCGAATCTAAATTGCACTTCTTCCTCGATGGGAGTGCAGTTGTTCTAAGAGATAGTAAACAGTGGAGATGGAAGTGCATTATTTCTGAAACTAATTCCAGAATTTAAAGTTTTGGCTACTTCCTAACAGAAAATCGGAAGTTTTCGAGTGATAGTTTGTGGAACTCATTCATATTAAAGAAAAAGAAAAGGCGCTTTCTTTGCATTTAATGGCACTAGAATTTATTAAACTATGATCAGGCATTAGGGAACACAAATATAGGGGAAAAGAGATATTTGATGCTAGTTTGGTAATCAACCTTGATTTCTACGCAATGATTCTAATCTACATCTACATCTACATAAATACCCTGCAAGCCGCCTTACGGCGTGTGGCAGGGGGTGAAAACACCGGGCGTTCGGACTATTTTTTTAGCCTATTATTATCATGTATAGTTCGCGGAAAGAATGAATTCTTAAATCGACTCGTCCTAGCATCTATCTCTCTTATTTTGCGCTCATTGTCGGATCGTCCAAGGTAGCAGGGGGGTCTCATAATATCTACTATATCTTCCGCAAATGTACTTTCCCTAATTCTAATCGACTCAATCTGCAGTTCAACTAAGTACTTTTAAAAGTACAATCTCATTGTGACATTCATTATTATGTATAAATATAGTTTGTATTTAACAATTCATTGTCGATAAATACATTCGAAATTGCTATCTCAAATATTTTCATCGATCAGAATCAAATAATGTAAATAGCGTAAGGTTATAAAAATCCTTCACAAGGAAATTTACCGTAGCAAAACTTTCCTTTAAGCACCTGTAATTCCTTCTTTTAATATCTTTTATATGTGAAGAATAATAGGGGCACTTAGAAAGAGAAAAATATATTGATTGAAAACTAAAATCCAAGAAATTCCTATTTATAGAATAGAAAACTCTCAGTTAATGGTGAAAATGAGATTTTTTTCTTCTCAATGAGAATAACTATCGAGAAAAAGCAACACATTTAAATACTTACTCGAGCATTTTTATTGGCTTGGAATACACCATTTAAAGAGTTATTGATTTATTAATATAATTTTGATAATTAACTACATTACCAATAACGCGCCAAAGAATATTTAACTTCATTCTTTATTTTTTCTACTATATTTGTCTTCCGATTAACATACCGATTAATCTGTAGAAACAATCCCTTATCGGTGGAGAAAACCGGCTGTATAAAGCGTAGACGATTTTAGAAGTTCTTTACGAGGCTACATGGGAATTTATATTGGAATCCAATTTACTTCCGTGGTACCGTTAAGTAATTAGAAAAGGTCTTACCTGAAAAGGAATCGATTTCACGAGCAATTAATCTAATCGATCGTTTCTCTATCGTGCGCTTTCAAATCTTTTCCCCCTCATTAAATCCAATCAGCTGCAGAAGTAGGATACGCCGCAGTGCAATTTAGAAACGCAATAAAGATCTTACAACAAGGCAATGAGGAAGATACTCATACAGTTCTGTAGCTAGCTCACTTCGATTAATGATATGTTACATGATATGATTATAAGAATTATCGGTCGAAATTATTTTAACTAGATAGATTGGTAAGATTTCTGCATTATTTAGTAACTCAGGCAATTTCGTACATCATTGATGAAACCAATATAAAATTATTTAATACCTTTTGAATTTCAGATAATGTAATGTAGAAGTTTATGCAAATGCAAATCTTTATTTTTAACCATAGAGATTGAAAATTGATTGAGATTGATTGAAAATGTCCTAGATTAAACTGCAAATTTAGAGCTGCTTTCCCTGATTCCAAGATATATAATTACATCGTAATACGTATGATAATTCGTAAACTAATCTTTCATACATGAGGAAAGCACGCATCACGAATTTAACTTTTATCTATTACACAAGGAACTCTTTTCACCAGCTTTTGGTGTTAATATTTCGTGAATCGAGAGGCTTTCCTTCAGATTTTTGCTTTTGTTTGACAAATCTAACGTTTTCCCACGACTTATAACTATTCATGTCCTCAATATCCATAAACACTGGAATTTGTCCTCTTTTCTCCTCTCCATGACATTTTCTAATCGATCAATGTTGTCAAAAGAATTAAGAACTCACGGAAAAGTCGCTCTGGACTGAGATTTCTCAACACGTGAGGCACTGGCGCGTTGAAGAGAGGAACTCTGCCTTTGTTCTTGGGCGGCATTTGGGCCCTCCCGACGGCCTCTGCATCCTCTCCCTCCATTGCCCATCTGCTACCGAATCCATCAGAGTCCTCGAGTTCGTCAGCAACCCGGAAGGTTCCGTTGCGAAACGATCTCATGGCATTCACCCACGCTTCACTGGTGCTGTACACGAAACTACCATCGATCCAACTTGTCATCCTATTTGTCTGGAAAAAGAGAGACAGTAGGAAAAATTTAGTTTAAAATCTTGGATGCAAATACTTTCATAATATTAGCATCCATATTTGAATTAAGGAATTCTGATTTTGAACCAAATGTGGGAGGATAACATTCATGCGTCTAAATTGCATACATTTTGTAAACCAATTTAAGAATATTCAGTGACCATCTGAATATAAATTAAAATTTACGTAGGCTATTCTAAGACTCTGAAATGAAACAATTTAAGGATATTTTTCAATAATAATTTCAATAAGTTAAATAATGTCCTTCAAAATGTCATGCCAATCTATGAATCTATCTTGGCATGAAAAATTTGATTATGAAATTTATCGAATTTAAAAATATATCATAAATAAGGTCGGATAGTGAAATTCAGGCGTTGTCATCTCCGGTGTGTAAGAGATTGAGGAATCCTTCACCACAGTTTTTAGTATCAACATGACTATCGGTATATTCAACGGAAAAGGCGAAAGTGGTGGATTAAATAAAAGATGCTGATAAGTGTTTCGAACTGTGAATTGTTTAGAATTGGTATTTGCTTGGAATTGGTCATCAGTTCTCAAACTGATACCGAAATATATGTCAATATACAGAAATATAAAATAGAAAAATCAAATACTGATGGCAAAATTAACAATATAAATACTCAATAACTATGAAATATTCTTTTGATTGTTTTTTAGAGTTATTTAAGAATTAAAAAAAATTAAAATCCTAACAACTGAGATACCTTCACTGCAAATGTCATTAATTCACACTTCCAGCAATACGATCATTCATAGAATGTAATCCTTTGCAAAGATGCGAAGATCACGCGATCGCGGAATAAATGTAAGTGAAATTGGCTCGATATTAGTAGCAGAATCACGCGGCTTGACGGAAATTGCATCGTATATGTCATTTTCTCAGATCCGGGAAGCGGCAGTCGCTTCATGTTTCCACATTTGCACTGTGATTTATGGTTTACTTGCCATGACTACATATTATCTTTCACGCGCCTAGTTTTGAAAAATTGACTAATGACGCGAAAGACTTTTATTCCACCCAGAATTTCATAAAACGCATCGTATTCTTCAGCATACACGCAAATCAAGGTTTAAGTAAGACCTGCAGAAGCTTCAGTGTAATCATAAATTACTTGATCTCATGATATCAGAGTGAATTATAAGAATTTAGTAAATAAGAACTGTCACGTTACTAAACCCCAGGAGCGGATCTAGAAGATTTCCAAAAGGGGAGATTGCTATGGGAATGCGAGGGGGGGGGGGAAATTGCTATGGGAATTTGGAAAGGGGAATATAAGACTACTACTTTATGAAATTACCTTCAATTAAGTTTTTAAATACCATTTTGTAGTGATAAATGTATTAGACGTATAGTGACCGTGTTAAAACTTCAAAATCCGATTGTAATTCGAGCTTTGTCAGATTCTTAGGCAAATTGCTAGTGCCACCAAGTCACAAATGGGGAGGGGGATATCGAATCCTTTGCCATCCCTTCCCCATTAAATCCGCCAATGCTTAAACTTGGGATTTTTTGCACTTGTATAGAGCAGAAAAGATATAAAGAGGCTAAACTCAAGTAGAGAATAATAAAAATCACATTTTCCTGTAGCATAAAGATATCCCTTAACTGAATGAGCAAATGAACTTTTAACAATGAAGTAGGCAACGATTCATCAACCTATAGGATATCCAAAGAGTAAGAATTCATAAGCTGGCCTTGAATCTAATGCATTCGTCAGAGATGGTTTCGAGGAACTTGTTTGTCCGATACCTTCGTAGAATCCTTCATCATCACGGAGACACTCCCGCAAAGATTTCACTTCCAACGCGAGATTGATGACTCCAATCATTTTCAGACATGTGACCAAATCCAAATATTCGAAACAGTGCGTCTAATACCTCCGCTCACGAGGGACCGTACGGACCCCTCATTACACAGCGTATGAGAACCGACACCGCCGTGTTTTTGCATCCGTAAGCTTACACCAGTGGGTGTCAAAGACGTCTTATTGAGACAAACATAAAAGGATGAAGTCCTTGGAGATGTGAGAGTTAGGTCATCACATTCCATTCTTCTCGCACCTCATTATTTCCTTAGGACTCTTTAAACAAAAAATGTAATTTCTTCCAAAGAACACTTCATCTTTCTTTTTAGGATAAAATGTGCTTAGGAGAGTGCTACAAGGATAAAGCTTACATGCAAAATACGGCTGTATATTTATACATTCATTTTTTTATTCTTGCTTTTCTATTAACGACTAGAATGTTACTTAATCAAATCATCTAATAGCATGATTCTTTAAATTCTTGGTAACATTTTACTGGGGTAAGTAGGCATTTCTTCCGTGAAGAAAGAAATTTTGAGGTCTAAAGACAATTATTATTAGAGAAAATTAAACGGAAAACTTGATTTTCTATTGCAAACTAGAATGGCCGATGATTTTTCTGAAGACGATGAAATTTTACTTTAAAAAGATGCGAATTTTAAGAAAATATGTACTTTAGTACTGATTCACTACTTTACCCAGTCAGGTAATTGGCTTTTTTTGAGCAATACAAAGAGGCGGGTTTACAGGTGAATTCTTTCTAGCAGGCTATACATATAGAAGATTCCGTGAATTACTCAAAGCTATAAAAAGTGCAATGAAATATCCAGCCGAAACTTAGAGATATCTTTGTTTGTAATCGATGTGATCCAGCTTAACTCGGTGGATCGCCTTAGAGAAAGAAATAAAGTAAGTATAATTAGTGTGGAAACTACAGTTGTTTCTTTTTTATATCTTTGTTTCCTAAAAAAATTACAAAGTCAATGGAGGAATAAAATCAGTGGAAAAACTTTTCAGAGGAAACTATTTCACACTTTAATATCTTAGCAAAATCACAACATAAAAATTTTATTCCTCCATTGATAATGGATCACAACAAAGTTAGCCTCAACTCTGTGGATTTTATTTAAATTACAAAGTACCCAACTTTTTATAATATTACCATTCTTAATCCCTTAAATAAATTGGACTTGAAGTATTAAGAAAACCTACAACTTAGTACATCATTCAATCTCCTTAGCGTACGTACAATCGGACAGTAATATCCACGTTTCATTTTTGAAAAAGCAGAGTAACGCGCTATTCCTTACAGGTAAAACGTGCAAGGAAGAATAAACTTGCCAGGTGCATTTATCCTATAAGAGGTTTTTTGCTATATTTCCCCTTAGTACGTGAGATACCTCCTATGTCCTGTATCTCCTATGCCCTTGAAAGGCGAGCACATCTAGTGAGGATTCACCAATGGGGAGGATCAGAGAATAAGCTGAAGAAGGCAAGGTCTCACTGGACCGGAAGCATCACCGATCTCTAAAGATCCCCTTCCCTTGAATCTGCGAAAAAAGAGACTTTTTGCCTTTTCCCAGAAGATCAAAACCTGTTTCTTTTGTCTCCTCTCTAATAGATGCGAATTTACGAGGCCGCCTTCCGCATGACTTTCTCTAGCACATCCTGTCCAATAAAAGTCTTCCCAGAATTTTCTATAAAAAAAGGATTATTATTCAAAGTGCGTAGAAATCCGCTTTAAATATAACAAATACTGATGACGAGAATGCAAGATTACCTTCATATGCGATAATTGGATTTCTTTCTTAATGAGATTCAGTGGGAGTATTAAATTAGCAAAATCTGTAAATGAACTTACAACCTGACAGAATTGGTACCTTTTTTCTAAGATTAGATTTGGTTCTTTGAATAAGAGCTGATTTAGTAGAAAAGATTGTTCTGATTCTAATTGAAAACAATAAATCCCAAGGAAAAACGGAGATTTAAAAAGTCAGAGGACCAGAAGATTTTTGCATTGTCAACTAAAACGGCTTAATAATACGTTATGGCTTGATTGCTTAATTGGATGAAGCATCTTCCCGGAAAGCGGAAGATTCCAGGTTCGTATCCTGGTCCTGTCAGACTTTTTTCCTAGGGGCTAATTGAAAAGTTTTTTCTTTTAATATATTTCCTTACAAAGCTCAATGAAGACCCGGATTAAGAAGTAATTTTTTTCTATACGATTTTCCATTGTTAAAACCTAAATAAGCAACGACGTGAAAATGGTTCATTTTAGAAGAGAAAAATAACGCATTATTCTATTAATGGAAATAGAACAGGAATTTAAGAGTTAAATTACATGAAGACTAAATTACACTATCTCTTGCAGATCAACGAAGTTTTCTTTGAAAATTTATTGGAATGAATTATAACTTTTTATAAATCAATAAGATAATGTATTATGAGATATTCTAGGACTTAACGAAGAGACTTTTGACAAATAGAAACTAATTCTGCCAAACGAATGAAATCCTCCTTGGAAATTTATTTCTACTTTTAATTTTATTTGGATTGGAATTGAAAATTTCAAAGGAGAGATTTTAATTTAAGATGACAAAACCAGCCGCAAGTTAGGCATGGGATTTAATCAAATTCAGACAAGATCAGAGGATATGGCAATTGATTTAGTACAGAAGCTTTCCTAAGAGATTAAGTATTATTATTATTAATTTTAATTTAACCAACACTAAATGATACTCCTTGCATTACTTGCATCGCTTAAAGGCGTCAGCTTTCATTAATCGATTTCTCTAAACATAACCCAGGATGAACGTCCGCTTACAAAACCAGGTTAGACGTGTACTCGGACACTATAATCATGAAATCACTCGCTTACAGCTAAGAAAGATTTCATCTAACGATCAAACCTAGATCAACATGATGATGAAAGTTTTGAGCTAACGAAAACTTTCTACCGGATTGATAATACCAAATCTCAAAGAGATGCGAGTCTAGAGCACTCACTCTTATACTAAAAATACTAAATTCTGTATTGAAAGATTAAAATATTTAAAGAAAACCAATTAATTAAAAAAATGTACGATTAAAATCCGCGTAGGGAATTTTCCACTCAATTTTGGATTACTTCAGAACTCGTAAAATGTACCGAAAATTTTGGTTTTTATTTCAATCTCGAAATGAATCTTTATTGAAAATATTGAAAATTACTTTATTAATGCACCGGATAAACTATCTTCCTGCAGCCCAGGGTTGAACGGATGGTAATCCGCGTACTTTATTGGGTTGCCTAACTCTCAGGCGGCTTCGATAAGTTTCCGCTTAGAAGTTATCGAGTTCGGGTTTCACTTGTCTTTCAGTGCAAATGTCTTCAAATGTAAATGCGGTCACCGATATCAATAATGTTTCGTAGAAAGGCGAAGTATCAATTGAACAGTAACGAGTACGCGAGGAGAATCTCGGCAAGGTACGAGTGGTTCACAAACATGCACGAAAATTTTAAGGAAACATTTCAAGTGTACAAAGATTAAATCTAAGCACTGTAACACCGTGAACCTATTAATTACTTAAACAATGTATTTTTAACTCTTTGCCGATGAAACAATCAGTTTCAATCAACGTTTGAGAAATTAAAAAAAAACAAATTTGGAAAACAAATTCTTATTTTGTGTGTTTTCTTTCGTTATTTGCTATATGCATGTGTATTTATTGTTTTTCCCAGGCTTAATGCTGACAGTTTACCTTGACTAGTTTTCCCGACTTCTTATTAAATGTAATTGCTACTGCCGGTAAGTTTTCGCAGGTTTTTCAATATGAGAAAGAAAAAAACAACTACTTTCGGATCTAAGCAAAATGCATAAACGCAATATTAGAATTTTGAATGAGTATTCATGTATCCTTTACCGTCAACCCAACCGAATAAGTAACAAATTTAAAATTAAATGAAAGAGTTATGAATAAGTTTATCAAAAATTAGCATGAAAAATTAAACCTTAATTGTTCAACCAGCATCAGCTTAAAGGAGCTTAAGAAAGCATCTCCATAACTGTGAAATCAGACTTAACACGTTCACTGCGGATCACTCCACCGTTGGAGTTATAAATGCATTGGAAATGGAGGTATGCGCAGTGAACGCGTTAAAGAATGTGCGAACGAGCTCTGCGAACAAATCATCATCTGTAAGAATTAATACCACCCCAAGAACGACGTAAGAAAACAAAGGAGATTCTCGACCTTCGCAGAGTTCACGTTTCGCTAATGGAATAATTTCACGTCGCTCGAAACATTCACCTGTTCGTAGTCTGAAATGGTTATCCTCTATGTCACGATTGTCGAAGGACTCTCCGAAAAAATATTTTATGCCGAATATCGAACGAGGGATGGTACTCGTAAATATCCGAGAATCCTCGCACATTTCAGACAAATTTACGCCTACTTTCGCGCCAACCCCTTTGCTAAGGGAATGATGTCCATTTCCTTGGTCCTCCGCTTGCAAACGTCAATACATAATTAGTCTCAATCATTTCTTGATAAGCTAGAATCTGCTTTGAGGATTCTGTGAAGAAGAGAATCGGATTTTCTTTTAACAGTGAGAACTTTGATAAGGGAGTGTACTTCTTGTTGGCACGATTTAAGCGGTGGAACGCTCGTTGCCGCGAAGGTCTGCCAGTGACCCTGGATGGCTAGAATGTGTTTTGATGTCTTAGGTCGGTGGCAAAGGTTTAGCATACGTAAGCACACAAAGGTTATAGCCATTTAAAATATTTAAATAAATTGCAAAAGAAAGGTTGCAAATGCAATCAAAATTATGAAAGCGTTATCAATAATACAATTATTTTAGGATGAGATTCGAAAATATCCTAAATTGATGTACATATTCAAAATTGATGTCTTCAAAATTCAAAGGTTTTTCCCATTTGGCAAATTCAATAAAGATAAGGCATAAGAATTGTCTGTTGTTCACTAGTATAAATTAATGAAAAATTAATATCGTGAGTGTGAGTACATTTTTAATGCTGAATTCGACCTTTTTTCTTTCTGTAGAAGTAAATTTAAGTCACATTCTAAAAATCATTATAAATTCAACTTAAGTATAAATAATGTTAATAATTCTAGTGCAGTCACGACTATAAAAAAATGTAGCGAGAAAATTACAGTAGATGTACAAAACAAAATTGTATCCTTAGACCAAGAAATCGTGATGTATGCAGCTTCAAAGGAGTATCTCTTCTCAGAGAGGAAAACACTCACCTCTGGATGGATTCCACCCTTCAAATGAGGCGGTTATCTTCCGCATTCTCCCCTTTTGTTTCTATTGGAGCATAACCGCAGAGATTGATGTTCTTGAACTTTGAATGTAACATTCAATTAGGCTCTCAACCTCGACGGACTCGATGCGTCAGGATAAGATCTGGCGACTACTCCATCAGAGCGAAATACGTAATTAAATATTTAAAGAGACTACTAGGAGCTACTCTTCTTTAAACTACTGGTATATTAGGATACGAAGAGTAGCGGACTGGTACTTGTTCGCATTGTATTTCAAAGATTTAATCAATCTTAATTGTTATAGCGTTGGTAATATCTAGTCAATCCTCCAGAAATAAGAAAATCTGGGATATTCTCTTCCTAATTACCTCTGATGATATTGGTTGAGATTTATTGCGATGTTTTACTCCTTTTTGGGCTCAAGAAATGCAGCAGGCTCTTTAGGATCACTTCTACCCTCTGGTATTATTATTCGATAGGATCTGCGATACAAATTCAAGAGATAAATCGTAATTATGTTAAAATATTCTCCCCCTTTGAATCCTTCCCCGCACAACGCTTGAGGATTCGCTGGTAAGTACCTTCGCCTCAATTGATCATTTCATAATCACCACATTTTCTCCTCAATACAAGTCGATCGTTGAAATCTCCGCAATTTATTTTACGGATGAAAGCGAAGTATCGCGATATAGGAAGCGGCAGTAGATATTTAAAGACTAAAAAGAGACTGTAAAACCGGTTCCTATCTAATGCGTGGGCTTCAAGATCTCTGTCTCATAGTGAAGCGGGTGTGTTGACTTAGTAGTGGGTGACAAAGCGTGCACGTCCGTGCAGCAGGAGAGGGAGAGATTTGGAGTAGATGGTGTAGCGCTTTCACAGCTTCCCTGTGTGACCAAATGGACCGTTTCTTTGGGCGTGGCCTCGTAATCTAAAAAAAGACAGGTAGGTGAAGGTCACTGTCTCGAAGCAGAAAAGACTTCCGGTTTACGTGTGGGCATCTGTTGAGCCATTCGTCATAAGATTGAGATAAAAGGCAATAAGTGGTATTAATATCCACTTCAGATATCACGAGTCACTTTTTCATCACTCAAGAGGGTTAAATGATCGATCGGCATTTCCTTGTATTTCTCAAACATAGGAAGTTTCAAAATTCTAATGCATCTTCAAATATGATAAATATAGGCAAGGAAAGGTGAAATTTCGCACGAGATGACATGCATCCATACCACACGTCACCTTTCCTATAAAGTTTTTAACAAATAATGATGAATCCCGTAGTTAATGATTGATTCAAACGCGTACTCCATCTGCTTAAACTGATGCGCTTTTTTATGGAGCTTTCGCACATTAAAGATAATAGACATTAAACGTTCGTTTAGTGTTAGGTGGAAAGTATGATTGAACCCTAATGAAATAGGTAGTAATCATGATGGTCACCTTAGTAAACCCATATACTGTTTATTTTCGTAGCTGCTCTTATCATCGAAACGCAATTACGGTTAATAAATTGAGTGCCTTTTTCATTTTGAGTATCTCGGATAGAACTAATAGCAAGTGACGAAGATAAGGCAAACACACAGCCACTCCGTAAAGAGAGATTTGCTGTACCAATCAATCACTGTATTAGCGTGTGATCTATACACTAAAAGTAAATCATTTTAAGAAAGATGTGATTGTGTTTTCTATATCTACTGACGGGGACGATTTTTATCAGAACGACTGTCGAACTATCGAATGGACTGATTTATGAAATAATCTTCTAAAGAGAAAGTCTGAGCCAATCTGTTATTCAGAAATTTCATTTGGCAAAATTTTACGTCAGTTGGATTTATTCAAATATGCTTCCAATCTAAGGAACGCCACAGAATCACTCAAAGTCTCCTTTAAAATCGAGTTTCGAATTTCTAGCGAGCGCAATACATTTGATAGTACCGAGATATCTTGTTCAATACCTGGATAACAACGAACATGCGAGGCCTTCAACTTCCTCTATACACTTCCTCTACGTACATACGTGGGTATGCCACGTGGTAGAATGTTCCCTTGAAAAGAAAGGCAGAGTAGGGCTTAAAAAGTAAAAGGTGACCGCGATAAAGGAATTTCTGCAAGTGGCGACCTTCCCCAGCGCGGAGTAAGGCCGATGTTTGCAGAAACAGGAGCCGAGGAGAGGGTTAAGGTGCGGAAGCCTCACGAGGACGAAGCAGAGGGTTGGAGGATCCAAGGGTGTTCAAGAGCCGCGGGCATGGGAGTAGCCACCTTTAACTATACACCTATGCGCCTTTTTCCGCAAATCTCTACGTAAGAGAGGTTTGAATCTTTCAGAGAAAGGAGGAAATCTCAGCACAAAAGACCAACTCAAGCATTGGACGCTTTTGAGGAAATCCTCGATAATTCACGAAAACTGGTTTATGTTGCTTAATACTGCATAAGAATAACGATAAGATAGCAAAAAACGTAGCTAAAATTGCGATTCGATGCAATATTTTTCCCTTCGGTTAAGGGGTTTGCGACAAAGACGAGGCTAACTAGAAATATTTTAACACTACGTAGAACATGTATTTATCAATTTTAACTCAACATAATGCATACACAATCAAAATTACGCCAAATTCCTGTGCATTCGTTCATTTTTACACATACTGTGCCTTTATTAAACAACCATGCAAAACTGGATTTCTGAGTAGATTTTTTAATAACTATGTACTCGCTCTTTCCAACTTTACATGTGAATTTCAATTAAAACTATTTCATCGTCTTATGATGAACTAAAGGATCGAAGGGTCCTATGGTCGTGGGATGAAATATTGTGGTAAAGGTATAATTGTTCTTTTTCGTTATTCTTTATAATGGAGACCTACCTCAAAGTTGAGGCCGTTCTATTATAATTTAGGTATGTTACAAAAATGACAAACTATTAATGCATATTTAACCATCTGAGTAGGAAAAATAAGTTTCTTGTTTATTAAATTTCAAAACTATAAATATCATGCGAAGTATTTCTTGTTTGGGGGAGAAAAATACTGTAGCAGATATTTAAAAACCTGCCAAGGTATTCAATACAAAATTCATAACGCAAGTAGCCTGATTTGTGGGATACAACTAATTGCAAAATGGAAATGGAGAGGACGTATCCTAGCAAAGTGACATTAACTCACAAATTTTAAGCCGAAACTTCGACCGCAGAAATATGAAAAACAGAATAGAAGCTGCGATGATTAGAAAAATCAGACGTCTCGCTAAAGGAATCTTGGCTACCGTTTTTATATCAAGGCGAAATAAAAAGTCTGATTTCCCTACGCAAGCGTTGAAGTTTGAGAGACAGCCTGAGGCCTAAATTGGTGGTCCCGTAAGATCTTTTACCAGACAAGAGCTTCTTAGGCATCCAAGTGTATCAAGGTCAGATTGGCGGATTCCAAAAGGAGGCCTTCACTGATGAACAGCTTAGATAATTCACTTTCTAAATTATGGAAATTATTTAAACACACCGTATTTAATGATACCGTAATACTGTAAACGATCTGATAGTTACAGATAATATAAAAAATTTCCAATCTCCGAAATAAATTTGGCTAGTGAAAATGTCAAAATATTCATCCCATTGAAATTAATCTCGGTAGAAATTGTAATGAAAGGATTACGACATTTCAAGCAATGCTATAATAGAGCCAGGTATGATAATTTTTTCTTGAGGAAAAGGAGAATTATAGTCAATCCTCTATATAGATATGATGAATTAGTACGGAGATTAACTATGATATATGATGAATTAGCATGAGATTAACTAAAATCTTCTAAAAACTTAAACGGAAGTAAAGCATCAAAATACCGCGCCATAAAGTAACAAGTTAAAATCCAATTTATGTATACACTAGTAAACGCCCCCGTCAAGTATGACGGAACTTAATTTTGTTAAAATTTTTTCTAATATTGTATATATATGGTCCTTCTAAAGACAAAAAAATCCATCGTAAGATCATAGTAATTCAATATATTTCTTACCATTATTTATAATATTTATTCAACTGTTTTCAAGTCATGAAAGCCTACTTTACATAAATTTCTTATAAAAATTATAACTAATTATCCCCGTGCAATTATATGTGACAATTCATGAAATCAACATTCAACAATGGCCTTAGTCGTCAAAGGGATGGGTTGTTTATTTCCAAAAAAATTACGAAATTTCCGTGTTTTTTATCAAAATCTTCGAAAGTTGGGATCTTTATCGACATTTCACGACTAAAATAAGAATACGTGATCATTTTCCTTTCTTGTGACACTTGTCTCAATTTCTTATGACCATTGTTTTTAATTTAATTTTGTAAAAGAAAGAACCTCTGCAGGTAACGAAAACCTATTTCACGTACATTTCTTATGGACTGCTTATTAACTGATTATCCTCTTGTATCTATACGAGTGCAAGTCATGAAAACGTGATTTACGTTTATCTCTTATGGTAACTTATAATGGGCTCCTGGGTTCGAACCCGAACCTTTAAAGAGATGAGAATAGTTTTCCTGAGGGTTTCAGCATCGTAGAAACATAATGCAGTTTGTTTCAGATCTTTAAGTCAAGCTGTTTCTGAGATAAATAGGGGACAGACAGACGGACAGACATTTGCTTTTTATATGTATGATTATAATATCTACCCTTAGAATATTTTACGAATTTTGGTATTTAGAATTTTGGTAGCTCAAAGGTAAATGATAGTTAAAATGTTACAGATTACAAAATAGCTGAACAGAATTCGTAAAAAATTAGGACAGGTATTATAATGTAAACATATAATGGATTTTAACTAATATTACTTTATGGCGCGGTTTTATGATGCTTTGCAAGAGTTTAAGTTTTTAAAAATTTTAGTTTATCACTATACTAATTCTTCATATTATAGTTTATCTCCGTGCTAATTCAACATTTATTAGAGTATTGACTATATCCTCCCTTTAACAAAACATTACCGTACCTGGCTCCTTGGTGGACATTTAAATTTAATTTTAATTACGCATTAAAATACTAGGCCTTAGAAATTTTAGGTATTGAATCACCAAGAAAGCAACCTACTTCCTACAACCTACATTTACTTTGACTTCATTATAGTAATATCGTAGTAAAGACAGAGTTATATCGCTGATGATTTTTACACAATGAGCTCTAATGTGTCAGCTCTATAGTTTTCTATTAATTAAAACAATACGCTGAATACATGAGATGGAGGCAGAATTTTCTACGTAAGAGTACATTGTTTACAAGTAACCAATAGTTTCCCATTCGATTCTAGACTTTACAGTTTTGTGAGTAAAGGCTACACAAGTTTTTTACAAAAAATTACAAATTTTCTACAAAAATTTCTAAAAATATCTTTCAAGTTTACTTGGAAAGTAGTTATCCGTCATGTACACAAGAAGATTCCTTTAAGCCTCAGGTTATAATTACGGAAATTGCTTAGGCCTGATTTGCCTAAGTCGCAAGAAAGGATTACCACAGAACACTCTGGTCACATACTTTGTAATCTATTTCACACCACAAACTCACCCTAATCAAACAATCGACCTTCCTGCGTAGCAGACACACAAAAACGATCGACCAGAAGGATAGCAACTCTCCCTTTTTTCTTTTGATACCGAAAGCTTCATGAATGAGTCGAAGGCCAGAAACTGCTTTGTCATCCGAGATTCCTTTAATCTTGACCGCTCCCTGAAACTTTCTCCAAAAAGATTCACGATGTGCTCCTTACACAGAGGAAAACGTTTAATTACAACGTGCGAAGAAAATAGGCAATGCAGAACACCATTTGGATATATGATGAAAACTATGACGAAGCACCCAAGGATTCTGTACTAAGTTGAAAGTTTATTAATTAACTTTTGGGTGGGAAGTAAGAAATTGCATCTAAAGAAGACGGAAAACCATTTATAAATTATTGAATAGTTTAATAGACTTTTCGGCTAAGCGAATGGCAATTAAAAATTCTTAGTTTATCTGACACGAAAATCGACCCATCAAAATTCACCTCATTCCAACTGGTGTTGGGCATATATTTCGAAGTTAGAGAATCAATGCAAATATGAAAAGTGAAATCGTCTCTAATAAAGATATCTTTCATCTGATTTTATTTCCATAAACTTTAGTTGAATGACTTGCATGCATGGTCATATACTACCAACATTTTATATAATTAAATTTCTCCAAACAGTACAATATTCAGCGATTATATTCATACTTAGATAAGTTAAAAAGATTTCATATATCTGATCTTCCTCAATGAACGGATATTGGCTGAAATTTAGGAAGGTAATCTTTATCTGAAATCGCTCAAAATCTCTTTAACATTAAAATTCAATCAAACTGAGCAGCGAAAAATAAATGTTAACCTTGACTTTAAAGACGAATACATGGTCAGCCAACAAAAGAAAATAGCTGATCTAACTTTTGCGGGATTGGAATCACTAAATAACGAACTTTCAATCAAAATTAAACTACCTACTGGATTTTAAATTAATGGAATGGTCACAATTTTAAGATTGCTTTTCATTATCAGAAAATTGATTCTAAAACCACTATCATAATGGATACTTGATACCTGGAGCACGTGGTATTGCTGCCTCCTTAAATTAGTCATTATGAAAGCTCTTTGGAGCAGCTGAAGTAAGATTGCTTTCTCTCGTAAACGTACTCCTATAAGCCGAAGGCGAAAATAGAAGTGACTTCACACTGTCGGCGGCTATATCCTTTTTTGTACTCGACGTAAGAGATGAGATTAATAAGGAGAGTGCTTTCGCTTCATTGTCCATCCAGGAAGAAGTCTCGGCCGATCGCCGCTTTTTGCAGATCGTTTAAAGGCGATTGTGCCCCGTGATGACGCGGTAGTTCGCAACAATTACAGAGCTAGCGGTTCTAAATGTTTCTTACAAACGGCTGGTTCGTTCATTGCTGCATAAATTCCCTTGTAAAAACTTCCATCAGCCAATAACAGGCACTTTATTACCCTCAATAGACTGAAAAGAAAATCTTATATACTAAACGTTTCATTATTATCAAAATTAATGTTTACGTTATATTCCCCTCCGGTGTTGCCATCTGGCCAGTTGGCCACATTGTAACGCAATTACAAATAAATGATTATGATTAGCGTCGTTTTAAATAAAGCTAGAAATACTTAATCCAAGTATACCTTTTTGATTCTGATAATTTTACTTGACACAGCTGTGTGGTGATTTGGGATACCATTACTTTCCCGGTAAAAGGATCTACTTCGATGATTATACCTTTCGAAGAAATCTGGAGAGAAAATTTGACTGATTATAAAATAAGCAAAGTTGGAGCAGCTGTCAAGGACAACCCCTTCTGGACGTTCGCAGATACTGATATGTGATCTTAATTTTTAGGAATTTAGGAAGAGCAGACTAAATAATAATACAGTCCATAAATTAATTCCGCTTCACAGTGGAAATAAGCACCAAGATGGAATGATGTACCTTATTGACAGACATAGCAAAGATTTTTCGGTGACAAGAGAAGTATACAGATTTCTACTAAAAACTAACAGTTTAAAAAAACATCCGAATGATTCCAAAATTTAAAATAATCGTTAACATTTTCTTTAAAATCCATATTATTTATTCAATAACGTAAAGGAAAAATTAGCGCAATTTTTAGCATACATAACATTCCGCAATCGTTTCTATTTCTTCCCGTTTCCTATTATTCCTGTAGTAAAGTGTATCCAAGGAATTGTTTGAAAAGAAAAAGGCAAGAAAAAAAGTAAAGGCAAGGAATAATTTTTGTTCATAAATTTGAACACTCAGGTAATTATATTTGAAACTATACTGCTGCTCATTTGTATGTTTTAAATTAAGAATTAGATAAACAATCCTAACGACGACCTTGAAATTATGAAATAAAACTTTGTAATTTCCACAGGAATGGGTATCTACCATGTCCTATAGTTATCGTGGAAGTTACAAAGTTTCCTTTCATTATTTCATTATGTCGTTCCACGAAGTACGGCCAGAAACTTGATTATAACAATGACCTTGGCTCGAATTTTGCAACCTTTTATCTATTATTTTATCCAGAATGGGTATCTACCATGTCCTATAGTTATCGTGGAAGTTACAAAGTTTCCTTTCATTATTTCATTATGTCGTTCCACGAAGTACGGCCAGAAAAACTATTATAACAATGACCTTGGCTCGAATTTTGCAACCTTTTATCTATTATTTCAGTAAACTATTATGCTACTGTTTTTCATTCATAATATTTTACATTTTCAGGACCTTAAATAGAGAAGATTACAACTTTCTGCGTTTTTATATTACAAGAGGCATGGTCTTTAACTGATTCGTAGACTAATGATAGAATCTCCCTAGGTCGCTGACCTCCTTTAGAATGCTATCCAATACATGAACCGTGTTTAAATGAACTCATTTTCAAATTCCGTAATAGTAATTAAGCCTTTGAATTTCAAGACGCGAAAGAAGGATCTCTGCATTAGCATAAAACCTCGAGTAATGTTTTCATCTGGACCGCTGAACATGTGTGGTTTCGCTTACCTGTTCTCGTGGGCTGTTGGGGCTTTGTCCCGTTCTCCTGTCATATCCAGCTCGATGAAACGGTATGTACTTCCCTCCGGCGCACTCGCGATCATACATTTCATCGCACTGTTCGATGTCGATGCGATGGACTTCGATCGGGCAGCCGCTCTCGCTCGCCATCAGGATCTCCGACGATACCATCTGGCCTGGAAACACGACAACATCCACTTTACATGATGCAGTTGCGGGAGCCGTGGAGGATTTTTCCGCACGAACTCAGAGTCGTTTCCCAGGGAAAAAATGAAATAATTCAGACTTAAGAGGGCTTAATACGAGACTTATGATGCGGGGATCGCATGCGAGGGCATCTGAGAAATGCAGCTGGAAGGTCACCTCCCTTCGCCGCTATGCGGAATCGAACTCCTCGACAGCTATACCTCCGGATCACACTTCGTGGCCGTGCAAAACAGTGCGCGTGAAATGAAAATGCAACGTGTATGTGGAGCTTAATTGAAGATGAGGAAGATAGGAGGAACTAGGAAATATATGCTCAACATGAGGTTTATGTCAAGTCTTATCTTTCTGCCTAATTGCATATTGAAAATGTATTTCCCAAAATTCTCTTAAAAATCCATTTATTGGACGATTGCTGTGATAGACTTAAACAGTGAGAACGGATAAAAACACCCAACCATTCTCTAATCTGAAATACCCGATTATCCGGGACTCGAACCCGGGACCTTAGGGTTGGAGCGCTAGCCCGCTAACCACTCTACCATCGCTGCCTTAATTACCAAAACAACGTAAATTTTGCTTGAAAACACTAGGATTGACCAAAATAGATGAATTATTATAGGGATTTTAGAGGATATTAAACAAGAACAAATCTAAATGCTTACATTGAGAATGCCATTAAACGAGTCAAATATACGAAATAAAAATGGCAGTTTGAAATTTTGTTGTGCTTTTAAACATAATTGAGTAATTTGCCTACATGAACGTGAAACCGGGTAATATGGAAAACCCCCACCCCACCTCCGCCTCTGAAACCAGTTTAAAGTTTATTTTTGTACGAGTTGAGCGGAGAAAATTCAGAAAAAAAATTAAAGAAATGAGGTTCTCAGCACTAATTAGTTGAAACAGATGCTCAAGATCGTTACATATTGCGTGACGTGTTGCAGAATGCATTACGTTGAAGGCATATTGGTAGTTTTAAATTGCATATAAAACGCTCCATAATACATATTAGGGTACTGAATACTGTACGAAACACACTGCTATGAATGAATTTAACAGAGGAGTTCCAAAGATTTCAGAGACTGTATAACCGTCCAAAACTTTATGATCTCTTGAGAGAGTGAAAATTTAAGTAAAAATAATAAAATCCACTACTTTGGCCTCGACTTGGTGGTAGCTATTCATAATGAATATATATGTGTAGTCTTATTCTTTTCATCAGTAAAAATAATTTTCTTCCACATACCCTATGCATTTATTTATCTATATACTTTGTTACCACCGAAGTCGCAATAAGGTTAGCTACATCGGTAAACTGTTTTTCTCGAAAAGTTGGCAGTTGAAGAAATGAAAATATGACATTAATGCTAAATATATTCTCCATAGATGACACTTGTAAATTGAGGTAGTATATTTGTGATTACAAAATATTTTATGAATACAGAAAATTTGCATCATGATTTTCCGCTGTGACATGAACTGAGCGACAATCTTAACCTAAATCATGCACGCCGATGCCATTTCGAGATCACTGTTGTTTTGTGCTTATGCCTTTTTTATGACCTATAATTTGTGTCCGCATTTCTGCAACGTTTTCGCAATGGTCTATAACGATCGGCAAAAAGAAATGACTTGCAAAATCCCAGGTGATTTCATTTCCCCACATTCCTCAGTTGTGAATGACCGTTTTCGTGAAAGTGTCGATGAAACGCAGATTAATAATTTTACCAATACGAGTCTGAATTAACACGTAAAAAAGTCGTGGGACGAATGGAAATGCTATTATGAAAATTTAGTATAAGGAACACATTCTTTACAAACCACTTCATTTAGTGCGTCATTATTTAAGGTTACCAAAACATAGACACGCACGACTAAGAAGTCGAAAGGAAATGTTAATACACTGAATAAATTACTAATAATAGGAATTTTACTCAATATTGCGAGATAAATAGAATTCCGTTTGTGTTATCAACAAATTTAAACATTCGCGCTTATCCATTTGGTCAACATCAATCCTTTATGGCCCTAAACTTTTTAAATTTGAGAAAACTGTGGTACCTTTAGTATTAATTTAATCTATTTTTATCCTGTGTGTAATCTACATAACATGTTAAAATTTCGATTAGTTTTTTAAATAATTTACAAATAATAAATCAATACTAAATAAAGCATACAAATCACTTGATCAAATCAAATTTAGTATATATCAAAGAGAAATAAGACTAATTTGGTCACTGAAGTCTCATTAGATAGCTTCGCAATTTCAAGCCGCGATTAGGTATTTGGAAAAGTTACGCCTAAACTCTCTCCATATTCACAATTTTAATTATCTTACATATTGACTTGAGTCGCAGAAAATTACTCTAGCGAACTCTCTATTTTCAAAAAATCCATTTTAATAAATGCTATAGCACTTGACTGAAATAACGGTCTTCACCAAGGTTTCAACTAATGATCCCTTAGGTAGGTGCTCATTCTGTCGGATACCCATGCATCTCTTAGCCTCTCTCGACATAAGCACTTAAGAATCATCCAACGAGCAACTAGCAGCAGTCGTGACTTTGATGCTAGTGAGACGTGATACGGAATTATCTCCAAGTGGGTCGTTATTTACTGCTATCTTGTGCACAAACATTGTTAAGCGAAGATTCTATTCCCCGCAACTTAAATGGTATCAGAATTACTGTGCAGCGTATGCCAGGAATCAACTCTCTCCCCCACTGTCCGAGTTGATCTCTTGAGCGGCAATTCCATAAATGTCCAACGCGAGAAAAGGGTAATTTAAATATATTCGCACCATCATTCACGAAATGGGTTTCAGTGAACTTCTAATTTCAGCTTTTATTTAGGAAAATTCCGTGATTAGGCATAATTCATCCTCTGCCTAAATGTAATTAATAAGGTTATATGATTTCAATTAAAATCCTTAGTGATTGAAAGAAATTGAAGGTAAACTTCTAAAGATGATGTAGGCTTGAAATTTCTTCCAGAAAGTGTGTTTTAAAACCGCAAAAACGTTAACATTATAGACACTAATAGAGCCAAACTATTGCTATCTATAATCAAAATATAAAATAATTTTTCAATGAGTTCACGAAAGAGAATTAGCTCACCTCCAGCAGACTGCGAGAAATTATTATTAGTCTATTACCGAAAGTTGCAAATAATCTTAATATTACGTCAATATTTACCTAATACTAATAATTTTACTAAATTACTACTAAGGGACATAGTATTGGATTTAACATATCCATAAAATTGAATCCAGACAATATGACTTCCCTTGTCATAAGACATCGTAGATTAAAGATATTCAGAAACACTAGCCTATACCATTATAGGTAGTCTAAAACAGGGTTGCTCAATATATGGCCAGCTTGCGGTCAGCTAAAGCTTTAGTTATTGGCTTCGTGCTAATCCTGGCAAATAAATTTTCTCGGAAATGTTCTTTCCTTTTAAAAGGGCAACATGTCGAGAACATTATGTAAGTATTCGTTAGAATTACACCTGTTTTGACAAACTTTTTTGGGTAATAAAAGGATCTTTACGCTATTTGTATGCATAGTTTTAATGATAACTATGCAATACTACATTTATAATTTATTTTCTTATACATTTTGCGAAAAAAGGTGAATTCATGACCCAGGGGACATATGCAAGGACGTTAAGGGCTGTATAACCTCCATAATTACTAATTTCTGCCGGAACTATCTATAAATAGCTACTTAAAATTTAGGAATTTGAGAAATTAATCTGAGTCTAAATACACAACTTTCTGAAATTTAATAACAAATTAATATGAACAGTTTTAATATTAACTACCAACCACTTCCATATTACAAATATCCAGGGTACTCTCCTACAAAATTAATTTTGAAAAAGAACGCTGCATGAGGTTTAGTATTCCATGAACATATCTTTCAGCTACTCTTTGACATCCTTTAATACAGACGTTACGATGTATCTATCTTAATGAGCAAGTCCGTAGGATAAGAAGTTCAGATTTCGCTTACCCAAATGAAGATTAGCAGATTGTCAGTAAGTAAGCGGGGAAAATGCATTGCTCGTGAGACGAGGCTGAATTCCGCTTTCACTGCAGGAGCCGCTAGCACGCGCCCGAAAGCGTGTCGTAATTAAATCTGTATTTGACGCGTATTTCTCCAGCGTGTGCGGGCTTAAATATTGTGGCACGCACGCGCGCTCTTAAAACAATTGAGAGAACGTGCCTCTCTCTACTTTTTTCGAGCGCAGCTTTTCTCTCGTACAGCATAGTAGCGCAAATTTTTCTTTCGTTCCAAGAAAATGTTTTGCAATTATTTCTGCTTAGCATTCAGCGCGACTCATAGGCGGTTAAGATTTGAGTAGCTTTTCTTAGTTTATCACTTGGGTCCTGGCACGAAGTATTTTAAAGTCAATACTATCAGACGTTCATATATTTCAGTCCGTGTTCGCCTTGTAATTAGTTAAAGCTTGGTTGACGGAAAGAGTTCCTCTTCAAAAAGTATATTGATTTGGAATGTAATGTAACGGCTAATGAATCATTTTACATGTGTATAAATCTTTAGGGTTACTAAATCTCGTAGTTGGTAGTTTTTCTAAATATCCCTTGCACAAAAATTAAATAAGATATTAATAATTACCTCCTGTTTATATAGTATGGCTTACATTGCATGGAAAGGTTTAACAGGATAAATATTTTCATTGCATTTTATGGAAATAGACCACTGAATTTAGTACTACTACGACATCTTTTGATGTTGGAAACGAACTCGCAAATTATGCACAACGAATCTGCTTTGCTTTACACAGCCTTGCTATTCGATGCATTCACATACTAATTTTCAAAACTCATTTCGGTCAGTGACTTATAAGGGACACACAAAGTTTATGGGTCTCGGACATTCAGTAAAGTATTTTATCTCATATTTTGACAGTTGAAACACTTTTTCACCATTAAACTTAATCTTCTTTCATTTCAGTCATTATTTAGATTTTCTGTTAACATTTATTTTAGATATATAGGTCGGAACTCTAATATAAATTTATATTAATATAAATAAATAACGACAATATTTTTACATTACTAGGAGAGCTTGGTGTATCCCTTGTTCGGTCAGTGATTCTTATGATAATTTCGTTAATCAATGAATTAAATCTTTCTTCACTTTAACAATTTTCATGATGATATTCTTGCAAGAAAAGAGGGAGAGTGAAGAAATTTAGCATTGAGTAAAGCAGATTTTCCTTTTAACGAGCAAAAATCCACACAAGTGGTTCTAATGGACAGCATACGTATAATTACTGCAATGACTTGAATACTGTCAGGAGGAAAACGTTCATTTTATTCTTCAGAAAATCATATCTCTAGAGAGAATGTTTTCCACCAGATAAGAATGCGGTTACCACCAATTTGAAAGTATTAAAAAGATTTAGAAAAAGTAAGATCACCGGAGAACAAGTGCGTCTCCAAGACTAACCAAAGAAGGCAAGGAGAGCTGTCCGGTTACGGGAGGACGACAGGCCGTCTTCTCCTTTCATGAACAGCTGGCTCAATTTCCTTGGACTAGGTCTGTTCTGTCCGGCCAACATGTAGACGCCATCAGCATAAGACGGTGGGGCCTTCCTCGTCAGACGACTGTCTGCAAAAGTCCAGGAGAATAACAAATGGCGTTAGAATGAAGTACGAGAGATTGATATCTTTAAGCTTAGTCAAGTGTGTCGGCACGTACGACAATCTTACTCGATGGAATGCCTATAAAAAGAGCACCTAAGAGCAGCTCCATGCTGGGACACCATAATCACCCCCTATTCAGAATTTGAGCTTAAAAATATCCTGAAAAAAACACGAAGAAAATTAGAACGAAGGGTGGCTCTTAGTTGAGCAAGAAGTTTTGTAATGTGAAAAACGAAATCGACAAGAACTTCTTGTTCCATTTTTTTAAAATGACTGAGCAGTAGTTATGAAAAAGCATAGACACTTTACATAGCTAATTTAAATTAATAGAAAAAGTTTCTTCACATATTTCACTGGAAAGATAACTTATTATACCTATAAAAATTTGAAACATTTCACAGACACTTTATGAACACTGGAAAAAAATTCTCTTGAGGTCAAAAAATAGTTAAAGATTAATCCCACAATCCCCATGCATTTCTTTATCTGTATATTTTGTAGGTTGCAAATAATAATCGCCATAGTCAATGCAATATGTTAATTTCTTAACATATTTCACAGCAAAGATAACCAGCTTACTTTAATA
Organism: Ladona fulva; assembly: GCA_000376725.2. Lineage (NCBI taxonomy): Eukaryota > Metazoa > Arthropoda > Insecta > Odonata > Libellulidae > Ladona > Ladona fulva. The sequence goes on along the minus strand of KZ308180.1, from coordinate 1,031,698 downwards.
AATCCAATTACTTTAATATTAACAGAAACATCCCCACCATTGTTATGGGACAATGTTGTTGAAAAAAGAGGAAAATAATTGCTAGGAAAAAATGCCATATCAGCAGCAGAAATTAAAGAATATATAATAAATATTTTTTATATAAATTTTCCAAAAATACGTCTTATGAATAACGGTCTAGAGCATAATTATCTTCATTACCATTAAAGCGATACTTAGCAGCAAAATGAAGTAAATTGAAGACGAGTTGAGTTAAATCATCATGAATATATCCAAATAGGCTTTCATTTATGAGAAGCCTTAACTGTTAGTTATAAAAAAATCTTCGTTCTATTATCTTTAAATTGATTTTACGAGTACAAGGTACACCAAACTATTGAAACTATAACAACAATTATATTTATGCAGATACATATCTCCACTAATCATATGTCAATTCAACTACTTCAACTTCGGAAACATCGCATGGCGCAAAATAGTCAATTCCACTCTCACGTTTGCGTAAGCTAATACTTAGCATACTAAGCTACAAAGCATACATTTGTACATCCCTGAAAGAAAACTACATTTACCTTCAGGCCGATAGAGCCTTAACTACTGGAAACTCAGATTACCTTCGTATACAAAAAAGTCGTAACCTTACGCTAAACATTCTCCATAAAGTAATCCGAAGTAGAAAGAGCCTAAAAACAAAAGATATATTCCCTTGGACTATATGGGAATCAATTAACACAGCTTAGCTAACCTACCAAATTCCACGACCAATAAAAACTTGCGATTCTTCGCTGGAAGAGCATCATCCCGCAAGACGGAAGTCTTTTGAACTCTTTCACAAAAACAACTCTTCCGCTTGTTGTATTCCTGATACTACTGAAATGTTAGGTGTGAGATTCGCTCAAGGAAGTTTTGAATGGACGAACACCTGTCACAATCTCTCTTAGACAAAGGAAGAAGAGAGACTTGATGGAAATGAGCAAATAGTCTTTGCAAATTTTTTATAGGGCCAAGGTCGAAAGTATAAGAAAAATTGTGCCATGCGGAAAAACTTGAGCTTGGCAGTTCAGAACTTTTTCCGGAGCAGTAGTACTAAATACAATAGATTCTAAGCAAACTAGAAAGTAACGAGGGGATAACGGATGAGTAAAAACTTAATGGACTGATGAGAGTAAGCGAGTATATCCATTAAGGAAAATTGAAAAGCTGAGTAATTGATGTTGATATTGATAACGGTAAAGAAAATGAGCGTGAATGAACAGTCCTCAAACCTCTCGAGCATTAAAGTGTACTTTAATTGCTACCGAAAGAAACACATACAAGCTAAGGTTGGTTAGAGCCTTTAAATAGAGCAGTTGTGACTTTACGACGAAAGACATGAAAATGGGAAATTTTCTTCAAACAAGGAGCATAAAAAAGTTGAGAATGGAAGAGACGAGAAGATGGCGAATCACTTCGTAGATTTACTATGATGTAATAATTTCACAAAATCAAATTATCCACTCCTTATTTTTAACTAATCTATCATCTTTCAAAGCCCAAAAACGATTTTCTCCAGCAATGCGCTTCGAGTCTCGTCGAATTCTCAGACAAGCTATCATTTAGTAATAGGAGTATAATGATAGTTTTACATTGATAATTCATAGTCTCTCTTTAAACTAAATCACCCCAAAAACACTTGATACTACAAGAAATTACCATTCCTATTTTATCTCTTCTGAGTTTGTTTGAGCCCTCTTGGTTTTACTACAATCATACCTCTAAGGAATTACGTTCTGCACCCTGTATGCAGTTTAATTAATCCAAATAGTTCCCGTGCGTACACACACCAGAATAGGCGCGTAGTAGTACCTAGTTTTTCTTTTCATTTCCTAAACTTTCCCTTAATCCATATTATCTTCACTGATGAACATGACCCGATTCAACTCCAATTTCTCTCATCTAGTATTTTCATATTTTACAAGAAGCTGATGCATGAATTTATCGCCGAAGGAAAATATTGACAGCACTATTAAAAAAGAAAAATAAAAACCCACCGATATCAGGGAAAGACTAAACTTTTAATATTTCTCACGCGAGAATTAAGACGATCTGCTGAGTAAGTGTATCGGGCGCTTCGAGTGAATGTGCGTGCAGAAATTTGTGAAGATGATGGCGCTAAAGGGAAGAGAAATAGAGAAAAACTACTCCATCCCTAAAGGTTAGACCTTGAAAGGAGAACTCGTATGACGTCCCTTTCTTTGAATGATTGGCACTAAATACTACAAGGCAGTAGTTTTTTCGCTTTACTCTCTTTGAGTACCGCAGGGAACTTATGTGGGAGGATGGAGCATGATATACAGATCTGAAGGCAAGGTCAGTGGAGCGATTAAAAAAATGGATCCAGAGATGGGGATGTAAGGATGAGAGAAGAGATATTTTTATCCCTGCTTTCAGAATCCATTCCTGAATGACCTAGCAACAAATTTGCTGGGGAAAAAGTAACCCATTATTGGTGACGTAAAACTAAATCAAAGCATGCGGAAATCATTAAGTAAAAACTAGGTAATAGCTAAAATAGAATTGTAGTTAACGATCTGATGAATTTGTCTTACGGTCAACGGGTTGAATTCTGAATCTCAAGAAAATTAAAAGGTCCACAATATAAGCTTCGCAGTAAATTACAATGGAACGAAAAGATATTTCCTCGTATGGAGGAAATGTCTTATAGCTGATAACTATGAATGATTCATGAAATGCTTTCCCAGTTCAATCATCCTTCATTTCCGGATGTCTAAAGGTGTTTAAACACATTTTATACCAAATACCAAATAACCTCTCCATAATGAATACTGAAATGAAAATGTTTAATTAAAAAAAGGTCTCTGCAAAACTGTTATCCTCTCTACTTCACCCCCACTTACAGCGAAAACAGCCAATATCTGACATTCCTTAAAAGTGATGCCCATTTTTTATTCGCATGAGCTCTAAGTATTTGATGATGGCAGTAGAGTAACTTGTAACACAGAATGGTCTTGAGTGATCTTATTTAACGTTTAACCTCTTCACTTGTTGTCAGAAGTTTTTCACCAGAAGTCAGAAATGGCAACGAAAATCCGTGTGAATATTAATATGTATTAGAGAAATTGAGTGAACAATGCAACTAATTTAGTTTCTCTAGCGAGATTAAGAAACATCGGCGACAGGTGGTAAAATAAGTTAATCACCCCCAAAAGGTGAACGTATCAAAGCTTCCGAATTCATCACCATAGCAAATTCAAACGGCAGCATGTTGCTCAAGAGGAACAGACAAAAGCATTCCTTTAGACAATTGAAAGAGGCGCTTAGATTAGATTTTCCATTTAAAGAAATCTGTAAGGTGTAGCCGAAGGCATTCGCTTGGAGAAAGAAAAACGTGTCACATTAGCAACGCTCGGAGATAATTGAACGCGCGTTATTAAAAAAAAAAGACGTTCGATAGACTTTCACGCCAGCTGCCACGAACGAATACAGGTAGTGGGAGCGAGTGTCTCTTCCTATCAACAGCACAGCAAATGAAGAGCGCCCAAATAGAAAAATCTGAATTACGGATATGAGATTGAGACACAGTAGGTCCTAGCTGTGCTCCCAGCGCATGATCAAGAGATAGAAAGTCATATCTTACTTTAGCATTACAGAAAGAATGATTGATGCATAATCTCCGATAAAATGATTGGAAGGAGAAGAAATATTTAAGCTTTCATCAATCTCTTAAAACAGTCACCAACATCGAAAGTCTAATGTGCTATTTCAAGTATTGGCAGTTTATTATTGATTAGTCAAGATTTAACAATTTTTCTCTTTTCTTCAAATCCTTCATTTTCTTCATCTACATCTTTGCAAATTTTTTTTTGCATTGCACGCTGGAGAAAATTTACGATTAATTGCCCTCCTAGGAAACTGAATGGAGCCAAGATTTTACATTAATACCCTGCAAGCAGCCTTGTAGCGTGGTACAAGGGGGGTGGAAGGATAAACAATGTTCGAGATACTGATAACATAATTACTGGGTTCAAATTAGTAAGATATTAAAAAATGTTCAAAATAATGTCAAATTTGTATTGATATTACTAATTTCTCAATCAAGGAAATTAATACTTCGCCATATATTATCGCTATATTTATTTAGAAATATCTTAACCTTACTTTAAGTGGTTTTCAAATTTTTAAAATGAACTGATACTTCATTTATTTCTATTTTACAGCATTTTATATACGATTTTAAGTACACGATAAGGATATATGTATTTTTAATTTTACACCAGTAGATACGCTGTGGTGTTTTCTGGCGCAATATATAATTTTCATACTAATTTATAAAAAGAATTCGCATGTTTCACTGTAGAAATAGTTTACCAACTATATAAACATGTGCGAATATAGGAGATCCTTATGATGTATAGAAAGGTCCCCGAATAACTCAAAGTTGTTCATCTGTCGGAATCCTCAAGGCTACTTAGTTACCTCACCATCTTTATCCTAAGATGCACTGCTCCACTCTTTCGGAAAGAATTCCTTACAAATACCAGAATAAAATCTCGTTCACACTCTTCGGAAACATTACTTCCGCGCGAACGGAATGGAATGTCTATAGTAATCCTATTGTAGCGAAGTGTTTACGAATTGGCATACGTCAAAGTAACCGAAAAAATACATTGTAAGAATTGTAAACCCAGAACGTGGCAGCTAACAAACTCAAACGCATAAATCTTTCTTACATGCATAAGATCATAAGGCATAAGTATCATAAGGCATAAGTATCATAAGGCATAAGTATCATAAGGCATAAGGCATCATAAGTCACCTTTTAACCAATCCTAACAATACCAATAATAAGTACATTGAACATCCAAATCATTAAAAAAATTTAGCATTCCATCAAGAAGTTACACATGGAGAAAAATTTCCTAAAAAATTTGAAAATTTTAAAAGACACACACGACGTTCTTCATGCGATTAATCGTACTTTTCAGTTCGAACTTGAATGAGCGGCGTATTCATAACTGGAATCCATAAATACTCTAAAAGAGATTGCAAATACTCAGCATTGCGCGAGAGAAGTATTACATATTGACTGTTTCAAATGGAATCTCCGAAGAATCAAAGATAGAACTCGACAAAAATGATGCGATTTGAAGTCAAGTACTAAAGGGTATAAAATTCTGCTGAGGTATTGAGCGAGTATATTGGAAAAGTTGGCGGTGAACTGACCTTAATATTTATTATCACATAACTGAAGGAAATGTAGTATTTCTGAAGGCCGAGATTGTTTTTAATTCTCATAATTAATAGGGAATTATTTAAGAATCTTAATTGCAAACCTCAACATGGGAAATTCCTGTATCACTAGGTCATTGTATTTTTATAACACTACCATATTGGCACAGAAAACCGAAGTACAATTTTTGGCAGAAATCGCAGAGGAAGTGGTCCATATCTAATTCAACTTAAATTTCTACCTCTTATGTTATGCAATTTAAACTACACAATTTCACCTACTTTCATTTAATGTTACTCAAGTTTTATTCTACATTGCTTAGGATCTAAAGCAGAAATAAAATCTTACTTATTTCCACATTTATTTGCAAAATGACCGGTTTCGGACCAGCTCCGCCATCATCACCTGATATATTCGTGGAAATAAGTAGTGTGATTTTTATTTTTACTTTGGATCCATTCCATGGACTTCTACGTGGTAAATACTTCCACAATCTATTTTTACATTTCTTTATTTTGTGTAAGATCAATCGAGAATTTTGTTTCAATAATAAGAAATTCCCATTTCATCTTTCATTTTCATATGTGAATGACATTGGATTGGTGAGAAACATTTTCCGCCAACAAATATCAGGAACTTTTGTCTCCAAATATCTAATAGATTCTACCGAACAAGGTAGCACAGAATAACTCATAGCAAAATCGTGACTATAGGAAACTTTGCGGGCTGAAAAAAAGCACGAGGTCATTGTTGCAGGAGCTCGAAATGGGAAGACATGAAGAGAAGTGAAAGTGAAAAGAAGAGGTTAAAGCCATCGGTAGCACCCTTCTCGAAAACAAGAAAGGATGCATAGGAAAGATCTTCGATTGGGGAGAAGTCTATTGTTGCGGCAGTCACGCTTCGCATCGGCGAGCATTTTCAATCTTGTGAGTCGAATACAAATCTCCCTATTGATAGCGCTCGCATGGTCCTAGAAACAGCTGCATCCTACGCAGGAACACTTTTTCGATCTTCAATCGTATATATCCGCTTGTCAAAATGGCAAGACATTATTGTGCAACAGCAGTAAGGAACCGAAAGAGACGTTAATTTCAATGGAAACTATCACCCATTAATAAAGGAATATGTAAGGAGGCTAAGTCAGTGGTACTCCTGTGAAGGCCCGAGTTATATAAATTCCTTCCATGCGCGACACACATCACAGATGCTAATGTTTAATGAAGATAAATTTAAGATGATGAAGATAACCTTGGACGATCCGACAATGAGCGCAAAATAAGAGAAATAAAATAGATGCCAGGACGAGTCGTTTTAAGAATTCATTCTTTCCGCGAACTATACATGATAACAACAGGCTAAAAAAATAGACCGAACGCCCGGTGTTTTCACCCCCTGCCACACGCCGTAAGGCGGCTTGCAGGGTATTTATGTAGATGTAGATGTAGATTTAAATTTCGATTTTAATTATCGTACACAGATTTATTTCCGAAATTATAAAGTACACAAGCCCGACGCTCAACCCTCACTTTCAAAATACATTATTTAATGTGGATGTTTTACCAGTAACATTCCATTGTGTTCTATATATAAGCGCATAATAGCGAAGTAGGTGCTATCATATTAAATTAGCTTAGTCTGTGGCAAACATTTTGATCTCACGTTCATCCGTAAAGAGTTGACTGAGTACTCATCCATTATGGATAAAATTCCCAAGAGACTTGGCTTGAAACTTACTTTACACTAGGAGAACTGCACGATATACCAAGAAAACCACCCTTTCTTCCTATTATCAACTATTATTGCCAAGAAAATGTTTTACAAACTATTTCGGCTATAAAAATACTTTCGCGACGTACAATGATCTATCTTCATTTTATCGTTCGTTTATGAGAAAATTATTAGTGCGTTAATAACGTCACAAAACTCTCGCCGAGATTTTATTTTCTATCGAGAGAGTTATTCATCTCGAGAAATGCTCAGCATGCAACCCATTAAGCAATTAATCATGCTCCAATAAACGCAACATAAAACAATTTAATATGAAAGGCTTCGCTATGGGACGACGAGGCAAATACGCGCAGGTGAAAGGATTGAAAAAACGAACGTTATTGAAAATATCGAAAGATACCAAGGCTTTTGATAGACCATTATATCATATAAATTCCGTTATACAGCATGCCTCACGATTTTTATGTATTGCCCGATTGGATTTTTTAATGTTCTTTGATGAATTACTCAGATGAAAAGTTTTTGCTAAGACTTCTTACAAGTAAAAAAGTTTTACCTCTTTTTAAAATACGAAAAGTTTTTGCAGGGAAACTGGTTTCCAAAGCATGGTATTTCGCATTGCGGTAAAATTGACGATAATTGGTCCTCTCAAGCGATAAAACTATCAAATACAAAGTTAGACACACTGAATTGTTGCCATAGATTGTTATTATATTGAATAACCTCTTAACATTTCAACCTCTTGAAGAGTTTGTGTTACCCCGTTGATTGTTACTATGAAGCTATGACCTGTTAGAGCAAAAACTTGTTCTCGATAAGCGGGTCGGCACCGAACCTATCAGCTATCCATAACTGTACAACTTAAATAACTACGTTGAGTTGATACATCATACATGCAATACGAATTACACAAATACAGAGCAAAAAATACTTGAGGTTCTCTTATACGCAAGCGGATGAGCAATTTATTACAATTATTCCTGAAAATAAGTGCGCAACGACGATTTTAAGGCAAAGATGACACAAACGCTCGATGACAATGAAAATTAGCGAATGATTGGTGGGAAAAAAATGCGGAAGAGCCCGCTACGGAAGATATAATTAAGATAAAGGCGGAGAACTATTAAATAGAATTAGCTCCATTCTTTCCCTCGCCAGTTTCCGCCGCCTCAAGCCCGTCCGTGAGATAGACAAGGTCAGAATGAAGATCGCCTAAGAATATGAAGGTAGTCATCGCAAAAAACACTGGTCGCGGACGAGAAGAATGGACAGCTGATTTGAGGCACCGTCACGCGAGAGAGGGTTGGCCGTGGGCCTAAGCAGAAGGCCACAGTAATGGTCAGCGGAGATATTCTGGAAGATGCGGTTAGCGAAAGGAAGGAAGAGTAATTCAGAGCGAATATCCATTACGTGATCCCGTCGATTGACGTAGACGGCACTCCATTCGAAGTGCTTCATTTAAAATTAAGAGGCTATGGATAGATAATTGAAAAGATTGGCAGCCCACTAAGATATGTAGCCTCATTACTATTTCTCGATATCATTTGTTTAATCATACTAAAAATTTCAAATCAATCTGTTGAATTTACAAAGGATTTGCGCTTAACTTCGTTTACACTGACCAACTGCAAGAAAGGTGACTACGATCATCTAATGCTATACAATGTGTTAATTTACCGAAGAATAAGCTTTTTCTAACGTTTCCACTCGCATTAGAGCTAACGTTTAGGCTCCTGGCATTTTAATAGCAATGCTTGATTACCGAATCCTAAGTTTACATTTCAAAGTCATTTTTCTCGCAATAACAAAATATTGAAAATGTGATAAAAAAATGTGATAAAAACGATATGATATATACCGAAGTAAATTCACAAGCATACCTTCGATTACCAAAGACTTATAAACAATGGTATTACATTCTACTATTATGGAAATTAAATCATACATTGACAACTGTGAGAAGTTTTTCTACATTAAAAAAAGAATCCATTTACCATTAAATTACCAATAAATAAAATTTTAGTCCAATTGAAGTGTCATGACGGCAGCCTCTTCTCAATAGGAAGGTAGTATGAAGATATCGATTGTATAATAATTGATATTGAAATGAGCCCATTAACAGTTAAATACAATTAAAGGTTCTTAAATATTTCTTTAATCTCTCCTGATTAATTCTGTACTATTAACAATTCATTAGTTAAAATGATATTGGCTGAGAAGAATAGAAAAGACCTTCCTCCAAGTCCGTGAAAACCGTTTCGGAAAATTTTCATTTTCTCAAGATGAAGCGATGATAGCGCGCGTTCTTGATAAAAACCGTGAATTTGAAAAGGACGCGTCCTCCAACGAGAACAAGCTTCGTGCCCTCAGTCAAAGACAACGCAAAGCATATTACGGAATTCTTGAAAAATTAGAAGCTCCAAATTAGTGTACGCGTTGCGACCTCCAGACTGAGGAATCTACTTCACAACGAAGGCAGACGATCCGCCCACTTGTACTACGTAATTATTTCCTCTCCTTTGAACCATATTTTCCGCCAGTTTCTCCTTTTCTAGATTATATCAGTCGATTATTTTGCTTTTACGTTACTCACTGAACATCAAGCGAAATAGTTATCGGTGATCTGTACTACAAAGAGCTCTAATGTAAAAAAGTGGTCATTTTTATTTTACTTGAACCAATTCTTCAAGAAAATTCCAATAATTATTGAAATTCAATAACTCTTACGAAGAAAATGCAATCATAAATAATATTTCTTTATTTCCAAGATAATATTTGATATTTCAAAATCAAACAAAAAAGTAGTTGTAAGGTGGAAAAAAAGATTTACTGCTCTCAGTTCCGTCAAGTACTGTGTCAGCATAATTTATGAAAAGTTAATTTGCTCTTCGAAAACAACTATCAAAACATTAGCACAACAAGCAAAGTGGAAAACCGCAACGAACGAACGATTTTGTAAAAAAAATCAAACTTCATATTTTAAGTAGTAATAAAATGTTCGAGGAAAACTTTTTAACATATCGAACCATCGCAATGGTCACGTGATCTATTATTGCTAACAAGAAGACGCAATTGTTTCCACTGGCATCTCGATCACGTCATATTAAAAGACAGCAGAAGAGCTATTGAAAGCCAGCTGGCAATTTCATTCGCTAATCTAATGCACCGGAACAAATTGGAAGATTCAATGGGCGAGATATAATTAATCTCCTATCCAGCGCATGACCCTATTTAAGATTCCTCGCTATCTTTCTATTGCTGCCCGTAGGTGGCCGGAGTTGAGTCCGTGAAGATGCGAAATCACGAAACCTTTTGCGATCGAAGAGTTCGTGATCGGATTGAGATATTTCCTCACACGATTTCCATCTTATTCTCTCATCGACATCTCCCCATTGCTCATCCCCATCTCCAGAGTAGTTTTTCTTCATCAGTTGATTTAACTTCCATCCGAAGAAAGATCTATTGGTTAAGAAGCGATGAAATCTTTAAGGATCCTTTTACACAATTTATATAATAATTAGAATATTCATACATTGAAACGGCTTAGCAAGGATTCTTGTTAACTAGAGTATTACCTACATGCACAGCCGTCCCAAGACACAGGCGAGCCGAACGGTGGCATGACGTTATTCCGAGGTTTTTATAAGGTGCAGAAACCTTTTTGGTCATTATCATGATAAATAGAATGAATTGTGGAGAGTACAGATGATCGGTAAGTCGTTAACAATTTTCCTAATAATTGATGTCTTATTGTTGACGGAAATACTCAAGCAATTGATACTTACTAGGAAGTTTTTTGGTCAGGTTTTTTAAATTAATTTGGACTAGAAAGTTCCTGGAATTTATCGAACAAGACCAATAAAAATCGCCATTTATTGGAGTGCACTTGCTTTTCATTTATCAAACTTTTCTTTGATTTAATACTAATTAGTAATTAGAGTAAACATATTAAAATGATCTTAACGTATACTACTGTTGACATTTTTCATGAATCCAAAACAATCGTCTCTTGGAAATTAGGAGCATTTTATAAAAGACATTTTTTAAATATTACTAGGATAGGCGCAGCTTGACTCACAGCCCGAAGCACCACTTCACCTCAGAGCGGTCCTGTCTACATATTGCTGTGGGATTTGATGAATTCCCTAAAATGTTAATTTAGTGGTAAGATTAAAAACTCATTTGAATGACGAATCCATTGTGAAAGATTTTTTACTATTTTCTAATGTTTTGTGGTGAAACCTTTGATATCAAATTACACACAAACACAGTCCAATTTTTTAAACTATTACAGGACAGTTTATGTCAGTCATGTTATGCCCAACTTATAATGTAGACGTCTGTTTTATAAGTACGAGAAGAATTACACCTTATGCAATTCTATTAAGCTCTCATTTAAATCACGTTAAATGGATGATGTAAGAACATTTAAATTGTTTCATTTCCGTTGTTTGCCCGTTAGCCTCATCGCTTGAGTAAGTTAATACGGTATATCCGGTCTTTTTCCATTGTTTTGATTAGTTAGATAAAATGTTCATTTAAAAAGTATTTCACTGAGAAAAAACAGCCAAATATATGTATCTCATTCTCTAATATCTCATCTTTGAAATCTTACATATGACTTTCCAATCCATTGTGTATGTTGTCTTAATTATTAATATTTTCCTACAGATGAGTTCGATAGAAGTTAAATTTGAATTGGGAGAGTTTTAACATGAAATTTCTTGCGAAAAAAGCAGAAAGATCTTTTTCAAAGGTTCTGTCAGTTGAGCCCACTCACTATTCCCACGGAAGTCGGCGGGAGATCTCTCTTCTAAATCTTTCGAATCAAATCTTCTGGGAGGGATTTATTCATTTTTAATATCGTATTTCTAACTGGATGAAATTCCAACATTCTTTCTTATTCTTCAGTCAGTAGTTCATTTGCTGAGTGTTAGAGTGTTCCCTCGGACCTTACGGATTTTATCGCTTAAGTAAATGCTGGTTTTCCGCGGCATTCAGCTCATCAGTTACTATCTCAGAATCCACATCTCCAGTCCTTTTTATGTATATTTACTTGAGCAAATTACCATAATCCCGTGAGAGAGTGCTGATATGAATCCATAATTAGCCTCCACGTGTATGCAAGGATAGTATTAAATGAACATTAATATTCACAAATTTTGAAGGCAACCCTATTCTTTTGGCAAGGGGTTACTTCCTGAATAATCCTTTGCTTGATATCTTCACCCGAGGTGATCATCACGCTATTTGTTGCAATATAATAGCTCCTTGAATACTTGCATGAAAATTTACACTAATAAATTATACACCAGACAATTAATAAAAAAATACTATTCGATGCGCAGCTTAAACATTTTTATGAGCAAAAACTAAAGCCGAATAAATAAATTTAAATTCAATATGGTTGGTGGACATTGGTTTCATGTTTTCAGTTTTGCTTCTGAGAAACTTCGTGAACCAGACGCCTTTATGACTACTCAATCAGCAGCCTGAAATTTATAAAAGCAATTAAACATTTATAGCGTAAATATTTCGAAATAGTCCATTTCATGAATACATGCATGAATTTTGCGCGCCATGCGAACTAGCATCTTTCTTCCTTCAGTCTGCTTCTCAAGAAATGAGACCTAGTACAGATCTGACATCGCTCCGGCATCAATGAATAAGAATCACATAACGTAACATGGAAATTTCAAAGATAAGATCGACGGGAGAAAGCTTCTTCTTTCGGCCGAACTCGCGAGGAAATAATTTGTCGAGAAATCATCGGTGATTTCTTGAGCTTAACGAAACATCGCCGAATTCAGCTCACGTTCCTTCAGAAGAGATTAAAATAACGATCCACGCTATCGCGGACTAATGTCGCAAGTGATCCATCACGCATCAGTAATGAAACCCCGGGGCGGATTAATTTGCATTACACTCAAGCCAGATGAAAAGTATTACATAAAAACTCCCATTTGTATGAAAACACAGCTCAACTCCTGACCTTGCTGATTATAATTAGTGCCTTGTGGTCTGTATGCTATATGAGGAATTCCATTAACTTTACTCGATGCTATTTACATTTATATCTTACGCATATTATTTGGTGTGTCTTAATTTAGCGGAAACCTGACTACAGTTGCGGTAAACTATTTATTTTCCAGTTTCCTATTAACGACCAACCATTTGCATCTTTGGGATTAAATAACTTATTCTCCAACTAAAATAACATCTTTGAAGGATAAAATCTTTAGTTACGTACAAGCACTAGATTTAGATTTATACCCCGCAAGCCGCCAGTGGTGCATGGCAGGGGGTGAATTTCACTAATGAGAAAGTGAAAGATATTCGACGAAATCTTATTACTTCTCTCCCAGAACATGAGGGTTTATATTTTATTCTAAAGTAAAGAGTGAAATATCTTCCTTGAGTTGGTTCATTACTTTATCTTCAAGATTTTGCTTTATTTTTACACCATTAGTGCTTCAATACTTCCTCTATTTTTTCTCTAAAATACTTTATTTCATTCCATTTCTCAAACTTTATCTATAATTCATCTCTTTTTTCTTTCCAGCTTTTAGAGTTTTAACTCATATCCTTAGGACTAAAATAGGACTTTCATATAATACACTGGAGATACAATATTTCTACGTTTAAAAATTCATGTTAACTATTATAGTCCCTATCTGAGAAGAGAGACTGATAAACCTCTTCAAAAAGCACTGCTTCCGAGAAAATTAGACTTCCGTGGTGTCTAACTAAAAGAACGTTTCCAAATAAGTTTCGTTAATACAAGAGAAAAATTGTATCTAGAAAATACAAGAGATCAGGAGCATATATCACACATCCGTTTTGAATATAGACATTTTTCATAACAACAAAATGAAATGGATGAGGAGCTATCTAAATTCTTGGAATAATACCATTACCCAAACGAGAAAAACTAAATACCAAAAGGTATTTTCATGGCACTACTCCGTTGAGAACTTATCCCTGTGGAGGAGAAAAACCCGCGATCTGTGGATGGAAGAAGGAAATTACCACAATAATGATGACACGAGAAGAGAAAGTTAAGACATAGATGAGGATGTCTGAATGAGCGATGCCTGGCCTTCATGCAACGAAGACCATGTGCCCTCCGCCGAGAAATCACTGCAGGGGATGGAAAAAATCGCTCCAAAGTAAGCGTTATCTAGCGAGACGAGAACTGAAAAAGAACCAGCGTCTTATTCGCGATTAATATCTCTGGGAATATTCAAGCTACGCTCTTTCTAGAGAAATCTATCAATTAAGAGCTGCTCTATTCCCTTGAAAGTACAAGCGTAGATCGCTCTCCATCCCATCGACAGCGATCTGTGTTGACGGTATGATTACGAACGTTCATCGTAGAATTCGAAACGTTTTTCTTCCGTCAGATAATTTTTACGAAATCTGATAATACAACGTGATCAACACGTGCATTGTAGAAACGCATAGATTATTCGATTGGTATGCTGGGAGATTAAGGAAAGGAAATGAGGTTATGAAATAATTGGGACTGTTCGAAAGAGAATATATGATCAAATTCTAGGGTTTTAAATTCAGAATAATTTATTTTTAACGCAGTTTCTAAGAAATACCACCCAAACTTTTGACAATCCATCCGAATTCTAGTCTACGAAGATAGATGAAACATTTATAATGAAAATTTCGAAATTTCAGTCAAAAATATAATACCCAAAAATGGATTTTAAGAATCATATACTGAATGTAATCGGTATATTGCTTAGGAAATAACCCTCCAAAATAAAAAAAAATACCTTTCTTAATCTTCAGTTGTAGAACGGAAATTTCAACTTGAAAGAGTTAAAAATATCACCATAGAATGCATTTAAGTGCAATAGTGCGAGATAAAGAGGAGACCCACGACCTTAACGAGCAGATCACGTGACTAACAACTAGATTTCACTTTCGAAGCGCTTTGGAAAAGCAAAGGGAACGATGGAGAATTTCAACCGTGAGAATTAGGACTCAAAAAGAAGTTCTGAACAAAAGATGAACACTCAAAAGAGAGGAGAAAGAATAGACCAAGTTGACTTCGCAATAAAATAATGGTTTTAATGGAATTTTCCTAAGCTCCAAGTGGAACCAATTTAGTGAAATTTATAAACATGAGCCTCTATTGTCTGACTGTATAGTAAGTGAAGCAGTGTTTCGTAGTGGTAATTGGATTTAATGAATATCACGACGAAAATGAAGAGAACTATACGAAACACAATAAAATTGTTTTTTCTAGTCATTTATACTCCACAGAATGTAGATTCCGATAAAATTTACTGACTAAAGCAATTAAAATAATTTTGGGATCAAAAAGTAATTACCTTCATTAACTACAACTCAGCTTAAAATTAAGATGAAAGTGGGCTAAATTTCATTATGTTGGTGGTCATACACAGTGAGCCATGAAAGATGGACTCTCAGCAACGTTCTTAAATTCTCGAAATATTTTCGTCTCCTAATAAACTTCACGTCCTTCGCCACTACCGAATGGTTTTCTTCTGAAGAGCCAACGACTATAATATTGTCATCTACGAATCAACCTAAGCCTTAACTGTCTTCATCGGACGATGTGTTGGGCTTACGTAGAATAAAATTCAGTTCCATTCTACTGATTCTAAGGATGTCTAAATAAAATAAATATTAAAACACTTAAAACATCTCACGAGTTCGTCGTAAAGAACTACCATCTGCATATACACTGAACAGTCTGGAACGACTTTAACGGTAAGTTTTTTCATAAATGCGATATTATCATCACAGACGCTACAGACCAACAATTCCAAGTATTCTACAACCAACTCAAACGCGAGAAAGTTAGGCAAGGAATTTAATATACAAACATTTTCCGGTCACTAATTAACTGCAAGTCAGTCTTAAACCTTAAAATGTTCTTTTATGCAAATAGATCATTTCAGTTTGAATATTTCAGAATATTGTGATGTCAAAACACTGAATTGCGATAGCATAAGCTTACGCTACTTCCTTTCCACGGACAAGATTTCCTCTCATTCAAACACGGAAACATCTCTTCAAAAGTTTTCACGCCCCCTCTCATCTTCACCTTGACTCGGAGTAGCACGTGAAGTGATGCGTATACTCATTGTATACTCAATCCATGACGTCAAATGTCCATCTACTCCTTTCTAGGAAGTGCAACGATAGAAACGGGTAGAAATCGCTGTTACGTCCAAGGAGATTTCAACGCCAGAATACGCAAGCACCACATCATCCAACTAAGACGTTACCTGGTGAAAAGAAGTAATTCCGCAATTTTCAACCATCCTAATCGAGCGAACCTAATCTTATTAGGGTAATAGAATTGGTATCTAATCTTCGGCACTTAAGAAGCTAGCTTAACTAATGGAAGTTACCTTATTCCACAGACTGCTTTGTGCATTTATAGTAAAGGGTGTAACTTAATGGTTCGAAGCGATTTCGTCATGGTTTTGACTTCGCGATTTAGTCAACGGTACAGCGCTTCTTCCTTCCCTGGTCGTCATGATGAGTGTAGGAAGTGATCGTGGGTAGAAGGAGCTAAGATTCATCTCATCCGCTGCCTTTCAACTTTCCAAGCACTCTAAACATCGCAGGGAAGGCAATTAAAACCTTGTAGGAATCCATCATCAACATCCCGAAGTCATTGTGAGGACGCCAGTCTTCCGAACCATCGTTTTCTTTTTTGATGCCTTTTCAGTTGTCAAGAGAATTAAAGGAAAACGGGATCATAATGAAATGACGTTAAGAAAGGTATTGTGAATGGGGCTAATTAGACGGAGTACATTGAAGTTCAGACTGAGAAAAAAAATGGCGCAATTTCTTCTGTTCGTGAAAGGTGTGCACGAGTAACAGTTAACTTCTGATGAACTCCAGCTGACGATCATATTCTGGAAACACCTTTCAATGGAAACTTAATTTCTTAGTTATTGGACGTTGTATTATTCCTCTCACGTCTCCTAAGCGATAACAATCTGCCGTAACTGACTCATCAGTGGTTAACTAGTCTCACTCATTCTTTCACGAGCATCGTGTATTAGATAAAACTACGATAGATCAACTGAATGACAAAGTGAAGATAAGTAAATTATTGGCCGTCTAACTTAATTATAAGTTCTTCAGCTATTTCTATTAGAACGTTTGATCAAAATACGTACATATATTTTGATAAATGTCTGCAAAAATTAACCTAACTACACGAAGAAAGATTTATAATAAAACCAGTACCATTGTATTCCTTATTTTGAAATAATTTCGTTCAAAAAGGAACCTTACGCGATAGCTTGATTGACTTTAAGTAGCTTATTTTCTTATTAGCTACCAACTCATATCTCGAAATTGAATCCCTAAACCTTGACAGTAACTTATTCTTGCACACTTTGTGATGTTGTAAGGTACATTCAGAGCTCAGAAATTAACCTACCCTTTTAAGTGGGACAACTGCTAAGCATAGAAAATTACTTTGCCACGAATAAGAATCAAGATCCATCTCGAAACAATAGTGTACATGATGACCTCTGACGGATGGACTGCTGCTGCTTCCTTTCGAAAACTTATGTACCGAGTGTTTTGCAGAGGAAGTGCGGCCAGTGCTGAATAATGAATACTTTAAAATTTTAAATATCCGCTACTTTCTGAAAATTTCGGAAAAAAAACATTCTTAAGGCCATAATTGAGGCCGAGACATTGGCTTACAATAATTTCTCCAAGCACTTACCTAAATGCTCTAAAATGCAGAGAATTTCAGTGATTAGTTTATGATGTTCAAAATTATCTACTCAAATCACTACTATTTTCAACGTGATAATCACTTAAACAAGCAAATATCTGCGTTAATATTACTCTCTTGACTAGAGAAAATCAATTTGATTCAATCCACTGCAACAAAAACTTAAAGAGGCTAACTTATTACGAATAAAAATAAAAATACAAAACATCTGTAGATGTAGATGTAGATCTGAAACGGGAGAACGTGTGACTAAAATGTTAAATTAATAAGGTTTGACGTTAACAACATCACTATAAATAACGTATCGGTGATTGTTGGAAATGCAAAATACTGAAGGATGTTTAAACGATAAGTAAAGAAGAATTCATAAAAGAGGAGACTAGGTTTATTGAGCAACATTTCGTGGAATACGATTCTCACGACATTCTTCTTTCTCAGAGGAAAAATTTTCCCCTACAATTTTGGGCCGCTATTGCACGAAACGTTCTGCCCCACGCATATCTTGGCACGAAAATCTTTTGAATGCAGTTCCTGAGCTAAGTTCAAGATATTCGGATTGGATATTTCTTCAATAAAAATATTTATAACAATTTTAACAATCTTTTACTGACCAAGTTGCCACAGTATCCTAATGCGTTAAACTATCCTTCTCAATTATATAAATTTTTCTTTATTCTTTTTACTTTACCTATAAGTGTTTCAAAACTTCGTAATTTACGATTAACTCTTAATTAGAACCCTTTCATCATTCCTCCTATGTAAGAGTACATATTTTCTGAATCGGAATTTTTCACTTTCACACTTTTTTCTAGATTGTCTATATTTAATGCTTGCTACGTCATTGAACGCCGCTTTCAACTATTTTTGCCTCTATTTTTCACTGGGTAATTATTTTATCGAATATTTAAAAATCGTTTCTTTAATATATTTTGGCAATAATTATTTGTAGGTTTGCGTAGGATTTATCAAAACCGCTCGTCATTCCGGCTGTGGGTACTTTTTGTAAATCTGATCTTTTATTTCGTTAGCATTATTTGCATCCAGAAACTATTTTTCGATCAGTATCTGTAATTTTGTTAAGTTTTGTTCGTGAATTTCATTAAAAATAGCGATAATTTACAATAAAGAAAATAATTTTATTCCTTCCAGAAAATACAGATATTAAAGAAATTAATTTGAAAGAACATCGGTACCCCATGAGTAACAAATCACTATATGTGGGGTTACATAGCCGAGGATACTTAAGTTCAACCTCGTCGGAATAAGGATGTTATTTATTTATTAAGTATTTATTTTCCTCAAACAAAAAGGTAATCCCAAACGAAGTTTGAACTATAAAAAATATTATTTTCCATTAAAGAAAAGAATTTAAATACTTTCCTTGAAATTAAAAGATACAACTTAAATCATAATATATACGGTGGCACAGTAAAAGCTCCGTAAGACAAATGACGTAAGATTTAACTTGTTTCAAATGTGATTGCTAAAATTTGGTCGGTAGTGTGCTATCTTATGAGAAGATGAAAATGTTTCCGTGATTAATCTCTTACGTCTCAACTGATATCTTACGATTTGGGGTTATCTGTAAAATTAATGGAAGCTAATTACGTTACTCCAATATGTTGTAATATGTAAATCATCGTTCATTGTTCTGTAACTTTTAACCCGAGGCCGTTACCAGATCATGCAAAAACCTTTCATTCACAGCTGCCGAGCGGGAATTTCTTCGGTATTTCTTCCCTTGGGCAAAATTTTTAGCAAATTCCGATTTCTCTTCTCGTCAAAAAATAATCACCGAACAAAAAGCTTATGAAACTGGTTGGCAGCTTCGGGGCGACCAGACCACCACCTATTGATCTCAGATTTCAAACCCTCAGCCTTAAAAAATAGAGCATGGATTTGGGACATCTATGAATGAATTTAAACTGTTTCTATCAATTAACACAAGCTGGAAAAGGTGAAATGTTATAATTTTCACTAACGAAGTCTCTCATAATATTGGGCTGTACCGCAGGACAGCACAGTTTAAGAAAGAGGGTTTCATCTAAATCTGTAGTAAAAATCTTAAAACCAACATTTAAACATTAAAATCAACCTTCCTTTAGTTTTACGTGAGTTTTTGGGGAAAAGTGTATTACGAAGATGTTTGATGTTCGTTCATAATCACTGCCTGAAATGAGCCAATAAGAGCAGCAAAATATTTGAATTACTTGACGAAAGAAAATTATAAGATTCATTTAATGTGACAGACAACTATGTTACCAAAAGTTCTCAGCAGCCTTTGAAAATTATCTGCTCACTTAAGTTCCATTATGTAATACATAACAGTTGATTAGTCGAAAATTTCCTTACCTACTAACGTCGCGTTGGTTATTTATTACACGAAAATAACCTCAAGGAAACGATGGAGTCTTTCTTGGTGAGAAACTCCAGAGGATATCCCGTCTGTGGAAGACATAACCCCACTTTTAACCCAACGTCTAAACACGACTTCCTCGCAGCTAACCACCGAGCGTTGAGGTCTCCAACCCCTCCACCGGTCCCGCCGTCTCCTCTCATCTCCTCCCACTCATCCTTAAGTCGATGGGGTCCCTCTCTGGGTCCCTCCCTCTTCAGCCCCTCCTCTTTCATTCTGACCCAGTTTCGCGGAAGGAATTGCGTCAGAAGGCCGTGGTTCCTCCTACCACCACCGTCTCCTTTGAACCGTCCCCTCACCAAAGCGAGTCCAACCTACCGTCTCTTCCTCCTCCACGCCACTGCCTGCACCCTACCCATAGAGGAAATTCAACTTGCAGCCGCGAAGCTCCTGCGAGATGTTATTGCCACACACCCTTCCTTCACCCTGTCCTCCATTACGCTCATTTCGGCCGGGATACGAATAAGGAATGGATGATGGAAGATAATGAAGCTCGGGGAATCGAATTTGCACGAATCGTATCGATAGTGGTTTTTCAAAGCGCGTGAACGGATTGCCCGGAGAAGATACACTTAATAGTAAAGCGCGTTTGGTTTTTCATCTTGGATATATAATCAGTCCGATAACAGAGGACGAGGAGGAAATCGAGTTAAATACAGAACAGTCTTGAATATCTCATTTTCAGCAGTCCGAAGGTAATTTATTAGAAACATAGAGAAAGGAGAATAAACTTACATGATTCGAATACCCAAACGCTGATACAATGCTTCGAACAGACTCTTAATCAGCCAAGTAAAAGGTATTAATAAGCGTTTTTATGAGTCCTTAAGTAGAGCAATGGAGAAAAGGAGAATTTTTCTATTCCATTTCAGAATTGCGTCCGTCTAATCGATGCAATTACCTATAACTATCGTCGTAATTGGAGAAGTAAATAATTTTACTGCTTTTAATATATTT
This sequence comes from Ladona fulva, assembly GCA_000376725.2. Lineage (NCBI taxonomy): Eukaryota > Metazoa > Arthropoda > Insecta > Odonata > Libellulidae > Ladona > Ladona fulva. The sequence continues at coordinate 1,010,617 of KZ308180.1, read as the reverse complement.
CAAATCGGGCTCAGCTCAAGCCAAAAAAAATTAGTTACGGATTTACGTGCAGTAAAATATTTTAGGATAACTGCGATTATTTCAGCATATGTATTCTTGCTAGTAAGAGAAAGCTGAATAAGTAGGAATCCTGTTCCTTACAGCAAATGTTATCGAAATGGAACCTTTTAATCATACGTTGCATATATTTCATGCTTCGCACCGCAAGGTGACTCGCGGGTACAATGTGTAAGAAGGTTTAGATGTGGCGCAATAGTATTAAATTGTTTCGGATTCTTTAAAAATCAATTTTATTTTTGTTGGTTTTGACGTGCAAGACCCCTAGAAAAATGTAAAATGATAAATTGATAACTTTATGCGTAGCAAAATTATTACGACTCTGATAGAAGGGCAAAATAACATGACAATTCAAATGCAAACAAAGGTTTTCATTCTCGACTAATCGTTACTTCAACGCCTACAGCTCAATGTGGGAAAACAAATCAAAAAAGGCTCGATTCAGACGAATAGTTTTACTTTTAAGGACTAAAATGGGTAAAGGATTATCCCGTGAACTTTACGATGTATTTACAAAAACGTTTGGATAGTTTCGCCTAAATATTAAATATAATTTCCTTGGAACTTTAGCTGATTATCAAAACTAACAAGAATTACTAAAATAATTATTAGAAGAATCCTAAATTAACTTTTCTTTGAACTGTTATGACTCTTAAAGAATGGAAAATAAAAACCGTGATAAGTAAGACTTAAAATTACTCTTGCAAGGTTACTCCAAGTACAAGTATGACATTTAAGTCTAATAAATAATCCCAACAAAACAAAAGCTATTTTTGTTTCTATTTTTTAAATCATGAGACTAATCTTCATTAACTACACTCTGCCTTATGAAATATGAGCTTGCAACTACTCATTTAACACACAACTACTCTACAGTATCCATTCTCAGTTTTCAGGTCGAGCGATGCGCTATCAAACTATTAAAAAGATTACCCAAGATAACTTATTAAGCACCTTCTCAAGAAGTTAGTAAAAGTCAGGGTAAGTCATACATTTTTCATTTTTAATGCGTTTTCAGTGATGAAATGTTCAATACTAAGCATAATTTTAAGGTCGAATGCCTTCGGAGCTACCGCAACTCAGGAGCTTTTCGGAAGAGAAAGTGGACGATCCAAGCAATAGGGAAAGAATTTTATCCCCAAATTATGTCGAATGAACGTCGAACGAAACTGATCTAGAGATTTCAAGGACACTTTCACGTTCGGAACGTCATTAGGATATTTCAAACAAGCTACCAGAAATTGATTTTTGTAATACCGCGAGATGTGTCGTAATCACGATCCATTTTCCAGCTATTATTCTGATTCCTTTCAATTTTTGATTCCAATTCCAGACCGATTTTTGCTCAAACATTGCATTTGAAGGCAATTCTCTTGAGAAGAATGTGTCAATCAAGACTACGAAAAAAGACCAAACCTCTTGACTAATGAGGTTTCTCCCCGTATGAGATACGAGGCTTCTCGCCGGGGAAAATATTATGCCAAGTACTACGAGATGTGATCTGAATTAAACGAAACGACCCTAAGCCACACCTTTCCTGCCTGCCGTATAAACATCTTAATAGAACGATTGATAAATTACATTTAACATTTATTCCGATTCTTTTGCTGTCTCAGAAAATCCGCAAGAGACCATTTTATTTTAGGGTAGCGAGTTTAAATTTATTTTTATCTATATATGTATCTGTTAGTGCTTATGATTTTTTACAGGATGCTTGTTAATTTCTCTTGCACTGCATACATTTTCTAACTAAAGTTATACATGTTAAATCTATATTGAAGTTGGATGCATTACTGGAACTACAAATTCGAGCTCAGCTGACATATACAGATCATTTATCTAAGGATTGAAAATCATCGTTTGAAGATTAAGAACTTCGGATAACAATACATGGCGAAAAGACGAGGCATGCTAGTTTTGTATGCTATAAATGGACGCTCATTGAGACTAGTAATGGATTAAGGAACGCGGATTATATTAGTAAATGCATTACTAATAATGTAATTAACGTGAGAAAAAACACTGACAATTTAAGACTGATCTTTATAACTTGCAAACAAACGATTTTGAAAAGATGAAATCTCAAGAAAGGCTTTGTATCAAAGCAGAATCTTAAATTTAACCTCATTGCGTGCATAGCATAAATTATCAATATGAAATCTAATTAAGAGGATGGCTTACTCGCCGTTTACGCTGTTAAAAGAAAGGTTCTCCAAAAATTCCTCCACATCTCGCAAAGCCTACGAGCATGGCGAAAAAAAAATTCTGATACAAACAGAGCTCTCTGATCTCAATTCCGAGGCTAAAAGAGTGCCGACCCGATTGGGCGAAATCAGAGCAACGCCTTGAATAGCTAAGAACCCATTAACATAGTCTTGTATACAAAACGGGATCTGGTAAGATAAATACGGCGCCATAACTTAACTAGTTCTTGGACTGTTCTAGTGAGACTTATGAGATACAAATTAGAGTCATTCAAGTCAAGGAAGCTACCGGAATATGTAGTCGATTGAAAATTATTTGGTTAATTATATTAGAATTAAACCACATTTTCAACAGAAATAAACAATCCTAATAGAATTTGCATCATGTTATTTTCCATCATGATTATCTAATGGAATGTAAGAATTGAAATAACACAAACGTTATACGTATTTTCACTATACTATTATTAGCTACGTGCTAATTTGTTACGAAAATGATTAAGAGTTAAAATTCTTAAACTTGACCCCATACAAATCTTTCGTTATGGTACTTGTAGTTAAAAATAAACCATATCTATTGCTCAAAAATTATTTCCTCGAAAAACTTAAACCATCAATATGTTACACGCTTATTTAATTGAAAGAAACTATATATCGCGCAGGGAACGATATGACATTAACAATTACCTCGATCAATGTGATATGGAACAAATTTTTAGGTCCAAGCAGTCTGAATATTCCAGCTAACGGAGACCTCAATGATGGAAATATCCAAACAATCCATAAGGAAAATTAGGTCGAAGTAAAGCCTTAGATTTGCTTTCGCTTTCAAACTGTAATGCGAAACGTTGCAAAACTGGAGCTTCGTAAAGAATCCGCACCGCGCGCTCCCATAATTTCGATGCTTTTTGCCGAACGGCGACTTAAGAAGGGATTAACTTTCGAAATTTCCTGCTAACGACACACCTTCGGAATTCCTCGCCATTTTAGAACGTGGGAAGTGTTGACAGCGAGATTGATTAAAATTAGTTAGATTGCTAGATAATACATACCTCAATAAATACTTTTCTAGGTGTTAGCGTTTAAAAGCTTCCTTACGAACAATTTACTTATTATGCCTTCGTAACAATGTCCAACAATTAGCTCATCCTACACCGAATTAATGGAGAAAAATTAGGACCTACCTAGGCCTAAATAATTTAAATCGATATTTTTATGAAATGAAATGGAATTACGATTCAAATTTCGCCCTTAAGGAAATAAAAATAACCGGAAGACAAAGAGAAGAAATACTGAAAAAGAATTTATAGCATCCAAAACTAACTGTACGAGGAATTCAAATTTTTCGACATTATGAATCAATACATCTCCCATTGCGGTCGATAATTTGGGATTTTCTCATGCAAAAATGATCTAGAGCATCAGAATAAAAAGAAACTTTATACTTTACCGCAGGGACTTTAATTCGCGACCAGTTTCGTAAACGTAATAACATCTTCATCACGCAGCCTGAAGATTTAAGTACACTTACGAAACTGAACGCGAATTAAAGTCCCTGTGGAAAAGTACGAAGTTTCTTTTTATTCTGTAATGCCTTTCCACCAAGTCACGACTTCGGATATCTAGAGCAGCATTTTCATTGATGTTAAATCTGCGCGACTCATCCTTTTTATTGTGCACAAATGGATTGAAAATTCGAATTTTAGAAGCATTCAAATCCTTTAAGTAGTTTGGAAGCATTTCAATAGATCATAAACGGACGTCCCTCACTAAACGACTGCTAAGTAGCGATCGACCTTTTGATCAAAACTGTTCTGAATAATATAGAAAAATTAAGAATATTCTTATGCAAAAGTTTGGATAAAAAGTATTCTCCTAAACTTTATGAAATGGGAGAAGCTAACGGCTCGAAATAGAAATTCCGGAGGAACTGCTTGAGCAGTAGAATACGAAATTAATTAGAGGATAAGATACCATCGGAAGGTCATCTTCGTGACGTGAAATTCCTGAGCAGACAAACGAACCGTGAAAAGTTTGCAAATTATAAAATCTGACTGAATTCCACATCATTTCTCGGGCAGTCATGACCTTGGATTCAATCTGCCTGACTTCCGAGTTACAGACATTTAGGCGATACAATATTTCCAAATAATATCAACTCTGAGTATGCACGTCAAGTTTTCCGGATCACCTATTACAAAAGGCTAAGTAAATGCTGTACTTAGTTTGAGCGAAGCTGCACTTCTCCCTGCCGAACGCCTTTTCCATTTCCAGACAACTAAACCCTCCTCTTACATTATCCAACAGCTTTTTATCTTTGCTTTATCTGAATACTTGTCCCACCGCTTTGACCGTTTTATTCCTATTAAGTGGACTTTTTCCATTCTACGCTACCTGCGCATCCCGAAGGACTCCAATCTTTAAACGTTCCTTCTTAGATTCTCATGTTTCTCAACCATAATGCTAAGGATCTTAGCAATCTTTTCCTGTTCTTTCCGAGCCTCTGTCGTAGCTTCTCCACATCACAGAAACATCTTTAGTTATTGCTCTTTTCCCCTCAGATCTCTCGTACTCCGCCCACCCTACGATACCGGGGAACACTATGCGGGAAATGTCCTACCTCTTCTAGTTTCTCTATTTTCTTTTCTTGATTTGACTTCCTTCACTTTACGAAAATGGTTTTAAATTTTATTAAACACTTACTACAAAGTTGCGCCCGAAACAGAGGATTATATTACAAGTTCAATTTTACTGATGTTTACTTTTACCCAAAAATCTCATGCCTTCTCACATCTTCGTAGATACCAAAAATCTCCTATTGAGCCTTTATTTTGCAATAATTTGTTCCAAATTTCCATTTCCGCTACATCAATACTTCTACGGCCATAAATGGTTCATTCGGGCGAAACTTAAGACATCAGAGAAGAAAGTGACCAAATGAAAGGAATCTCGTCTTAAGACTGCTTCATATTTGCGAGGCCCATCCATCTAAATTATCCTGTCATGAGTGCTCCTTGAATCTCGAAGAATAGAAAGGCTTGCAGCAAAAAATGTTGAAAGTTTTATTTATGGAAGTATTTTGCAATACTGATGGCTGAATTGACTGTCAGTATCCCACGATGCTATTTCAGTTAAGAAAAAGCTCGGGAAATTCGCGAACAAAGACGTTGAACGTCTTCCGAAATTGTCATCCAGTACGCAGTAGCATTTCATTGCAAATGGACAAATATAATTAATATCAATTTTGATCAAAAATATCCTAATTGTTTGGTTTTAGTAAACTCCGTTATCATTAGTTGATTCGGGAATTAGGGCAGAGGCATGACGGTGGGCGTGGGTGAATAAATAGAAAACTATTTCATGCAAAGTAAAGCAAAATTATATATTTTAAAATAAGATTTTACGGACTTCCACCAAAACAAAGTTTAATGCGATTCATTTTTGTCTTCGGTGGAACTTAAGTCTTTTAGAATCTCCGAGGACTATCAAATTATGATGCACATCAGTGCTATAGATGCGTCGACCATTCCAGCAGATATCCCACGTATAATGATAATTTGGACATACCTTACGATTCCAGTAAAGTTATTTATGGAATATTGTAAGAACACAATCGCTCAGTATATTTAAAAAAATCGGGGGTTTTCAAATATCCAACTAAATATATTTTTCTTCCCGGTCCACGAAGCCTTTATTGAAACTTATCGGTCCGCTAATTTCGGATGTTAGTAGCACTGATACAGTTTCACTCGATTTAGATCCTACAGCGGCTTATTAGAAAAGAATAACATTACTTTATCGAAAGAGTTTTTATTAAAATATTATTGAAATTATTAGAATGGTATGACTGACAATGGAAGAAACAATTTCACAAATTTTAGGTGCATCTTCGCTCTGCAACAGCTTCACATTAATCAACTGGACATCGACTCTTGCAACCCTAACGCCTACCGATAACACAGCCTACCTATTCTGCGAATGGTTCATCTCGCTTAGGAATATATGCTGCAAAAGCAAATGAATATTGAGAACATTTACCCTTTACAAAGCTATTGACTTAGCTCCACATGAATTGCAAACGTATGGAAGCAGTTTTTCTGCTCTCAAGTCAGTTCTATAAATGGTAAGCTTCCAAACTTACGACACGAGTCCTTATATGTCCTTATATTTTTAGGCTTTATTCTCCTCGTTTTATAAGGAGAGTTCAACCCATTTAATCAAGTTTCCTGGCGAATTATATTAAAGCTCTCGACTGGTCTTTTGTGAAGTACGTGATACCTCCACCCTTACTTGTACATCTGATTCATCGGCAGGTTGAAAAACCTATGACTTGGCACACTTAAATCTTTAGTTTCCATATGATTAATACTACCCAGACTAGGAATTTAAAAAATACAATGATAAATCTTCGTCAAAAAGGCTCAAATTTTATGAACTTCGTCCAAAATATTTCACAGAAAAAGTTTAAGTACAGAAAAAGAAAGATACATTGGAATTTTGAACATAACTTGCATGTAGGATAATACGTAAGCCAACAAAAAACTTTCCAGACTTTTTCATGAGCGTCTCTGCCTAAATGAATTTTTCTTCACAAACTTAAACTGGCAAAGTATACTAAATATGTCTCGAAGAAATTGTTTTAAAAGAACGCTAGAAATAGTTCAAGTAATGGTAATACCACTCCAAATGTCACAGATAAATAACTCCCTTCACATACCACCTCGCGAATGAGGATCCAGCACGGTGAAAATTTTGATACAATTAATAACAGAAGCTTATAATGTAGAAGTGGTGAGCAGCATCTGTATGATGTAGGCAATAGGTACAGCAAATATCTACATGGAAACTATGATCTATCAGGACCCGAGTCTAAACTGATCAGACTCACTAACTCAAGCAAAAGTTTGTCTTCCTAAAGTAAGACGATGGTTAAACTCTCTGGGAGTTACAAATAAAACTCCCTCGAAACATCACGATGAAATGACTCTAATAGGACTAAATGATACCTCCAATTACTTGATGAAATCCCCTCAAGATACTCAAAGTCACATTTTTTGCCGTCAGTGTCGTTTTGAAAGCAGTGCACGCGGTAATGTGCACTCGATCAACTACAAAAGTAGCTTATCTACGAGATCAGAGACCATTAGTTTCCCCTCTCTTTGCAGCCAACGTTCGGAAATTTCTTAAAGAGATTGCGAGCGGGAACTTTAAGACTCAAATCTTGAGGTTGAAGAAAAGTACTATTTAGGTTCCCACGCACGCTCTTGAGGGGTCGGTCTTTCCATATTCACCAAAAACTCTGTCTAGACGTCATGCTTCGCGGGAAGAGCCCACAGATGGGGGGATAAAGAGGAAGGATGTGAACGTGTGTGGAATTCAAGCAGGATTAGTTCCTAGGTTGTATGCAGGGGAAGGAATAAAGCATTCGACGTTTCCATCAAAATCTTTTTGATATATTTATCATTTACACACCTCTCATGGTTTAGCTGTTGATGTGATGGGCGTGATGATAAATACCAAATCACCGTCGTTGGGACTTCCAACCAATGTGTGGGTGGTGCTCAAGGACGAAGTCACGTAGCTTCTACATAAGTCTTATGCCACAGTATGGGAAGCATAGAATTGCGATAAAAATTGAAAACTTATGATGAAACCATTTAGAGAACTCTCAAAGATTTCAATTATGATATAAATAACATAGCCATACTGAATTTAAAAATTTCTTTACCCACTGAGAAAAATAAGAATTATAAACATTTTATAGAACTAGCATATTAATTATTAAATTTGGTTAAGATAAAAATTCCACTCTTTAAAAATCTCTTATGAAATAAGTGTACTGCGTCCAAAAATTCTTCTAAAGATTGACAACTATAGGAATAAAATAGAAAGTGATGCCTCTTCTTTCAAGTTTAGGGTTTAGATGTTCCTAACTTTCCTTGTAAGAAGAGAGAACGACTTTTCAGATATTGCTATTGAGCGGTGGTGGATAAGTCGCTATTTTAGTCGTGAGGAGATCAAGATACAAATACTACAAATAAATCTGTTGAATAGAATGTGTATAGCAAAATGTGAATCATATTCCAGATTTAAATATTTTATTTATAAAACTAAACAGTTTTATTAGTACTAATTCGAAACCAAAAGTAAAATTATCTGAGATAGTTAAAGATTTCTTCAAAAGTAAACCAAGAGAATCTCATAAAACATTGTTGACTGTATCCTAACCATTCGGAAAACAAGTCTTCATTAAAAGGAACACTATTTCTAACATTTCCCATTTCATTCCCAATGCTACCAACGGCGCTAGAAAATATTCCAAGCTAACCTCTGGCCCTTGCCAATACTGTTTTCTAGTTGCTCGTTAGTGAGCGTATTTATGAATACTTAGCGCATTTAAATCCTTGGCAATCACCAATTACTGAGAACAGTCATTCGAAGAGAACCTCGCCATGTGCATTAACAGGTCACAGAACCCTTCTCACTCGTCGGGATTTTCTGCTTGAAGAGAGAAACGATAAGCCCCGAGCGTAAGGAAGACAACTTGACATATTTAAGAGCAACGCTTAATGCTACATCCTTAATTAGGCTCTCGCCGAATGAGTGCCCAAAGCTTATTCCTTATGTATTCTCATCCATTGTCATTGCCTTAACTCGAAACAATTTGAAATTAATTTAACACCTTCAGAAAATTCAATTTTAAAATAAGAACTTAACATTTTCCGGAATTTTGTTAAGTAACGAATGATGAAAGTCACATCGACTTCATTCATTACAACAAAATATGTACGTCGTGAGCAAGAGACATTTTATCAGCGAAGAAGTGCGAACAAACGTTTTCAATACTTTAACTTTTCTTCCTCTAAAACTGTTTCAAACCGTCATTAGTAACAAAGTGAATACACAGAGTTTAAGTCATCTGAATTACAAAAGATTAGAATGAAAAGAACAGCTCTGGAATTATCACGTTTTTACGATTTTCTACCATGCCTGACGTAAATTAGAATATCATCAACCGTACTAAATAAGAGGTTAGATATGGCGTGAAAACGAAAAGGTCAAGGATAAACAGATGTGAAAAATAGCAGCATGACTGGGACTCGAACCCACGTCTCCCGCTTTCCGAGTATTCTAACCATTCAATTGCTACAACCAGTTATTCAATTCATTCTCTTGAAAGGAAAATGGTCTTAGTGCAGCATATAATTTGTGATACGCCATTTCATAGAATTTATTTTTACAGGATTTAAGTAACTACTACAAATATCGACATCGATTAAACATACGAATTATCTGGTGGTTATGTTAATCATTATAATTGTGTAATTGTATAAAATACCGATATAAAATGAGTATATAATTAATGAAGAATTGAGTGATTAGGACAAGCAAATTTTCAAAAACAGTCCAAATCGAGGAGTATCAACCAATCTAATTGTCCTAAATATTTTTAGGGTTACTTGAAATAAGTAATAATGCTAATTATTATTACGGGTTAATTATTTATAGGCAGGATAATATGCTGCTAAAAATCAATGTTGTTGCTTACTTAGGCGTTTGATTTCGATTATTTCTGAGGTCTCCCATTAATTAATGGACTAAGTGAATTTAGACTTCCGATCCGATAGCATAAAGGACAAAAATGTATTACGCATTGATACTTTAAATCTAGCTTTCACTACGCAAAGCAGCTTCATTAAAATTCTTCATTTTTCTTACTCTTTTCTCCAAGTGTACATTCACATTTAAACTACTTATGGTTGCTCTGACTTCCGTTACGCAATTTCAATTAGAAAAGGCGGATAAAAACAAGGCAATACGTCGAGACTGAATTAGGACCTATATTTCAGATATTTTATGGCAAAAGAGCCTTAAATTACTCAAACCATTCCAGTGTTCCAGTAGTCAATAAATAAAACTATCCTAGGCGGCCCTCTCACCTCAAACAATACTATTTCCAAATCACTTCACTCAGGTCGATCTACTTTCAGAACTCGCTTTGCAGAGGAAGTCCTTTCCCTTGCTCATTACTTTCCATACAACGAAAGCAATCCTCTCCGAAAATCACTACTCCACTGCCACGTTTAAAATACTTAAAGCCATTAATCAGCGCGAGCCTATTCTTCGCTCTTCCGCGAATAACGTATCGCAGACTGTTCCAATGCACTCCCACGCTTCGCCAATAGCCATCAATAAGTCTACCGATCAAGACTTTAAGCTAATTAAGGCCGATTGCCTTGAGCCACGCATTCCGAAGCACGTGAGATCCGAGGAGATTACTTGTAGGTTATCTGAAAATCTTGACCAAATCGATCCAGCTATTCACCATGTTGGTCAAATCCGAGTGGTTCAGTTCTGTAATATTAACTAGCTGCGAATCTAAACGATTAATTCTCCTAGTTCGTTTCATATCCACTTAACTGAGAACATTTACACGATTGGCCTAACTTGTCATGGTTATCGCTCGGAATGAATCGTAGAAATGAGTTAAACATTCCTGAGATTGAAAATCACCTCCAGTAGTCTAAGTGAATAATAATTGCAATTATAGACAAGTTTCTCATCAGTGCCGTGTTTAAGAAAACCGATAAATATAAATAAGATAGTGTAGCATTGTAAGGTTGATAAAGAATAAAATATCATTGAGGATAAATACCGAAATATAAAGATATTAAGATTAGGAAAGATACCAGTAGAGGAACCGTAAAAATGCACAATCATATAGTAAATAAAATTTCGATAGTGTAGGATGAATGTATAGGAATATTTACTACCTGGATGAAATTAACCAGCATAGATTGTCAGAGATTGAAAAGTGTAATAAATCAAGAAAACGCTAACACCGATTCATTTCCAAAAGATGATGCTAATAATTTATTAATGAACGAAAGGTATGCACAATGTTCACATACACAAATTAAATTAGGGCCTACTTAAAATGATTTAAGAAAATAAAGAGTATCTTGTAGAGTATTTCTTGCTAAATGAAAAACTTTCATGCAAGTACATGTTGAGCGGTATTATTCTTTGGATATCGAATATCTAGAATATATAATCCTTTGAAAATTTGATATTGGGCTTGAAGCTTAGGCAAAATATAGTCTATTAGATGTTCGAAAATGGGAATTAAATTTTAAACAAGATTCATACAAGTATTGACCATTCACACTATGGATTTAACGTATCAGGACAAATTTAAGAGAGAAATTAAAATAAATAAATAAATATAT
>KZ308180.1:876688-999075 GCA_000376725.2 Ladona fulva | reverse complement strand
TATATATATATCCTTTTCTTCCATTATATATATATATAATGGAAGAAAAGGAGATAAATAACAAAATTACCGGCGATTAGCCATTCCTGGATCTCAGTAAGTACTCTTATTTGAATAAATCTCTTATGATATTTATCGAATTTGATTCCTTTAGCCAATAGTAGATAAACAATCTCTCTTCCCTCTGGATTTAAGACAATTAAAATAATCTTTAGGAGCTGAATATCGAAAGCCATAAAGATATTTTTAAATGCCGCCCATTACTGATAATTTTAGATGTTGAAGTTCTGACAAGTGATGAATAAGAAGTTGGACAACCACAAAGCTACCGCTCCTCCTCTTGATTTTAGATACTGGTAATTTACTACAGTTTTTCTACACGCATTTCTGTCTTATAAGAATACGGGTTACATATTTATCCTTCGCCTGCCGCCATCTTTCAACAGAAACCACTCCCTTTCCCTCATTTTCTTCACTTCTCTTGATCCAATTATTCTTTCGCGATTTTTTCCCTTCGTTGCGAGCGCTCGTTCGCCCCGCTTTCGACACTTTCCCACTCCCAATTTCTTTTTTTTCGCCCATTGCGCAAATACTCCTTCGCTCCAATTCGTAATAATACCTGCGCGTTTCCATCCTTCCTCTCATGTACACATTTTCATCCGGTCAAATTTAATCTGAAACTTGATAGAAATCGAACAGAGCAAATTTCTGCCGCAAACCTTGAGTCAGACACCAATAAAAAAATTTTCCGACAGGAGGATGGTAGGGTGTTTGATGTATTATAAGCGGAATGGAATTCCAGTAGCAGGTAGTTCAAACTACATAACTAAAATAAATGTATTTAACCGGATTCCTAATTTCATGCATACATGATGTGTTTCAATATCAAAATTATGACATTAAGGATAGTTAATACTCAAATTAAGGTAAGCAAAATACAAATGTTGCGTAACTTAAGTGCGTTGATAGCTGTTATAATTATTCAATTTATTTTTTAAAAAATGACAAAAATAAGTTAGCACTTCTATGTAAAATGAACGACATGACGTGGACCTAGAAGTTTCTTATCGTAATTGCTTAATACGATCAGGAAAAATATTTTCTTTAGAGACAAAATTTGTTATGTTCATCGTTTATTCCTCAATTTGTCAAATAATGTGTAACCGAATATTTTAAGTCTCTGTATCACACGAAAACCTAGGTAAATAATATGCTAGAAAACAGGCTGAAAGAATAACTTCCATTTGTAGAATTGTCCAGTTTAGTTATAGCGAGAGCCATCTTGGTAAAATTTAGTTCGGCAGAAATTCCGGTCTGGAATATAAGTTATCCTAGAAGATAACTGCAGAGTTTAGATAGTTGCAATGCAATGGTTGCAATTCAGGGCATCGAACCGTAAAATTTTTCGTCCCGGTTTTCGCTCCGGTTCAACAGAAATACCAAATGCATTTTTCGGTCTTCTTGAAAACATGGAACCGGTTCGAACGGTTATATTTCCACTCCAATCGTTATAATATTGTACCTTTCCGAGAGCTTGCTTCGTTATTTCTAGCGCTTCCTATAAACACTACATGGCTAAGTTTTAGAACAAAACAGTAAAATTTAGCTGCTGGTTAATGTGCTTGCTAGTAAACCATCCTCTAGTTATAATGAAGGAAAATTGTGCCTTGAAGGGAATAAAAAATTGGGAAATAACGGTTACAAAACTTTTATTCGTTTTCGGTTTTAATTTGGAGCCCTGCTTGGACTTAACACATTGTTACTGCTCAGGCCATAGGTAAGTTTCGCCTGTTTCCATTAATTGCTGAGCCTATGCGTAAAACTTCCAGAATACGACAATGCTAAACTAGTCTTAGATGATGAAAAACGCCCGGTTCGCTCCCGATTAGAAATCGCCACCAATAACCGTCCGCTTCAGAAGCGATCGCATTCCTTCCATAGGTCGAGCACGCATACACAACAAAAAGTGAACGCCAATAGGTAACGAGAATCTCCTACACTAACGAGGGACGCACAGAATACGCAGAGAAGGCAATCGTTCGCAAACATAGGAACCTTTTTTTCAAAAGGTATTCCGACATTCAATCCGGCAAAACATTCGGGCCAATTAAGCGAAAGGAAAAGGATTGCTATTCTCAGAGGTGATTCGCTCTGATTATTAAAGGGTGGCTTTAACTAGGATACTGCATGCAAAAAATAGGTGGACTTACAAACACACATGGATATTTCGTTTGCTTTCCATTTGTGAGAGCGCCGCTGCTTTATTTATCTCTCGCACAGTTTCTGAATGACGATTTTTAGCAATAAAAAGTACGCCGACCTAATCCGCGGTCACTGTGTTTACGCCGTTGCGAAAACGGACAGACTAATGAGCTGTCCCATTTCTAAACATCTCCAAACAATACACTGATTATAGAAACTAGTTCGTTGAATTTACTTTTCTTACGGAATAAAAAGTTTGAATGCTTTTAGAAATCTGTTATGGAATAATCTAATTTTTTTTATGCCAATATGCAAGATAGTAGTTGTTTGCCCACACAATATCTACTGCCATCTTCATTTAAATGTTACAAAAATGCAATCAGGAAGGAGGAATGAAAAATTGTGTAATAAATTTAGAATATTTCCGTATTTTTATAGGATAAATACAGCTTTTGAAAATTATTGACATTAAAAATTACTACTACAAAAACATTAACCAGCAACTCGCGCAATATACAATAAATTTCGAGATCGTAAACCCAAAATGTATCTTAAATTTGGTGACACTGAAAGGGCGATAAATACCGAGCTTTTAATCGATTCTGTTTATGAGGCAATCATTATCGAAAATCGAAGGTGCGATTGAGCTATACGACTATTGAGCAACTGCAAGCAAAAATAAATAAATTCATTCCAACAGAGATAACTTTATAATATTAGAACCATTTAAATTTAAAGAGGAGATGATAAAATTCTACTTAAGTAATAACCTGTATTGAGGTCAGTTTTCTCTATAGATAAAATTGAGTACATAGCAAATGCTCTTCATCCGCAATCAACAAGTTGCGTACCAGAACTTTATTTGCTTTCGGTTGTCGTTTTAGTTAGGAGCCTCTCCAATCGTTTTATAATTGCAAAGACCTTTCCTTTCAAGGAAACTTGACACATTCAGGCTTTCCCTCTCTGATATCAAGCTAATTTATATCTTCCATTCATAATTTAATTGAATTTAAAGGTTGAAATTCTATGTACCAAACCAAACGAATAGCGCTATATAAATGAAGGAATGGACATCAGTGAACACCAAAGTCATTGATAGATATTACATTTGGCATAAATTTTACTCTCTTTTCATAACGTGTCAAACCTACAATTAATTTAAATTGAACGGTCATAAATAACTGTACAACCGGTTTAATTATGTGATTATTTATCACTATTGTAGGGAAATTATTCACCCAATAGTTACAAGAGGGAAAGTAGCATTTCCGAGCATAATATTTAATATTAATTTATATTATAAGTTTTTGGGCCAGTTTTTTCGCACCAAAGCTCCTTAACGGTTTCCGACAAGTATCAAATATGCTGAAAATGAGCTAAAATATCACCAAAAGGAGAATAATTTGAGAGAATGTGACAGAGGCGGCTTTTTTGTATGTCAATTCTCGAAGATTTACGTATGCCTTGAGGGATAAAATTTCGGAAAAATGAAAAGAATGCTTACAAGAGTTCTGATTTTTTTTATTTTCGTAAATCTTAGCTCTAATTTTTGATTGTCAATATATCTGACAGAAAAGAGCCTAGTCCAGATTCAGAGATACAAACCCACAGTTAATTTACATACCGCGATTCACCTCAGATATTTGGATTAGGAGAAACAGACCAACACCCAGGATCCGCCAAAAGGGGGAGGGGGGCACTGCTAGGCATTGATTCCATCAATGCATAGCATCCGGGCCCCAGGATTTAAGGGTCCCCGTTTTAAAAAGGAATGTTCCCTATTTTTCAGGGGTTAAAATATACATCCGTAGAATTTTGTTATACCAAATATCATGCTTTTTTATAAAATGACACCACATGGGCATAGGAAGTGGGCCAAATGGAAATGTTGCGCCTCCTTCGCTAGATGCTCCGTCCTGCCTATACTAGTCTTTAAATTCTAAATTAAATCTAATTAAGTCCCAAGGAAGAAAGGACTTGAAAAAAGTCTGACGGGACCGGGAATCGTACCCGGGTCTCCCAATTGCTGGTCGGGTGCTCTGTTCGTTGAGTTATCCCGGCAGAACATTTCTCCAAGCCATTCGGGATACTTTGTGGACAAGTGAGCACCCGACCGGCAATTGAGAGACCCGGGTTCAATTCCCGGTCCCGTCAGACTTTTTTCAAGTCCATTCTTCCTTGGGATTTTTCCTGGGTGCGCACCATCTTGCGCAAAGTCACCCTTACCCGTTTTCCTAATTAAAAAGGTTTCTTGTTTATTCTTAATGATCTACCTGTTTTTCTAATGTATTTAGTATCTTTTAAAAATTCATCAGCTGTAATATAATTTACCTTATATGACTAAGGACGAAAAATAATGATTACTTTTTGCATAATATTGAAGACAAATATTTTAAGGAAAAGATCCTTCACACGTAACATTGAAATAAGATAATTTTTGAAGTAAAAATTTACCAAAGACATCAATTTTGAGTAACTGCAATTGTACTTATTTGAAAGGGACCTTTATTTTTTTAAAGTATATCATTGTGCATTGACACTATTCTTATAAGTCCAGGAGTTAATTATTTTTAGAAGCTCCACTTGGAAACTGCGTCTCATATAAAATTAAGCAAATAGAAAATGTGAGAACATTTCCTAATTCCTTGAGTCCTTTGATATCGTTAAGCAAAGCATCTGGTAAAAGTCATCCGTAAAGAATAAACAAGAGAAACTTAAATATTCGTGGATATAGGTTAAATTCAGAATCATATCAAGATACGTAACTGAAATTTAAATATGTATTCCCA
This sequence comes from Ladona fulva, assembly GCA_000376725.2. Taxonomy (NCBI): domain Eukaryota; kingdom Metazoa; phylum Arthropoda; class Insecta; order Odonata; family Libellulidae; genus Ladona; species Ladona fulva. The sequence continues at coordinate 994,084 of KZ308180.1, read as the reverse complement.
TTCGGATCCAGAATAGGTTCCGACAGAATGAAAACAAATAATTGTTTTCACTCTGGAACAAAGGAAGCTCATGTAAGAGAAATCATAATTGTCGTTACGCAATTAGGCGAGCAATCAGGTCATCTCCAGACTTGTGCTCTGCAAGCGTCCTTGAGATCTGAACAGGGACTACGAAACGAAACCAATTTCTTTCCTCTTCCTATCTGATCTCTGCGGATGTGCTAAGGTTGAGCTTGAAATTAGAAAGCTGTAGCGAGGTTATTTTTACATTTTAATAGCTATAAACAATTGTTTCTGCATTGTATTTCTTTGTCTGCTAAGTAGCGTTACTCTATAATAAGGAGAGCCTTGGAAAAATATTAAGAGATGCAGCAGCATGACTAATAGTATGATAGCGCTGGGGAGCAAGACTTGTCACTGTGCACGAGTCTCTCGAATTACAAAGCCAATCCACACAAAAGAGCGAAGTATTATTTGTCGAAAATTTCATTCTAGAAATAGTTTCAAGAAGTTGTGAAAGGAACCATAGCACTAGCCATATTATTATTTAGACCAAAATGCTCTCGCCTTTTACCAATTATTGACTTAAATTATAATCATCCTATCGGATGTAAAAAGAATCCGTTTTTTTTGCTCATGAATTTTCCATTGGACTGAATTTTAAGGAGTAGTTTTAACGTTTCTCATAATAATTTTAGTAATTAACTGGAAAAATTAAATTTTCCGAACAGAGTTTGGAAATGCTTAGACCATTACCTATTTTTTTTACACCCAAAACCTCTAAATTCGCATTTCATATCCGGAATTGGCCTAAAAATTTCCTATACAACAAACCAGTCAGCCTTTATTTCTGTTACCGATACTACTTGACAGATATGCGTACAGATTAATTCGAGAAACATTCTTTGGGATCTGAGATTATATAAAGGTGAAAAGGCCATTATGGCCATAGACAACTTTTATGTTAAGGAATACCATCAATATTGATTATGGATTCAAATCAAAATTCCACTGATAACTTTATGAGTCTGAACGTCTTAATCTGGAGATTATAATTTAGTCAATACAACGCTGGTTGTTAAGATACCATGGTTGAATTTAGTAGAGACTGCTATGAAATATCTTTGCATTCATTTTGACCGACGTATGTTCCATCTTCTGTCCTGCCTAACTTCCGTTTCTACAAAGTTTCTCTCTTAGTTCGTATTTTAATATCCTATGATACGGATATCATCGAAAGAGAGAAAAAACTAAAGAACTTCTACGGCTTTTTCTTGCAGTTCAACAAGGGAACGCCGATCCCGCTCTCAAAACAATTCATTATTCGTAAAGTGTCTCATTGTAGGAGGGCAGAATTATAACGAAGTGGAAGAGAAGGCGACGAAACCGTACAGATTCCAGCGGAGGCTGTGTAAACTGCTGAATGCGTGTGCAGATTTATAAGTGTTAAAAAAAGATACGCCCAACTTGTTTTCGCGGAAAAAAAAACGTAGAAAACAAGCTCACGACGCGACGACTAGATGCGACGAAAATATGCCGCGGAGGTGAGATTTTTTGCCGTTTAGAAACGTGAGCGGGAATTTACTCAGACCTCCGGAGGTTGACTAGGGTCGAAGAATATGAAAGAACCATTTGCTTCCCTTTGAAGATCATCCGACACGAGACCAACTGGTGCACGGTCATGAACAATAACGAACAAATCCATGCCATTATCATCTGAATAAATCATTTAAGTATTCGGAAGCCAAAAAAAAGCTACTCCAGCGATATTTAGGGGAACTTATCCTTTAATATGCGGAGTTGTTACTACGTGGAAGCCTAGCACAATAATGAAAATGAAAGCACTTCGTACATATCCACTAAATGGTTAATTTAATACGGTACGTTTCCATGAGGCCTGGCCCGGTCATCAGGCACTACTGCGTTAGCGTGGCCAGCCATATCGAATTAACTATTCTATTGTGTCCAAATTGTTTACATTGCAATATATTATTCTTATTTACATTGAGGGATTTAAGGTACGATTCCGAAATGCACTCCGCTCCCTGATTTTGTGAAACCATTCATTTGTTCACAGTCTACTCATCACGTTTCTCATTGCCTATGATGTAGTTGCATCAATTTTGTTCAGTTGTTTGTTACATCAGTATTGTTACATCCTTCTGTAGGTTTCATTTTGATGTGGTTCGATTAAAATCGCTAAAAATCATTACTTGTTATAAAATAAGGTCATTATATTACATAAATGAGAATAAACTCAAAATTTCGAGCTTTAAAAAGGCTAGACACATTAAGATCGTTATTAAAAAAACCTACAATAGCCAAAAACGAGGCACGTGTTTTGTTATTTTTACTTGGCATTAAAAAGGTCATGTTATTGATTACAACCATCAACAATTTTACTTATTCAAGCAAATCATTAATTTTAATTCGAATTTAGAAAAATGGAAGAATGGTGGCTTCATAAATATTATTCCAGGGCCGGCCATGCGCAGGGAATTAAATCTAACGCAAAGAATGTGACTATTACGTTCAATTCTGATACCTTCAATCGTGCAAGAGACCTATAGTATACATTGCATCTCTGTGCCTAAAATGAACCCTAATCTCCTCTAAATGGATTTCCTCTCTTCATCTCATCCCTTAAGTCTTTCCTATTACAAACTTAAAAACATTTCGATTTTCCATAGTGTATGTCTCTGCGAGAAAATTGATTTAAACGAGTTTATTACGGGTTTCCGTCGACCTTTTTCAAGAAAAAAGATTGACCCGCTTAATAGCTGCAGGTTTTTTCTGCTACAAGTGAGGTAAACGTCGCATTTTTATAATATACTGTTGAAACATTCTCCATTTCTGAATTCTCGTAGTTGAGATATCATTCCGGAAATTTTTTACCTAAGACAACATATTTTACGATAATCTCTCAACTCGAAGAAGTAAGAGAAGAAACTTAGTTGCAACTTCGGTTTTAGTGCCATGAAAAATAAAGCGTAAATGAAAGCAAAGCATTTTTTAATATATGAGAGACTTTTTCAAGAAATTAAAGGAATTTTTTAAATATACCTATTCATTGCTTCGTAGTGTTTTCTCTATAATGTTGATGAAGGAAATCCTTACTACTATCTCGAAAGTCATGAACTTTACTTCCTAATAGTACTAACTTAAGTCTAATTTAAGAGATTGTCTCATCTAGAGTTATTTTCGGTATAGCTTTTCTCTTTTCTACCCTCAAGGGTTAATGCAATACATAATCTCATTAAACTAAGAGGATGTCAATAATCTCAATTAATGGTATCTGCCACGGTCCTGTTACCTTTGGAATGCCGCCAGTCAATGTCATAAAGCATTGGCCAGTCAATGTCATAAAGCATTGGCCAGTCAATGTCATAAAGCATTGGCGCCAGTCAATGTCATAAAGCATTGGCCAGTCAATGTCATAAAGCATTGGCCAGTCAATGTCATAAAGCATTGGCGTTGGACCAGTTTAAGCCTTTATAAAACCGAAAATTATTGTAAGTGAATTCAACAAACATTAAATATCTATTTGGACACAGTCTGATTACTGATAAAATCACTAGACAGAAGCGTATTAATATTACTGTTAAAGGAACATTACAATAAACGGTTTAGACTTTTACAACCTGAATTAAATAGAAGTCTGACGATCATCCTGTTAATCATGCTCAGACATCTGTTTTCGAAAACTGAAAATGGAATGCTTTATCTAACATTAAATGTACACTTTCATCACATGGTTAGTAGACCCTATGCATACATTAATCTTAATGGATGCTCAACCTTATTCACATTGCGAACGAGTTCTAGAAGAACCGATTGAAGTTATGCATAACGTTAAACAGCTGTTGTAGTCTACCTAAACGGACTCATTTGGTGTAAATAAAAACACTGCCCACATTTGGCATGTCTTTGTGTTAGTGTGCATTCATTAATTACATATTTTAATTTCAGCAACAGGAAAGAAGTTTGTAATTAATTCTATTTAGAACAGTTCTTTGCTTTGGATTTTACGGAAATTTAACTAAACGAATCGCTTAATTAGATATAATATGGCCAACATTTACTTATGCTTTGATTTTTGAATGAAGTTCCTAAATACTGTTCATCCCGACCTTAATGTTAAAGGATGTTAATGTCTGCATCCATGGAAAGCGAAGAAACATCACGGAAAATGAGCTGATATTTCATGTGCGTGTATGAGGAAGCTAAAGCTCAACAAGACGTTAGACGGAGATTGAATTTATAATTGGAAATGTAAGGGGAGCTCTTAGCATGTTTTTCATTTCCAAGGTGAGTAGGGATCTCGAGATTTAGTGGCATCAAATCGGGTGAGCTGTAATACTACGCTTAGTCCGTAATTTGCAATGCTCAGTATATTTTTAGAACGAGTCTTCGTAGGGCTTTGCACGATCAATTTGTAACAAAAATATTTGAATTGTGCTGCAAGATATTTTATATCAATGAGATATTCATATCATGAGTATAATGGAACAGGAATATTCAAATAAGTATCACGAAGATATTAAAATATAAGATCGAAGATTTAAAGTTGAGTATGTCATATCAATCCCGAGTATCAAATAAAATTAAGGAACGCATAAGAGATATTACTTCTATCATTTTAGAAACAAAACACCATGAATTTAAAGATTATAATTGTGCGCTGTTATTCGGAATTTTCTCCTCGCTATTTAGAAGGCTTAAATCCGAAAATATTCATTACTAACCATTTCTTAGGAGCAGCTTTCATGTCTGGAAACTTTATTTGCTCCTGCAGTTCATTTAGCCTACATATAATCCCAAACTAATGAGTTTCATGCCTTGGCTAGCATTTATCATCCATAAATACCAAGGATTATAGATAAGAAGGAACTAGAAAGTTTCCGAACGCAGAACGAAAATGAAGCTGAGGGGTTTACGAAATTAGATTAAACGCTGCACTTAAGCGAGTCTTAAGAGTCGAGGAAAAAAAGATTCGCTTTACTACGAGGTTATTCCATAACTCTGCGATCTCACTGTCTGAAGGAAAGTGAGCAATAATGTAGTATCATCGAGGTCAATCGGAATGTTTGTCGGTATCAGCGTTTCTTAGACTTTCTCGATCCTCTAAGTAAAAGTTAAACGCTGTCATAGTTCATCCGATACTTCTATTTATTTTTGGTTTTCCTAACAATCACTTCATAACATCCTTGGAACAAAAACTACTTAATTTTGGCTCTATCAATACGCAAATATATAATTATTTACCGTTAAGTAATTAGTAAAAGTTACATTTTTAAGCATAGATAGCGTAATAGCAAAAAACACGCGTACCATCTTTGAAGTGACGTTTTTGTTATAGCAATCGTTCTTCTTATTCTTTAAATTTTAAGAAATTCAATGCTAAAAAAAATTTTTTTAATTTTCGACCGTGGTTAAATGCGCGGGTTCAATATAATTACGAAACAGAGAGATCTTCGGATGTGATTTTATTGATATTTGGATTTTATTTTGGTGTACGATTTCCAAATTAGGATGGCAACTTTGCTTTTCTCCAAATGATTGCAACTTAAAGGGTTCCGAAGTACAATGTACAAAAAAGAGAATTTTCTCGTTTAGTTAAACATCTAAATCTTTTTCGATAGTTTGCATTTGAATAAACTCAGGCGAGAGGTACGCGACTTCCTGGTCTAAGGTTTCAGAAAAATATTAAAAGCAGATGTATTCTTTTATAATATCAATTATACGAAAATTATTCTACATTAATTATATGTACCAAATTTTCATGGAGTATAATGTTCTATTTTCTGCAAGACCTTCCTAAACCACGGAACGAGCTCAAATAGTAACTAAATTTTTTAACAAATATAATTTCAATCGTACTTTCGTAATCGTAATACTAAAATAAAATCACCAAACAGCGTGTCATCATCTACAGCTTGACTAAGTAGATAAATTAAAAATTAAATTTTCTCATCACCTTCAAATATAATGGAATCCAAGGATAATTTTTCTGGAAGCGTTTTTTTTTTGTCATTTAATCCTCCACGAGAGATTCTTCACCACGAGAAGATATATACATATACCTAGTTCTAGTAATCTGCGATACATAACAACCGGCGTTTTCCATATGTACAACCGACATTTTCTTTCTCTCACGCGTGATTGATTGCATCAACAACAGAAAACTTCAAAGCTAACGGTATCTGAAATGTTATAAAACTCAAAATTTCTTCCAAATAAATCACTAGCAGCTTGAAGGTTGTCTGCTACAAACGCTACCATTTCTACAGTCTCTATCAACGCACACGAATTCTTTGTCCAACAGACAGATATAGAATCGTTTACTTTAAGCACGAGTAAAAACATTTGTTAAACGAGTTCATTCCCTTCTCACGTGCGCCTCGCAACCCATCCCAACGTTCGTGCCATGAGATCCAAAGAACAAGTGAAAATCGCTACGAAGATCGACGTTAGATGCTCGTTCGGCTGACATTCTGCACCTGACTCTCCTAAGGCAAACCCTATTCCTAGCGCTTTCCACATTGACGCCCTCCTGGAAACAAAACCTTGCTAGTATGGTAGGATAAGATCTTTCCCAGGAGTACCTTGCGTTTATTTTCTGCTTTCGGGCAGGTTTCTTTACTAATGCTTAGTGCAGGTGAAGTTAGTTGTTTAGAAGAAATGAAGTGATGAAAATGAGAGTTGGCTCGAGGGAAATGTACGGAGACAATCAGTTCCACGCTTTGTCTCATGAGAAGAAACTTCTACGTATCAGACAGCTGTCAGGGCTTGGATTGACAGGTTGGGAAACTAATAACAGTTTCAACGAATCGGTGGTCAATTTTCAGCCTTTCGCTTCGTAGAGGATACCGGAATTGTATACTAACATAATAATTGATCCCTTTCCTTCCTATCGAAGTATATTAACATTATTAGGACGTTTAACTGTTATTCCATTTATTTTAGATCTAATTTACCCACTGCAAAGATATGTTTTAAAAAATAAAAGGCTTAAGCCATACGTACTGTTCCATGCGATCCTCCCATTATGGTTTCTAATTTATTTCATTTTAAGTTTTCGGTAAATGTACGATTTTTATAAAAAAGATGCTGATGTGACGTTCAATTTTTTGGTAATTTTATTTTTTTATCGGTGCTTCGACCTCTGAGGTCATTTCGTAGACATGACCACCACCGATAATCGAACCAGAGACCGCTTTCACCGAAGAACGCGCTATCCAATTGCCTATCCGGAATCCTCTAACTTGCTATTCACAATTATCACACAGCAAACAATCATCACGCACTGTTGAGATCAATAGAACGATATCAACTAATCAATTTTGTGGGTTGATACAACTACAACAATTTTTCTAAGATTAAAAAAAATATCCATCTTCCTAGTCCATAGAGAAGTTAAACCAATTGTTACTTCATTTTAATATAAATAATTAAAATTAAACAACCGTAAAAAACGAAATACAGTTTTAATAGAAAATCTGCTGCTATAACAGGATATAGTCTACCACAAATTCACTACTCTAATAAACTGAACAAGGCTATTAAACCTCTACTTAGAGGTTAAGTGTAAAAGTATGCTTCTGTAACTTTTATGCATTCTTCTTTGTTAAATCAATTGACCAAATCAACTTTATTCCCTAATTTCAATACTGATGTGAATTACCATGCATATTCTACATATATGTTTAAGAGCTTCCTACTCAAATAACTCCCCTGCAGCTAAATAAAATAAAGTAGTACAGTCTGGAAAATAAAACCCTCCGAAGTTGCTTAAAGAAATTCACATTACAGATTTCATTCCAAATTCAAAATAAACCAAAGCACCATCCCGGTTTTTCTCAGTTCAATCCAACTAAAATGCCGAAGAAACCGCATTTATTGATTTCGATATCAGCAGAGCGGTTAAAAAGAACGAGAGAAACGCTACCAGAGTAGCGCAGCATACATATTACGGCATTACGCCTTCTCCTAATCGAAAAGAACGCACCGATGTACTTCTGCAATTGCGGCTCGCGTTGAGATGGGGCGATATCTCGAGGTACCTATCTCGTTTGAAATTCTCAGGAAAGTTGAAAATCTTCAAAGCGACTTTTTATTGAAGTCTGCATCCAATCGACCGTAATTTAGGGGCACGAAAAGTATACATTTGGTCTTTTTTCGTGAAATTCAAATTCATTTAAAAAAACCGCTCACTGTTATGCCTATCCGAATCGTTGCGAAAAATAGTGATTTTTGAAATTTTCTGTCATTGAACAGTAACTTTTGCGAAGGTAAAAATGCGGTCTAAAATGAATTAGACAGGCTCTATTTGGTGAGGTTAGGCCAGAGCAAACGTCTCTGCCTCACGTTTTTCTACTAAATTGAAGTTGTTTTTCTAGTCAGCCTATGTTTACAAATTCTCATGACGATGGATAGTAATGATTTTTTTAGAGATTCATTAGAAAAATATCGGATGCGTTCCCCGGAATAATGTATAAGTCGATGGACGGAGACTGCTCTTCGCCTGCTTCGGAGCGAGATTTGAGAAATCTATCCCAGCAAAAGGAATACAAGGTCTTGCACATTCTGATGGAGAAATCGCAAATCGACGGTACGTCTCTCACCGATCTCGATGTAAATTCTGAGAAAGAAAATCTAAGGTTTTGATTCGCATACAAATTAATTTACTTAAGGTTTACTGCTATTTTACAAAGTGGCTAAGTTTTCGGCTGATTCTAACTTTTCATAAAATATTTCTTAAACATTAAATACATTTTTTTAGGAGTTGGATCTAATAATACTGGATATAACTGGACAACGTTACTTAAATACAATCAATTGGAAGTACTGTTCTGGATATAACCGGATATATTAATCACTGGATATGATAAATTAAACTATTACAGCTTCTTGTATTTAAAATTGTTCTCTATTCTATACTTCCTATTTAAAATAAATTATAAAAATACATAAAATTATATTCAAAATCGACGAGAGCCAAAATATTATATGATCACCAATTTTCATGCTCTTAATTCGAGAATACAAAATATGTTGTAACAACGTATAAGACTTGGACAGCACATTATTTCTGTCCTAATTGTATATTTTATCAATATCACATCAATTTCACCGCTCTCAGAAGAAATCTATTGCAGCACTTGCTCCGAAATCGGAACAGCTTATCGCCAATCCAAAATCGATGCATTATAGTCATCTGCGGTGCAGCACTTTCTTTTTACTTCCATATATTCGCACTCCTAAAAGGGAAAGCGCAACGATTTTGTCTGAAATCGTGCTGCCCGCAAGCACCTACTGATACAATTACGCCACTATATTAAATCCTTAAGAAAAAAAACGTCCTAAAATAATCCGCTGATATAAGATTCAGTCTTCGATTGCTCGATCCATTTTGAGTCCTTAAATTATCTCTACCGCCTGAGACAAACAGTTGCAAATTTTCGGGCTGAAACAGTTTTGAAATATTTTCTTCGGAGATAGTGAACCGTTAATCTCTAGTAGATAACATTTACGTTCGATTCCGAAGTGTTTGGGAGACTAAGGACATTCATTCCCTCCCGCCGATGACACGTTACCGTAAATCCACGTTCTACTGTGGGCCATCGCCTCAGCCCGCACCTTCTTGAGCTCATAAAAGAGTCTACCCTTCCCTTGCAGAAAACAAGGGACAACGAAGTTACGCCATGCGTTTTGCTTTCCCATGAGAGGTCTCTCCCACTCCCAGCGAACCAGTTTCGCGCGAATGATAGCTTCGTATGAAAAGGGTCGATGAGTTGGGTGGGTTCCTCCAACATCTCACATCGACAGCGACTCAAGTGTGACATGCGAGATGAACGACTGGAAAATGCAGATTGGGTAGTATTTTCCGCTCTGAAGAAAACTTTTTTCACTTTGGGATCAATAATGTACATCACGTAGTAGGTTTAAGAATAGGTTGGTTCCTTTTTGTCCTTTCACTATGGAATATTTACAATTTTTGAATGAACTGATTGTTTTTCTCCATACTTCCCGAACTTACATTTATGATATTCGTTCGTCCACTGTTCGACTTTACCCTCCCTGGAAACGCATTCAGCTATCATTACTTTGAAAAACTTAATATGTAAATAAAATCCGGTTATTTAATATACGAAAACATATCCTAAAGCTTCTTTAACAAAGATTAGGTTGACTTATGAACTGGCAAACTAAGTTTGATAAAAAATAAATTATGGTAATTACTCTTGATACACTGAAATACGTAATATCTTCCCAAGGAAAAATAATGCCAACGATTATACGTACAGGCTCCAAGGTAAAACTTTATGAACAGTAGAAACGGTGAAATACCTTGGAGTAACCCTCACTAAAAACTTAAACCGGGGTACCCACATCCATAAAATATGTGGTCGAGCGCTTAGAAAACTTGGATTTGTGAAGAGAATTGTCGGTAGAAGCGATGAAAAAGTCCGTGAGAGATGTTACGTTGCGTTGGTCAGGCCTCACTTGGAATATGCGTGTAGTGTATGGGACCCTGCAGAGAAGTGTTGTATTCGGGAATTAGAAAAAGTGCAACGGAAGGCGATACGTTTTGTAAAGAATTGTTACGACAAGACAGTGAGTGTAACGCAAATGCTTCAGGACGCAGGATGGGAATCTTTAGAAAATAGAAGGCTTAGACAAAGACTAAATCTCCTTGATAAATTTAGAGAAAGCACGTTCGTAGATGATGTAGCTGACATAATGCGCCCCCCATGTTACATAGGCCGTTCAGACACTGCGAGAAAGATCAGAGAAATAGATGCTAAAACGAATCGATACAAGAATTCATTTTTTCCGCGAACGATACGCGAAAGTAATAGATTAGCGAAGTAAATTCATGGTGCTTGCACCCCCTGCCACACGCCGAAAGGTGGCTTGTAGGGTACTAATGTAGATGTAGATGTAGATCTGTCGCAAAAGATTTCGCTGGAATATCTGAAGTTTATAATAATATATAATTTTAATATTTCCCATTAGTTAAACAAAGATTCAGCATAATTTTGTTCTTTCCTAATCTTATTGGTTATAAAATCACTTCATCTGCGATTTATCTCTGCAGTAATATTTACTCCAGAAATACACGAATATTAAAGGAAATGAGGTAAATAAGTTCAACTTTAACCTAATTATTAAAACTACACAACCCCATCAAATACAAAATTTATTAAGCTCACTATCGAATTTCCGGTGGCAGAGGCTACCCTCTTTGGAAAGAAATTGTTTGCATTTTTTCGAACTTGGCGGAGAAACCAGTTGTGTTTCACTCCTTACTTCTCGCAGGAGGAACGTACCTGCTCGAAATGGTAAGCGGATATTTCGGAGCCAAGTTTTATTTTAGGCCTCCCATGGAAGTCCCACAAAAACATGAAGAAAAAGCTAAGTATTCTATCTCCTGCTTTCCTCCGATTCTGATGGAAACTTTAATTACATTCTTTGCTCACATTTCCCATGAGCCTGCTAGTTGAACGCACGACTAATCTTGGCTACGTAATTTAACATTCTCCAAGTATGCACAGTCTCATTCCGTTTCATTCATACAGTTTAGTTAGGGAGGCGTGGCAAATGGGCGAAACGGAAGCCTCGTGGGCGCTGACAACCCAATTACTATTATAATAAACTAGCAGCAGTTTCTTAGAACAAAGACTCATTGTCACGAAAGCCATAAAATTTCACGCAGCTGCACAGAAATAGATTAAAGCAGAGTTCTATGGAGCAGATACAGTACCATTTCAGAGGAAAGCCCCATTCTGAAACTATTTACGAACTTTACCACCTGATATTTTCGAACGAGATATGTACTATTCCTGCCTAATACTTCAAACTATGTAGGTTGCGCTTCTTACAGCTAAAACGCCTTTTAGTTTATCAATAAACCAAAGATTCATCCAATCTTTATTAATTCACCAAGAAAAATGTTCGCTATATCGTTTCAATTCATCTTTGTTCCGTTCTTAATAAACAATGAGTCAACTTTCTTTGCCCCCTCTTTTCTCTAAGATAATGGCATATTCTTTACTGTTGGAAATAATGCTCCAAGATATTAGACTGTGTTAATTCCGTTAATAAATTAAAGCCCTCTCTCCTAACGATAAATATCCTAGCTAAGTCACGCAAAAAATTTCCGACGCGATCCAAGCGAATTCAATCGACTGAGTCAACCAGGCCATTGCGCGAGTGCTTATAAAATGCATCGGTAAAAACTTCTAGCGATCTCTAACTCTAACTACCGAACACAAATCATGCCCACGCCGTACACTAAACCGCCATCATATAAAAAAGCAACCACTGATCCGACGTTTTATAACTCTCAAGTAACGTTTATCACTTTTTCAACAGTCTAAAATAAAAGTGGAAATCTGAAAGAAGACGACCGTGGCCCATTTTAGGTCTTAAACTGTTGTAAAATAGTTTAAATGAGAAATTGGTGAGCTCTTAATGAATCCTAGAGCAGTGCAGAGAAAGCTTACATTGGCGAACCGGGCGTATTGCAAATAAGTTACCAATCGAACTCTTAAAAGAGTTCCGACGAGAGGTGAGAACTATGGGCGTTTCGCAGACCATTGGGTGTAGCAAAGAGAATAAACCCACGTCCAATCAAACGTACTCTCTCACAAGTTACTATCCCAGCGGCTGCTGATGGGTGGGCGACTTATGTGGAGTAGGGCAATTGGATCCCGAAGGCAACAAGTGGAAGGATATGCAGCTGATAGCGATCATCTTGGCTAAACCTGCATAATCTATGCTACCATCAACTGTCGATTGGGTGGAAGAGGCGTCTGAGCAATCTGTTAACTTTTCCACCCTCTCCATACAGGTTATATAATGCGCTCATGGCGTAAGGATTACTATGCATTTACAAACATTCAACACAACCACGAATCTGAATCGAAAAACCTAATTTGAGAGCTATGCGACCTGTAAGTAATAAAATGTCTAAATGATGTTTAAAAACATGAAAAGTATACATTCCAAGTAGTTTATAAATAATAACCACGTGGTTTTTTGGAAGTGTGTTGAATGGATGTAAACATGTACAGTGAGTTAGAAAGCTTATAGCCCCTGCGTTATTTTCCAATGCAGGTAAGTCTACTTTCAAATGCTGATTGCAAGGGGTTTGAGTGGCAGTAAGCACCTAGCGGTGACAGTATCTCAATCAATATTCGAAAGTGAGACACAGAATATCTGTCCGCTGATCTTCTGCTCAGACAGGGGCCATAAGATTTCAATTTTGCAATAAACTATCTGTGATCAACGCAGGAAGTTTTTGTCGGAAAAATAAAAATGAAAATGATTGATCGTGTAATGTTTTCGGAGACGTCCGCAAATTCTCAGTGAATACGTTTCAGATATAGCAAAATTTATCCACTAAAACAAAGCGGGTATTTTAAAACCACCATTGTGGCCCAAAGGCTGCGTATTGGACAACCCTACTTTATACTCTTCAGTATCTTGGTCTTTATAATCGATTCTTCTGAGTATTCTTTCCAATGGTAATAGTTAACTGCGAAAGATATATTTATGTATTACGCAGTGATACAGAGGTTTCGTGGGGAAGAGGGAGGGTTCATAAAATGAACGGAGATGAATAGGACAAGGATGGGTCAATTTGGAGCGAGGTAAGTTGTACTGCCGATAAAAAGAAATCAAAGGAATGATTTTCGATCTCCTTTTTCGCCCGCCAATAAAGCAAATGGAATCGATTTAGCGCGACTAAGTTACGCTTCATTTAACAGTTGAAGAATCATTTCTTGTAATTGCTCTTTCGGTTAGAGTATGATGATATGTTAGATGCGTAGAAATATTTTTTGGGAATTTCAGGTCCCAAATACAATGACGAGTATTCGGAACTAACTAGATATGCATGATTCGAATTCCATTTACCAACAAATTATTTTGTAAAAATTGACAACCGAATTTTAACAAGCTTATAAAATACGGAAAGAATTAATTCCCTTGGCGAAGAATTTCCCTTGATTCCAATAAATTGGAAAACATTAGCTGCATCTTCAATAAGCTATCTAAGTTTATGAAAATTAATTGCAAAACATTACTACCCGTTTCCTCTCATATTAAAGTTTCCCTTATAAGGATTGATTGTCTCTAGAGATTTCATACATCATATCTCGCCTCTAATATATGAAGATGACCTCTTTAGAAACTCTAAGTCAAGATGGAGCAAAATAGCAATGGCGCAAGAGCTACTTTCTCTCAGAAAGAAATTATTAGGTGATTTTTATGTAGAAACTTAGTATTCAATTATTGCCCTGCTCTATAAATAAATTTAAAAATTTGCACTAAAAATGTTCAACAAAATTATGGCATCCAGCGATACTTTGTGGAATGACATTTAACATTCAACAAGTTATCACATTTGTAGCAGATGAATTAGTCATAAAGAAGATAGCTCAACACTACCTTTCAGAAGCAGTAAAACCGAATAATCAATCCTATTAGAATTCGAGAAAAGCTCCATAAAACCGTCATAAAATGAAAATTTTACCGGAATTACCTTGCGTTAGTTAGACCTCATCTTGAGTAAGCGTGTAGTGTATGGGACCCTGCCGATAAGTGTTGTATTAAAGAATTAGAAAAGGTGCAGCGAAAGGCGATACGTCTTGTGAAGAATTGCTACGATAAATCAGTGAGCGTCACTCAGATGCTCCAGGATGCAAAATGGGAATCTTTGGAAGTTAGAAGATTTCAACAAGGGATCAATTTACTGGATAAATTCAGAGAAAGCACGTTCAGAGATAATGTAGCAGATATAATTCGTTCACCATGCTACATAGGCCGTTCCGATAATGCGAGAAAGATCAGAGAAATAAATACCAGAACCTATTTATCAAGTACCGGGAAATATCAGTAACTAGAGATGTATCCTGATAAACTGTTCAGTGAACAGATACTTCAAACAAAATCGCCATATAAAGAAGCCGATTGGTACTATTCCCGTATCTAAGGATAAAACTGACCAATAATCATTGCGATAATAATGACAGAAATTATTCAAGAACTAATTTTTTCCGCTAACGATACGCGAAAATAGTCAATTAAGGAAATAGTCATTCACCCCCTGCCACACGCCGAAAGGCGGCTTGCAGGGTACTCACATAGACATTACTAGCTAGCCGAGTGTTAACTATCTCAAGGAATAAGCTGAGTTAGAAATTTGCGCTACGAGATAATTACAGAAATTCAGCAGTGAACGCGAAAATAAGGGAATTATTATGATAAAAAGTTTAACTGAAATGTGAGAAAGAATTTCAATTAGTCAATCCTATGGAAATTTTATATTTGGCCCTTTCATTAGACGATGCTGATACTTTTTACCATAAAGAGGTTCCAAACAATGAAATGTAACCCTAATTATCGTTTCAATTAATATTTATCGCATTAGCATAAACACTCGTTTTGATACCGAAAGTAGCTTTTTTTTCGAGCTTTCCGACAACATTGCGCTATGCGATTACTCACCCTATAAGTTCTTCCGCTACTTAAAGGTCAGAACCCACGTGTTTGCGATCACTGTTCTAGAACATCGAACAAACAAATGATGAACAATTTCATAATTTCTCGCAAAGTTTTCAGATTGGAATAAATTTGTTTTCTTAATTTAAAAGGAGAAACTTATCCATAGATGACGAAATATCGAGAGAAGTTGCACCTGAATGTAATGGTGAAATTTTCCGCTCTTTCATTAACGACGAACATTACATCTCATTATGTTTACTTGAAATCATTACAGAATTTACCTTTGAATTGCGCTTCCACCTAATTTTTCATTTCATCGTAGTTTTTCAAAAAAATCCAATATCAATCTTTCTTTTGTTTTAATGGTAGATATAAAAATATACATCGATGAATATTGTTTCCAGAAAAAAATATTCCAAATTATCCTAAACAAGAATAAGCATCTAATTCAAAGAGTGGATCTAGCCACTACTCAGGCTAGACTCATAGGCCATACTTAAAAGCCATGGACTTACATTACAAACTTAGCAACCCGCGCATTACTTTCGAAGCATTTAATTTTAACACCTCGGCAACTAAGCATTTAATACATCGCAGCGTTGTATCTATTATAATTTATAATTCCTTGAGATACAAGTATGTGATACGAAACTTTATCCATTGATAATTCTGTCAGATTCCGTTAGTCCTTCTGTTCCATCATTTAGAGAAAATCTTTTATTTAGAGGCGCGTAAGCTGGAAAGTCATGCGGCAGCAAGTCCAGCGTACATTAAAACTAACTCTTTAAAGTCAGGAGTGGATTCATTATACTCTTCAGATTCTAATTTCTTCTTGCTGTTCTTACCTATTTCACTGAGGAGGAATCTCCTTTGAGACAACCTATTTCTAAATGGAAATTTCCTATTCATTACTTAAGTTCACCCATGCAGAGTATATTTCGTCCTGAAATTATTAATATTCGCGGAGAAAATGGCAAAGGAACTAATTGCAATGCCCGGTTGTGTGCATATTGAAGTAAGATGAAATTATTAATTTTCTTGAGAGCATAAAATTAAGTTTTCAGTGGTTATGACGAATGTCAGATCAACAAGGTTTAACTTATTCAAAGTGAAATATATAATTACAAAAGCAGTAATTCTCCAACAAACCGTGTGTGAAAACATGAAACATTGGAAGAAACATCCTCACAAAAGAAAATTAACGTCATTAACCAAATGAAACCAAATGAAACCAAATTCGAGTTAAAATTCAAAAGTTCCACGACGAACTTAACATTCCTGAACGATTGAGTTTAATTATTGTATGGGTTTTCATGCAACTGTGTATTCTTTCTGAAATTTATTAACATCACGATAAACTATGTGTAAATACACTGATGGAAATTCATACCAAAAATTTTATCTATGAGAATTATTTCCTGCAAATAGGTACGCGTGCGATATCAGAAAACAACGTGCGGCTTTGCAACGTGAGAATATTATAAAAGGAAAACAAATATTTGCATAAAAGTCACACTTACTATCCGATTTTCATGGCTACTAACACTTTTTTGGTATATAGCCACTATAGTTCAAATAAGGTAACGTCGAAAGGGCTTACATTTAATCTTTCTGAAGCGCTCACTGATTTCATAAAAAAAGGTATACATTAAAGAAGTATGTATTCACTGACAATCTTAATAGGAAGAGAAAGCGAAGAAAATAAGCCAAAGCTTCTTCCCAGATTATAGACTACGTAATGCACTCTAGGTTCAAACTTTCATTAACTGAATTCTTCGCGAAAACTAAGAGTGTAGATAAATTGATTCCGTTCCAAACTTTTCTGAGGATTATTCTTGTACAATCATCACTAATTCTTTCAGAGTACTCAAGATCGAAAATCATGAAAATTTAATGTTTAATTCCACTTTAAATCTAGTAGTATTGCCGAAAGTGCATCGACAGCTGAGGAAATTTCGCACTTGGCCCCCACCGGAAATCGATTCGGGACCGCTTCACCGAAGTCGAAAGTGTTGCCCACTTGGCTATTCAGGATCCCTAGTTTAAATCTAATTTGATAATTTTTTATGCAGTAGGTTGAAATAACTATTAAAATATCTGTACAAAGTTACAGAAAGGCATAGAAATCTACAGAAAATTAATTTCAAACTGGTTAAAAATGAATACTCTCAGTATGTACATTCTCAAAAAATTAAGAAACTTCAGTTTTGTTGAATACGAAAATGACATACCCGTCAGTAACTAATATTTCGCGATACACTTAGAAGAGTTAATAAATCGAAGAGGCTATTATGATCTCTCTGCAAGATATCTTATAGATGCTGCAAGAATTAAAGAAATGGAATTACTACTTGTTAAGCCAGAAATACGATGAAATAATTCTTAATACTACTCCATGAGGAATTCACGATATTTTGACCAATCAGCTAAAATTTTCAGTATTAAGTCAGTTTAGTTTTACTCCAAATGAATTTCAATCGTAAAATATTTATTTGAAGTAGAAATTCACTTGATTTTCTTACAAAACAAGAAGTGAGGTAGGTAAGAGGATTCTAAATGTTTAAGCCAGGATTGATTTACTCTATATGTTTATCTCAGTCTCCGCTTGATCCTAAGATATGTGCGCTCTCGTAGTACAAAATACAGGACGAACCGACAACTCCCTTACTGAGTTGCTGCAATCCATCTCCTTATTTCGAGGAAAATATGTTCGAGACCAAAGTCCGTCTTAAAAAATAAAACGGGAGCAAATCGGTAGTCAGACGGAAAATCCATCGGGAAGATGTCTCACCTCAGGACCAGCCGAGGAAACTTTCCCGCCCTACCCACTTGTGCACTCCCAACCGCAAGAAAGTGAAAATGGGAGGAGCAGAAGACGAAGAGGAGGCCGAAGAAACAAAAAAACACCGCAAGATCTTTCCCGAGCTTCGTCCTTGTCACCATTTCAAAAATTCGGTCACTGGCGATCTCCTATGGTCAACGCGGAGGAGCGGGGCAAGTGGACAGCGGGGGTAGGGAAAACCCGAGAGGACTCCGGGGATTTCAGCGGGCAATCTTGGTATTTTTTCGTCTGGAAAGAGGCGGTTGCGGTGGTACGTCACGGGGAAGGGAACGAATAGTTACGTCAATTAGAACCACACCCGAACGCCAAAGAAACTTAAAAATAAGAGGCCCTGCGGAATTAAATCGTTTCGGCCGTGACTGTTGAATAAAACGATAGGGGCGATGATAATCGGAAATGGGCGTGGAATAGTCACGTAATGTATCGAAGCGGTCGTGATTACTTCCCGTTCTTGCCACTTCTCGAACAAACTCCGTAATTAGAGGCTTTGGACGAGATTTTACTTACTGTTGCCTTCAATGATAAATTTATGAGGATAATCCTGCGTATTTAGTTACTTATTAAATACTAAAGATTATAGAAACTACCTCACAGTAACTGTATCCATTGTGGAGTCCCTGTTTTTCCAAAGTGAAGCAATAAATATCCAGGTTTACTTCCTCCATAAAAGACAAATTTTATATCTCTCAGATATTGTGCGATATTTCACAAACTATTAGTTCATGCGAGAAATTAATTTTTTACATTCTGTAAATAGTTTAAAGAAATTATTTTTAATATTTACAGCCCTTGTTCACGTAGACTTACAGCTATACAAAAAATCTTAGATAAAATAAATTATGATTATAATGCAGCTATTACTTCAAAGAAATGAATTTCTATTCATTTAAAAATTAATAGCTACGAACTGTTGAAGTATCTTATTATGATCAAAAATCATAAATATGCTAAAAGTAAATAACATTTAATTATTTAATATCCAGAATGAATAATAATAAGGTTGAAATTTACAACTCGCCGTAATAACTGGGAAGGTATTTTATTTCAAAAGCGAATCGATATCTTAATTCTTTGTACTGTCCATATTTTAATCACATGTAATAAACAACAATGAAGCAAAATAAGATTATGGTTAGGTAACTGACCAACATTCATTAGGAACATTTCTAAGGAAATGACGGAAATTTCCGAGCTATCTCAATCCCATAATTTCTTACTTTGAAAACAGAGCTGAAAATTGTTTGGTTAAAATATATAGGATTATCTCAGATCTCAAGAAATTGAACGATAATGTCCAATGGCCACAATTAAGGGGTTAATTAGTAGGAAAGCTATCCTTCGGCAAACAAAGCGTGTGAATGTGAGAACAAAAGAATTCGCAAATGAGAGGTATAACCTAAGTGATTCTTATCCTTGCGAAAAATTAAAATGGCTGAAAGTGTTACCAATAATAGTTTCCTCGCAAATGTTTCTCGCTCGAGAAAAAAGACTCGCACCAACTTCTAACGAATTCCTCCATTTGCGATGGATGACTCCGAACGTCTGATTTGGCAACGTAAAAAACTGAGGCACCTGGCCAACGATTGCGTAATCCCCGTGGAAAAAAATAAATGAATTTGCGGGCCTTTTTCAATTACGAGGAATACGCAACAGGTTCATCAGGATAAGAGTGTCTCACGCTCGAGGTGTGAATAGGCTGCCTATATTGGCGCAGAAGATTATAATTGTTTGAATCTCGGAGATGGACATTAAAATGAAAGGGAGGCGCGTATCTGACGGCTCGCCGGAAACTTTGGAAGTGAAAGTTGCCCACCGCGGTAGCCACCGAAGTGACACGCAATGCAAATTATTCGCAATCTCAATGTTGAGGAGAGAAAATGAAGAAAAAATATGAGAGAGAGATTGTGGGACTTACGGCACACAATGGCTAGCGCGAAATGTCTTGTCACTTCATTAACCTTTATTTTTCACTCTTAATTACTGCAATTCGAATGGAGACTGACATTTTGGCTAAAAACCCTTCAACTTGAACAAATCCTTATCCCATCTACAAAACACTATTAAAGCGTAGAAATATTATCGCCGAATTAACCTCGCAATAAGCAAGAAAAGCCGTATCATCGAGGAACTCATTCCCATGAGATAAGAGCTGCTGTAAGAGTTACGTCACACCATTAAAAGCGAAATCACTTTCCTCAGCTGAATATTATCTTATTACATCGCCGCGAGATTGAGATGGGATTTAGTTAAGGTCTCCTTACTCCATAGCAACAGTTGCTCACTTCCTTTCCTTGAGAAGTTAATCTAATTTACATAAGAATATGCTGCGTGCTTCCAGCTGCCATCTGATTTAAACGTTTGCTTATTATGAAGTATATCTATATGACGCTAATTAGTTTAATGCTGCTCTTGATACGGCCATGATTTAAAAGATATGACCAGATGTCTATAAAAGGATTTTTGTCAAGAATGGTGATTTATTTTAAATGACTATCTATAAAAACATCTTTTGGATTCAAAAAGATGACAACTGATTATATTGTGGCCATTGATTTAAGTCCAACATTTGAAGATCAGCTTCATTTCTCCCACATAAATGAAAGTAAGTATACATCATCCTCGCTTGAATGGAATCTATACTTAAGGTGACTTAAGGTAGAAATCGACCTTTATCAAATAAATCTAGTATTTTGGGGAACTTCGATGTGCTATTGACTTTCTAATAATATCAAAATGAAATTTCAAATTGAAAGCTAAATAAGGAATCCTTAATTATGTGAACGAGAGTAGTAATTTTTCTCGAGACTTTCCAGAAAACTAAGGATAAGGTTGTGGCCGATTTAGTCTATTGTGAAGTAAATCAGGTTATTAAACTATGAAATGCTTCATAAAATAAATGATTAAAAACATTCCAAGAAATTTTTAATGAATATTTAAAAAAATTCTTAGATGCCTTTTAAATAATTCATCAACCTATTACAAAATTAATAAAACGGAGATATTTTGGCATGGTTTACAAAATTTAATATTTGACATCATATACATTAAGCAGTTTAACCTTCTGAGACCACAATGATAGTGCCCTTTCTACATAACCTGTAAATATAGCTACGTAGAATCTTATCCAATTCGTTCAAAATTACCTTCTATCAATCTGCTTTAACTAATTCTCTTAGCCAAGTCACCTGGTCTCACCTATGACGACCGTCATCGTATATAATACAAGAAAATCAGAAACGTACTTAATGAATGGGAAATACATCAATAAAAGTATTGACATCAAAAAGTAATTCAAAACAAGTGACGATTATTAGTTCAAAGGAAAAAAGGCCGACTCCGTAACATAAAATAAATTAAATAATAAAACTAATCATGGAGAAGTTCCACCAAGTATCGCCATAGTTAAGTAAGTGACAATTACATCTTTCATAAAAGGTACATTCAAATATACGTACAAAACATCTGATGAGCCATTAAAATGTTCAGAAACTGCGATGAGCTTTCGGCGAAAATTCCATCCACGAATGCAAACGAAAACCTCATGGATAACCCACAGTCTTACATGGATTATCGAGTGAGTTGTAATCCTAAACCTTTCTGGCGCCGTCGGGCATGAAACGTTCGGTGGGACAGCTTATCAATGTCTTAGACCGACAGGATAAACCGCGCGCACGGATGTCTTACTTCTTTCACCCACTGCCTCCATTTTTTCTCTATTCTATTTGGCGTCCGAGCGTAGCAACTCGAGCAGGTGGAAGCGAATGCTTTTTCTCGATCGACTATTGTGGGATCTAAGTCGCCTGGCTAGATACGTAGGGAGCAAAGAAATAAACCGTTTGGTGCGGAATGCAAAGGCGGACTGACCCAAGACGGACAAGTGACCGCCCCCGCGTGAGATACTTACAACCGCGAGAACGAAACGTTAGAGAAGCAAAAAATGCTTCAAGCCGCGTAACCCACGCGCACCTTTCGCAAGCAGCGTGGCCATATGACACCACAGGTTAAAGAAGGGAAAAAGGGGAGAAAGGAGTGGAAAGCAATAGTGAGAGTGCCGTAATTTTTCCACGAGTTTATTTCATTGTGAAGAATGTTAAGAGCATGATCGAAAGAGCTTATCTCGTCCGAGCGTGACCTATCATCCGAATGCGTTACATTCGAATCCGGTCAATTTAAGAGTCACGACTGAAAGAGCGCAATAAATCATGTCTAAGTGGTGTGCGTTATGCGCTAAGTTATTATAAATCCCAACTATTGCTAGTTTGAGTAAAAAAATAGGGTGAAACGAGTCTACAGTTCCTAGCATTTAGATGACGAGATAAATTCCATGCAAATACCATTATATAGTGGTTATTCTAAGTTAGCATCTTATATGTTCATGTTATCTCTGTAAATACTTCTTTGAACTCATTTGACGTTATTATAAAATGCGTTACTGCCATTGTGGTGCATTTAAGTTCTCACGCAGAGATCCTAAATGCTATGGGGCAGTGTTTTAAATCATCACGAAGATAGAAATTTCAGATTAGCAGTATTCTGATTCTCTAGAAGGTTTATAAAAAACGCGATACACAGCAACGCAACTTATTCTGATGGCGATAAAGGAAGCAAGTTGAGAAGAAATATTCGTTACTATTAGGTGTATAAACGATACTGCCACCATGGTAAAAATTTAATCAAGAACTTTTTCAAATAAAATAACCAATCGAGTTAGAGGTCTTCAGCTTTTTGGGGTTAAACAATAGCTCTCGGATAAAATTTGAAACATTGAATGTAAATAAAATACTTCGAGCCTTCATACATTTCAATTTTCGTTTAACGAAGTTTCTCGCCCATTCTGCAAAGAAACCTGGAAATATATGAAATCTTATTTAAGATGTAGCACAAGATAAGGCTTACTTCGTTATAGAGGAGAAAGATCTAACGAATCCACTTTCCACAATGCGAGTTCGAGTGACACCGCACGCGAGAGTACAAAAAGCGCTGTCGGTACGAACCCAGTCAAAGAGCGAACGCGCGCACATTTTTCCGCGAAAAACAAAGCCATATCATGATTCACTTTTACTCGGCCATGGACCAGAAGCAGCCCGAAAAAAAACATAACGAAAGTAACTTAGTCATTCCTTTAAGTCCATTTATAAATCCTTTTGTGAAAGCTCATGAGAGAAGGATTAACAGGGTCGTTCGAAGGATAATGCCCGGAGAAAGAAGTGAAGCATTCAGTTTCGTCCATCTGAATTTAAAATTTCGGGCGAACAGTGAAAGCTGCCGTGTTCCGATAAGTTGAGTTTAATACAAAAATCTGACCTTTCAGGATCGAAAGAATTTGCAGTTTAAGGTGATAAATAACCGAAATCGTGACAAAAATTAGTTTTTAAGGAACGCGAGGAAATAAACTAGGAAGCGCGTGCTGACATAATTTCAGCTCGCTATCTCCCCTCTTATTTACGAGCAGTTTCTTCACATTTTTTTCCGCCAGTTTTTTCTTGAGAATCCTTTTTTCTAGCGCGTATCTTTTATGAATCTTAACGTCTCACTTTATACAATTTTTCATTCCTTTTAAATCAACGACTTCGTGATCACGGAAGACATTGATGTTCGCAAAAAAAACTTAAGAGTGTCGATAAGAGCGTCCTAATTTGCGATCATGTGGCCATAAACCAAACCGTACATAAAGTTTTTTTAAGGGGTTTTTAAGTTTCCTTGCGGGAATTGAAGTCCCTAACTAACTAAACTAACGTTGAAGTCTCCGTCTACTAATCTAGGATAAGTAGCTATAAATAATAGAAAACTGTACTTTAAGTCATATTGTAAGGTATAACCGCTACTATGCTATCGTCTGTGGTTAAACTAGTCCTTTATAAAAACCTGAGCGCAATAATGAATCTAAGATTCTACAACACCTCACTGTCAAGAATCACATCTGCTGTAGATCTGGATTAAAAGCTTTACTTGATTATTGACCCTATTACGCCACACCGAAAAGATCTTTAACGTAGCCGATAAAAACTCCGTTCCGGATGAAATTAATTAGAACAAAATTCATGGATATTTTGGATTATTTGCTGAAAACATTATGTAGCTCGAAAATATTTGGTATTAAATTTGATAATGGGATTTGGTCACCGTATTTTTAATCTCTTACAGAACGAATATCAGGTTGTCAAAAGAATCAATTCCATCGTCAGTCAAGTTAATTCCGTTCACTGTATGCAATAAAATGATCATTCTTTGTTTATGTAAAAAAATTGTTATATTCCGGTTAAATTTTGGAAGGTTACAGGAGAACAAATCTTACATTAAAAGAATCTTGAAAACACCAAAATAGGGATTGTAAATTCGCAATTTACCTCAATAGGAAAAGCAGAATATCGAAATATTAGAGCATTAATTTCTTTTATTCTTTCATGCATTAAACAGGGCGAGTTTATAAAAATATCTACCAAAACTAAAACTTGTTGGGATAAGACTCAGGAACTCTAATAAAATCTTAATAATTCTTAAAACAGTAATAATTTCCAATCTGATCGGTCCCATCGGAGCATTATCTATTTACATCGGAAAGAGCAGTCTTCATGGTCTTTTTATGCATTAAATGAGGAAAAGCCACAGAAAAATTACCCAGCACTCTTTCAAGAAGTCTTAAAAAGCAGGATCTTGAAGGCAGATCTATTACTCAGCTGAGGAAATCACATAAACTGAAAAGATATCATAAAGGCACACCCTTCTGCTATCCCGGATGCTGGTCCGAGGTATTATGTTAAAAGGAACTGTGGTGGAGCGATGCACGTAAAAGGAATAAAAGTCTGGGGAATTTCAGTTTCTTTCTACGGTGGGAATAGTGGGAGAACAAATGAGATTCAATGAATAAGGGCGGCTGCTTGGGAAACAAAAGGAACCTGCAAATGTGGGCAATGACTCTGCTGAAGGATAAGAAAGGAATCGCTCGGTTCAGAAGGTCTATTGGGTGCGGTCGGATATCAAGAGTTACATATGGAGAATGGGACAGCCCCCGCCTGAATATTGGAAAACCGGGTTATGGTCCGCGTGAGAGGTCTTGCGGTCGGCAGTAAAGAAAGAAACGTTAGTAATGTACGTTTAGGCGATCCCGAGATGGAAAACAGAGATGGTGTTGGAATAATTTCAAAGAGATTATAGATAACGCATAGATTATTATATTACGCATTTTAGATTAGGTTACTGCAACTTGGTTACCGAGTCATACGGCTTAATTGGGCGAAATTGCACCCCAGAACTTACTTCAAGACGGTCGTCAATACTAATTGCATTATTTCACATTCTTCGCTCCATTATACTCCAGAAAGGTATCTTTATGAAAATCGTTTCATTGTGATTCAAATACTAAAAATACTAAGAGATGCAAGAAACTCTTTAGAACAGTTTCTTCTGCTTCACATAATCTTCATTATATCGTTGGTTATAGACATCCTATTAATATAACAAAATTGACTTTAGAGCCAAGGAAAACTCAAAGCACCGCTTTTAAATACCTATTATTTCATGTTATACCGACTTTACGGTTTTAATAAATTTTGGGAGGTAAGAAAATTAAGAATTTATGCCAGCATACTAAACCTCGCAGAATCTTCCCTTCAAAACTTCTGGCGTTTCCCGATCATGATATCACTATGATAAATGATTTCGTTACAAATCGTCATGATCGAATTTTCTGGTTTCCTTGATGAGTCAATCCGTAGGTCATGCTTTCACAATCGGGTCCCACCCACTGGCCCGCCCCACATGTAAGCGGGCGTAACCTTTGGACCATTCCAAAGGAGGAGCCATTCGTCTTGCAGGTCAACGTGTTGAGCCTAGGCCATGTCTTGGCTTCAACTTCCGAATGCTCCAGTCCTGCCAAACCGGTTCCACTTCGAGTCGTGATTAAAAGATTTTTTGGCTGCTTCTTATCACAACCTCACTGAGCTACATTTTGTTGACCCCAGTGAGACGCTCATAAAGCGAAGTGAATGGGTGCAGAGATGAAATGGAGAGTTTTTTTGCGGAGTGTGCGATTTACAATGACCGTTTCACAACTGACCAAACTGAACTTTAGGTGCTTCTTCACAAACTCGGAATCACGACTAAAACCATAATGAGAATACGTTAAACCGATTTCTTTCGTGAGTCTTTCATAAATACTGTTAAAATAAAATTCAAAATTTGCTGAAAAATTGAAATCGGGAAGAGACTATTTACATGGGGTAAATATTTTATGACCAAACAGCCTACCCCACCTCCAACACACTTATTCTTTTCGGAAGATGGCAACATAGTTGCTGCAAATCGTATTAAGAATAATACGTGCAAAGCGCGATCATTAAGAACCCTAAGGCCTGCTGGTTGGAATATTTCAACGGTTAGTTTGCTCGCAAACAACGGCTATATGGAGCTTTTCTCGAACTCGAATGGTAAACAGCCTACGTCTAAACATTAAATAATCTATAAACTAAATTTCATTATCAATAAATTAAAGGCATGTCAAGCTTCTTCTGAATATAGTACAAGGTATACGAAATTCAATTGCGGAAACTCCTCGCTGTCAACAGTAACGGAAAAGTGCTACTTTCATGCGTTTTTTAACCATAATTTAATTCCTTACCAGGCGGAATGATAATTTTACACGAATAAAGCTATCATCTCATGCAATACTCAGTAACAAAAAGGAACTAGATGAAACCAGACTAATAACATAGCAATGCGAAACAAAGATTCATTTCTCACATAACAGTCAATGATGCGGAACTTGATTGGCACTAAAAACATAAGTCTCATTTTCAAGTGTCAAATATACGAGAACTCGAGGCAAAACATCACATTGTGAGAGGTAAATTGATTCTTTTGCTAAGAAGAAAACTGTGAACTGGTTGACAGTAGGGGGTAGGGCAGTAGGCTAAGATAAGAACGTCAAAAATGGATGGCTTATGTAGGCTAACTGAAACGATTTTTCGTACGTCAAATGCACTTTGGTACGTAGTAAGCAGTTTACATCGACATTACCAGAACAAAGTATGTTTAACTGCACTGGAGTCCTAAGCCATTCTAATTAATGGTTCTAATGAATTATCAAAAGAAAATTTAAATTATATCCTACGAAATATCCTGAGAAAAAAATCCCATATTTATTTTTGTAGTATTAGAGTATCCATTAACAAAAAATATATTATAAGAAATTACTTATTTTCTGAAATAGTAGCAATAACTTGTAATAGAGAGGACTTAATCCTACCGAAAGACTTATCACCCACTTAAAGCTTAGCTGCTCTTTCTTCGTGATTCACTAAGAGTCGAATTTCCCATGTACGCTAAGAGTTGGAAGTTTAACATACAGATACATTATAAAAGGATATAAAAATGCTAAAGATATCTATTTTGAACTAAAATTTTTACTTTCTAGATTTTATTTCCGGTAGAGGATATAAAAGTAAGATTAGGCATTTAAATAAAAAGTATTACACAATAAAATATCAATGAAATCATCGACAGTAAACGTGGATAGACATATTGGTTCTCAAAAGATTTTAACATACGAAGGAGTAGGAATATCATTCTATTTTCGTTTCTGTTTCCAAGAATTTTGTATTAATTTTCTAAAGGAAGTCAATTAATCAATTCAATTGAATTTCATAATAATGGAAAGGTAAAGTATATGCCTCAAGACTACTAAGTTCTACGCCCTTAAATGCATTATTACATGCTTTTCTTACCTTCGGATTGTCAAGATTTAAATTAATGTAATTGTTAAATTTATCAAACGTGGAAAACAAAGTAGACTTGACATTAATCGGATTTAACTAGAAGAAATTGAAGAATAAATCGAGAAATGAATGCAATAAATCCTCTCGAATGTTCCAAGTGTCATTCTGGAAATTTCTAGATGTCCGCAGAACCTGCTTGAGAAGCATCACTTGCACGGCGACAAACCGCATACCTGAAATCAAGTCTTATCGATTGCGTACATTCAAATTCTGAAATAAATTTACTTTTCCGCGGTATCTGGCAAATAAAAAACAAGTGGCATTTCAGTGACAAGCTCGAATAATAAATATGTATCATCCGCGGAAAAAAGGTCTTTGACAACATTGCATAATTGATCGTTAATGCAGTGGTGACATTTGCAGTCAATGACAATTCACGTCAATGCAGTGGTGACATTTAGGCAACAGATCGTTTCCGTATATAACATAAGCGCAGAATCTTCTTGATTCTGAACCTCGTACGAATAGGGACCCCAAATGTATTGTTTCTGTCACTAAATGGCCAGTGTTGCTAAGTCGAGTTTCCAACGGCGATAAATTATGCAACTATTCTCCTGCTGGAAGTTGCAATAGTTCATTGGTGTTTCGAATTGCAATTTAAT
Organism: Ladona fulva; assembly: GCA_000376725.2. Taxonomy (NCBI): domain Eukaryota; kingdom Metazoa; phylum Arthropoda; class Insecta; order Odonata; family Libellulidae; genus Ladona; species Ladona fulva. The sequence continues at coordinate 965,354 of KZ308180.1, read as the reverse complement.
GGAAGACTATAAAATGCATTTTCAAAATGATGATATTAGACATTTTGTCAAGCTACGATGACATCTACATAAGTGGTAACTTTTGGAATACCATTAAAATTAAAATTTGAAGAATTTCTTATGACACCATCTCATTCAGTTTACTCTTGTGTGAGTAGCGATCAAACCACCCCAAGTTAATTTGTCCATCAAAAATCGACGACAAGACCGAACAACCGAGTTTTAAAGAAAATCTCCAATGGAATAAAATTCATAACACAGACAAGAGAACAATAGAAGAAGCGGAGATAAGATAATACTGAACAAAGTTGGGGAACAAAAGAGAAAGGATTGGAAAGAAGGAGCGAGTATAATAGAAAGAGGCAAGGACGAGCTTCAGCTTTCTCAGCACCACCGCAAAACCAAGGCGAGGGTTGAACCGAGGAGGTCAAGCCTTCCGTTCCAGACTCACAACCAAAAGAAAGGTAACTTCACCAACAGAGACTGTAAACCTACCACGAGGTCAGGTTGAAGTATGTAAGTAAGTGGCGGGTCCTAAAGTGTCTACTTTGAGATTGTCACGTACGAAATTAAGGGTTCCTGGAGAGCTAACGGGATCTGAAATGCCCTTGATCCAAAAGATACACCATGAGAATCCGGGTGATGGAATACGCCCTCTCACCCCAGTTTTAGAAAGGATAAAATTTTTCAGAAAAAGCAGAAGGTAACGAAATCATACTTAACTTTCGCCACACCGCTCTGGAACTTAAAAAAAGATCTGAAGGACTGCAATTCCCTGGCCATTGAAAGCTTGACATATGCCGAGACTACGAATTTAGCAAGTTTCTTATCTATGCCACAAAATTAAAGTCTAATGCATAGAATGTGAACCTAATTTATTCCAAAAGAATGATTTTTTTCCAATTCAATTTTTACGATCAAATAATACCAAGTTGTGACACTATCTTATGGTAAAAATTCCTTCCAAAATTTATCTTTGGATCAAGGTTTCCCGGGTTTCGAAAGGTTGTTTCTTCGATTAAAGTGGACCCTTCGACACAGGATGAAGTTATACCTGAAGATTATTCTAGAGAAACCATTCGTAACATTCATCGGGAAAGCATAAGATTATTTCCAACCTTATTATAAATATATTAGAATCTAAATCATTTCATCAGAGCATTATTTCATTGGATTAGTACCCTCATAGTCCTATGTGGTTAAGTCATTTAGACCAACATTCCTGAAAATATCTGGCGTTTTAAAGTTAAAATTAAATTGCTATTACTAGTTTTAATTTAGGTCTAGTCATACAACTAAAGTTAACAACTGAGTTAGATGAATTTGGTATACTAATGAAATGATGAGCCAAGCAATAGTGTCGCAAGGGCATGATTTTATTGGTGTGATAGCCGTATTACAACGATAGACCGATTAGCATATAACTTTTCATTATTCTCTTTAGAAAAACTATGTTTTTAGAATAAATACATTCTAATACAAGTAATTTCCTAGTGACGTTATTGACTTTTATATATGGACTTTTTATTGGAACGCGAAATGTCTTATTACAGTAAAAGATTTTCAATTTTTTTTATGGTAGTGTGTGGTAGTACAACTGAGAAACGTTTTAGTCTACGTCAAGTTGTGAATGTTAAAGACGAAAAAACTAAACCAGCTTCAGTAAAAATATATCATTGCTAGTGGATAAAGCTGGTGGAGAGAACTCGCACAATATTTTCAGACGCGTACTCGGAGAACGCAAAATTCCCTTGGTCCCAGGCAACATCTCCCAATTTCGCAAAACCAAACAGCAAAGCCCTTAGGGATCTCCGAAGTGACTGGCAAATACTTAATGCGAAAACGAATACGATGGCCATCAGCTAACTCTAGTAACACAAAAAAGCCTTTCCTAAACCTCTCTATCATTGGGTACGCCGTAAAGGACGTCTGCGGATAAACTTCGCCCCTGCCTTAGGCCAGCATCGAACCGAGATACGTTGCAAAAGTCACGTTTACCGAATCAAATTCAAATGCTCGCTTTGGGCCACGGTCGATTTCTTCAACGTCACTCCTGTCCTTAAATGTTATTTTTGATCTGTTTAAAAAATTAAAGCTTCGGAACGTATTCGAACGTGCAGCACCGGGCAACTGTCTTTTCAACCCTACGTATGAATGACGGAGCAAAATTCGCGAGGCTAGCTTCCCTTCCCCTTCGAGATCTTTACTTTCAGGCATTACCGTTTCCTCTAATATTAGCAGTAACTATTTGCTTTCCTTATCCTCCAGAATCTTTCTTCGCATCGAGATCTTAAACAGGTACGTTAAATAGCCCCAGGAATTGTACATGCAACCATTCCGATCGAACAACGTAAAGGATTTTAAACTTTTAATTTGTAGAAGATACTACACGTAAATCGAAGCATGCAAAAATAAGTTTTTCAATAGAATAAGGTATGCGATGACAGATCCTGGTCATTTTCATTGACCATAGCTCGATATTCCCGCAAGTAATTATTTAAGCTAAATTTCAAACTTTGAAGTTCGACTTCCCTACAACCCTTTTGGACATATAACCAATAACTGACCAAAGGCTCACTATGTTAGTTAATTTTAGGCAAATCAACTCCATAAACACCTGGAAAATGTGGATTAACTACCTTTAATGTCTCTAATTTCTCATCTTGGAATAATACCGCCACCTATCTAGAATAATAATATAATAAAGGACTTTATTCAGGGCGAGATTGAGACTAACAAGTCTCTTCTTACATCTAACCCTTCGTCATATGAGACAAGAAAAAAGAGATAGCGTGCAAAAGTACAATGAAGAAAACTAAAGGAATAACAAGTGTGAAAAATAGCGACACGACTGGGACTCGAACACAGGTCTCCCACTTTCCGGGCAGGTATTCTAACCACTGAACTACCGTGCCGCGTCTCTCTCACACTGTTAAGGGAATGCTTTGTGGTTAGAATACCTGCCCGGAAAGTGGGAGACCTGGGTTCGAGTCCCAGTCGTGTCGCTATTTTTCACACTTGTTATTCCTTTGGGATTTTCCGTAGGTTTTTAAACTACTAAGACACCTTCCTTTCCTTTAATCCTGAAGAAAACTACTTTGTGGATTAAAAAACCTAAGCTAAGAGCTCAGGGAAAAATCTTTACTGCAGGAAAACACCGTCAAGAAGGAGGGTGTGAAAAACCTGCGAAACCTACGGATAGAAAACTAAATTTGATGACTAAAGTAGATTAATAGAGTTATAAAAGACATGAAGACAAATCAATAGAAATAAACAAAAAAAGAACGAATAACAACAATTTAACAAAAAAGCCTATATCTTACAAAAATTATCAAATTTGGAAGTGATTAGAAAAAACAATTTCGCTTAGTAAAAATCACGTCAAATATTCAGAGCGAACCTAAAGTTAATCAAAAACTGGCTAAAACACTTTAAAAAGAAACAAGAAGAAAATACAATAAAAATGATAGAATAAAGAAGATAAAACACATTAAAACGAAACTACGTAAGCGAGATTGCAATGAAGTTACATAATATTGCAAGGAAAGGTAAAGTCCTATCACTTATCAAATTGTGAAGATTAATTTTACATTTCTTTAAGATTCACCCAGCTTTCTAATTATAAGAATTTCTTCTGGAATATATCCAAATACTGAAAATTAATAAGTATATGGAAAGGTCTTATTACATAGGGCATTTCATTCAAATCCTTTCAAATCACCCTCACCCAAACCTTGTAATAACAAATTAGACAAACCACAATAGTTTTCCGTTTGCATTACTGTGTCAATCTAGGCAAACTTCACCGTATATAAACTGTAGTTTTCATTGACGGTAATAGTTCTAGAATTCACTTATATTCTATTCAGAACTTTAATCTCTATGCTTTAATTATTTAATTTAGAGTTAACTTAATAATGATCTTGGGGATGATTGGGAGGCTATATATAGAGCAAATTTGACTTTTGAATCAAGAATACGAGATGGAGTCGTCATATTCAACCAACAAGGTCTTTGTAAAAAGATTAACTAGTTTTCAATTCTTATCCAAGAGATATGAATTTCTTTTGTTTACAAATAGGGAATCTTGCAGCTTTGATAAAAGCCGATGCATATTGTCTCCCTCTAAGGGTACTTAATCACTTACCGACTGAGCCCCAATCCGGGTGAGCGAGGTTATTGAACCATCCGTCGTGCCTTTGCTTTTCTGTGTTGCTATACATCCGAGCTGTAAAGAGAGCAAAAAGCAGATTACAACTTAATTCCAATGTAAATTTTAGAAAGACCTAACTTTAACAGCTGAAAGAAAACAATCTAAACAAATTTTCAAAGTAAAAAGCTAGTCACACAAATATACTGGAGATTAGAGGAAATNAAACAAATAATTGCCACACGATAAGGAATGAAGAGTAACGGTTTTCGAAGAAGATGATAACGTTACCGTACGACTATATCTCGATTGAAGCCACATGAGCCTCTTCTAATTAAAAGAAGAAACCGTGATCTAAGCTGAGATAACAGAAGTCCTTAATTCAACTATAAGGTAGGTAGAAACTGCTCTCCCTATTAAAAAGTAAGATAACTTCCGAAATGATCTTGAAACATTCCCAATCCACGGGAGTTTGAGCAAAGAATATTGAGGAGCGTATTTATACCTTTCCATTTATTAACCTATCTTTGATGTCTATTGCCCTTTGATTGCATAATATCTCTCTTTCGGAGTATGCTGACTTCAAATTAGTTGTATTTCTTAATCCTCATATTTACATTTTCACTATGATCAGGATAATCGTTAGAATACTGTATGATACTTGTAGGCTTGTTAAACTGATAGTTAAATAGGTTGCGTGTAAGATTTTTTCATTAATTTTCATACTATTTCACTAACTGTCGTACTTTACATATTGTAGTTGTTATCAAGGCGTATAAATCAATAGATATATGATTTGTATGTTTCGACTGATGTAACCTATAAAAGAGATTTTGTATACTCTCCGTATATCATATCCTCCAGACAGGATTTTTAACTTACAAGAAATACGTCTCCAGTGTACAGATCGAAAAAATATTCTCTCATCAAAACATTTTACTGTCGACAAATACTAATTCATTTTCAAGAGTTTCAAAACGAAAAAAAATAAGTTCTAGTAATGTTTAATAGCTAACATGACAATCCGATTCCATTTATTGTTAAGATATGAATTATACCAACCACAATAACCAATTCCGAACTATTATGATATCGGAGTCAAACAGTTACTATTGTAAAATGTCATTATAGTTTTCAATATTGCCTTCTTAATTTAATGTAAATAAACTTAAATAGCTAGCGAATCGATTACAATGCATTCAAGAAGGGTAGCATATTTTGTGTGTTAAATCTCAAATATTTAAGCTCATGTTTTTATGAAACTCAGCGCCAATCATAGTTTGGACTAATTTAGCAATGAAGTATACTTTTTATTTGTGTGAACGTTTAAAAGTGAATTTACAACTTAAAATAAATTCATCCAGTCATTTCTTATATTAACCTGCATTTAATTATTAAATATTTTAGGCGATTTGTAGACTTAAGATGCCAAAACCTCCTTTGACCAATAAAAATAAAGTCCTATTCCCGATTGAGAGGGGCCTAATGATAAAAGAATCGCTTAACACCTTTAGCGAAGCACACATTTTAAACCCTCATATTTACTCTGAAAGAATAAGTCAAATGCTATAAAGAAAAATACTTAAATGGCGTGTTGTAAGAATCAACACATTCGAGCCACCAAGTTTAAAACAAATAAAAAGCTACGCGAAGCTAAGTTCAGTCATCTTCCTATGAACTCAGTTTTGTGGAAAATCATGCCAACTTGCCATTATATGAAAGGAAAGAAACGAGAGGTACAAAAAATACGTGAAAAGATGATTGCTCGTCCTCAGTAGAAACGGACGAATCTTCCTTCCGCTCCCTTTTCTCGAGGGAAATCAAGATTGACTGCCTCTTGAGATAAGATACATAGCACGCGTGAGGAGATGGATATAGTGAAAGGATGCCTGAGCTATGAATAATGGGTGCATTTCCTGCGGAGAGAAAAGATGAGTTGTGCTACGAGAAAAGATGTACGCTCCAGAATCAAAGAATGAAGAGATGAGCCGGATGATGGAGAGGAATAACCCTCTTGATAAATGATACGTAACAGACTTTCTACATTCACGAGGTAAAATCTTCCTCCGATATAAGAAATAGGTAATTAGGTATATCACTTTTAGCAGTTCGAAACTGTCCTGAGAGTATGTAATAGAAGACTTGACGGCAGAAATTAGAAGAAAGTATTACTGCAGACAATTCACCGAGGTAGGTTTATGAAATGGTTGTACTTTCTCCACAAAATATTTTTATTAAAAGCAAACAAAAATTCACGACTAGTTTCGGCAAATGACTGCCATCATCAAGTCTATATAAAAATATATTGTGGAAGAAGTACAACCACTTTCTCATCATGATGTATTTCCACAAAACATCACCAGCAATTGTGAATTTTAGAGGTAGGTTTAGTTTTGAGGCATTCCATAGCCATATACGACCACGGAAAAGAACTTTTGCTTGCCAAAACCTCGACCGGTTTAGCTGTAATCTATGATTATAGATATCATTTGCCGAAACCAATGGATGGAATACTATGAATTATACCTAGTTGTTCATTTTTCCCATTATTTCCCCACTTTTACGCCACAGGTAAGGGATTGTTTACAACTTCACAGTTAAATCTCTGCTTCAACCAATTCAATTAATTATGCTCCGCAAGCAATAGCACAAGGTTTCATTTATATGTAAGGTAACGTATTTTTTAACGAGTCCATAAACGATTAATGGAGGATTTGATATTAAGAGAGACTTATTCAATAGGTACGTTTTTCAACTAATTAAGTTCAAGAAGGTTGCCACGCAGAAGAAATCATTTTCTAACGATCTGTCAATGCCGATTACCGGTACTTAAATGCTTAGGAATCTTAAAGTACGTAAACCGCAAATAAAACAAAATGAAGATTAATTCCTGCAATTTATCCTTTGTTAGTGATATAAACCACAAAGTTCACCCACTCTGAATACCTCAACATTTATATAGCAAATGAAAAAGTGCGTTAGAGATTCCTCATCTGGATTTCCATTGTACACGTTACATATATTAAAGTAACTTTCGTGAATGATGAATTTCATTGGAAAATCCACGTAAAATGAGTAAAATAATACAGTATTAATATTGTATTATTAAATATATATATATAATGATTACATTATAATAAAATAATATTAAAACAAGCCAGTTATAATAAAATAAAATTTTATTCTTTCCAGTAACGATGATTAAGAGCAATGATAATTCTTTCCTATGGTTTCTAAGATTACTATATACGTTCCTTCGCAACCCAAACAACTAAAAGGACAATATTTGGTTACGAAGCCCAACGAACGAGAAGATCTCAATCTAGCGTGAATTTCGAGTTGCGTGACCTCATGGTCATGAAGCAGAAACAGCTTTCTGAACTCGGCTCATAGGGACTTGAGAAAGATTAGATTACGAAGAATTACGTAAATACAAGTGAAAGTAAGTGGATATGCATTTTGATAGTAACTAGGAGAGAGAGAAAAGCATTTTGAGGCCACTGCGCAAGGTTATACATTTAAGGAGTAACTATGATTACATTATGAGAGGATGAGAGCTTGAGAAACAATTCTCAACTCTCGAAGTGGTAGTAATGCCATTAAGATTATAAACTTTAATCTTTACCGAATATGCTACTAATATATTACGTCAGAGAATGTGGTCAATTGCTCAGTTACTTGGATTCTAAAACCAATTCAGCAAAAAATAACTAATCAAAAAGAAAGAATTAATAGAATGTGAAACAGATCTCCACATGACAACCTGCTTATCTTAAAGTCAAAACAACTCCTGTTCATAGATTTCGATCAATTTTATGAGTATTTAGAATATAATAGAAACATCTTTCCTGTGAGCGAGATTAGGAATATCAAGTCCTCTTACATCTAATCCACATTTCATCTAGAACTTAGATTTCAATAAATTAATGAGAAGTGATCAAAAAAATTCATTAAATAATGTTTTGATTACCTTAAGCATTAGATTCCTTAACTAAATTAGTCATTCACCAAAGTTTCAGTTTTCATACGTGGACTAAAAGTAATTCTATCCTACTTTCATGTAGAATGAATAGAGGCGCTGTATAAACAATTTTGAATCCATTTATTTCATTATTCAATCCCAGATCCATTTATATGATGGATATCCGCAAGACTTCGCCAGTAATTGTGAATGTTATACCCTTTCGTTTTTCAAACCTTTATATTTACAATTTACATCATCCATTAACTCCATTATTTATTATTTAACATCCATATCAACTCCAAATGTTATACTTAAATTTAGGCAAATACAGTTTTAAAAAAATGTGTATCGTTGTTATCGTTTTCTAAGAATACTCAATAGCTAATTATCGTTCAAAATTAGGCGATACATCCATATGGAATAGGTTTTCATTATCCTTTAGTAGTAGTAGTAATAAGTTGCGAAACACTACTCTAACTTCTGTGATTAGAGAAAAACTTTCCCGTCGAAAGTAGAAACAGGTCTAAAAATAACCTCATCCATACTCCCGTTGGTAGTTTATCGACAAAAATGTAACTGAATAAGAGTTTGCCATTAATTATGGAAAGTGTGACCCAAAAGTGGCATATTTCTTCAAGACTTCTCTTACTCTCGGAAGTATGATGAATGCCCTAGACGGGACGCCCGCCTGTCTTCAACCCTCAGTGAAGTCTTACGCTCTTCACAGCATTACCTCCACTTCGCAACTTCTCTTACCAACGGCCTTATCAGGTAAGGAGTATTCAATAGGTCACCTGGAGACCCTTTACATAACAAAGAGGACGAACTCTCAATCATAACAAAAATTATTCATTTACACCTGCACATCTTCCAAGTTGAGTTTGAGTTTTCTTAAGATTCGCCGAAATCTTCGAAGTAATAGGACCTTTCCAAGTCAAACTGTTAAGTTTTCAAGTAAATTACCACAGGATCATCGCACCGCTTTGATTGCTTCAAGTGAAATCTCATCCTTTATTACATTTATTCTGCTAACTCAACACCGTCAGTGTTGTTGATTAGGACGTCGCAGCTCTTCGTTGCGATATTTTGGTAATACTAAAGCAAATGTGATGCGTTTCCCTTGAATTCAATTTCTGCACGTTCAGATAATCCAGTAATTCCTATTTTTTGTAGGGGGTAACTTAGGTTTTAGTTGGAGCATTTAAAGAACAATTCGTTAATGCTCGGAATAATACAGCATCCAGAAAATATGTTCAAAAATATATCCTATATCCGAATAACTAAATTTTCTAAGACGGGAGTAAAGAAACTCTAAAAAAATCTGACCATGTGGGTATATAACCGGTCTGAAAAATAATTGAGTTAGCTCACTCCGTTCCTTACGAAATCTCTCGACATGGGTTTATAGGTTTCCCCAGAAAAGCCTTCCAGAATGAAAAATCTTTATCTGACAATGGGCAATCGCACAAAATATCTTAGAAATCTTTNCATCAAACAAGAATCCGCAAGGTCGAAACCCAGTTAGCTTTCCAAAACTCAAACATCACTTGATTTTGAGAGAAACTAATTGAATTACAAAAAGGAAACGGCCCTAACTAATTAAAGCGAATTTATGTACAAATAGAAGTCCTAGCGAGGTCGCACTTCAGTAAATTTCAGCTCCTAGCACATTTCTTGAGCATAATGCCAGTAAACAAGAATTCGGCCGGCTAAAAGCTTAAAATCGACCTAACTTCTTGCAAATACTTTTCAGCTTCCGCAACTTATATCCAAATAGGTATAACTTAGCGTGTCCATGCCAAATATTCGTTATTGTATAATATTTAATTCAGTTAAACGGAGAAAATACTAATAAAAGAGAAGAAAAATAGTTTGAATTTTTTATAAATAAGTCTTTCGACGAAGTAAGATTTAAAAACCTTGATGAGGCAGCCGTCATTCGCGATGTCGCACCGTTTCATAGTAATTAAGGAAACTATTCACTCCACTTAATTGGTTTAGGAAGCATAAAAAGGTCATAAAAGTTGACCTCATATAAGTTAAGAAATTCATATGACAACAGGAGTGAGATTTAGCGTCGCTTTGGCTGCAATAAAAGAGGAAAAGCTGAATGCTTCTATTAATGATGCAACATTAACGGAAGAAATGATTAAATGTTAAATGAGTAACAGTTTCTTGACGCAATTAAAACCGCGCATGAAAGTAAAGCGGAAGGCTCATAACCATGAGCCACTTCAAGGTTCTCTTAGAATACCCATAATGGGAAAATAGGGAATATTCTACCTTCATTCTCTACTAATTTTTATCTTTACTCGCTTCATATAGGAAATAAGCAACCATTTCCTAAGTCAGCTAGATCGGTATAACTGTTAATAAACTGATAATGAACTGTTGGTACGGAAACTTTCGATTCGTCTTCTTAAAAACCTCCGATTGTTTTCGAAAATAGTTTTTGCGGAAATAATTACCTGTATATTGTATAACCTTACTTAACGGTAAGGTTTTCTCATAGCTTGTATTGGAGTTTTCGATATTATACATAAAAACATTTGCCTTTTCGATGTATTGCATACCACATCAGTTGAACGTATACCTTTCTTTGTATATATCTCAAAGCTAGAATCATAAAACATACTGGAAAACTGGTAAAAATTCCAAAGGAAAAGACAAGTGAAAATATTACGAATGAACGGCCCTTTCTGAATACCAGAAAGTTTTCCAAGCAGCAGATTGAAAGTTCAAGTGAAAAAGACTAAACTTCATATTAATGATAACTTTATTATTAGATTTTTAAATACTTTTATTTTCTGAAAAGATTCTTATCAAAGGTTACCGAAAGTTAACCTCATTGAATTAAGGATACACGTACTTAATTGTAGTTGTTTATTCTTTGTGTCTGGGCAGTTTATTAAAGTTTAAATGAAACAGCTGAGACTTCCATTTCAATTCAAGACTTCAATCTTATTTCCATTTCTAAGCACCAATCTCTATGACAAGCAATTCGATAGCGACTAGTTTTTATTTAAACTCCAACCTTTTGGAGTAATTGAAAATGGAAAATCTTCCAAAAGCACATCTGTTTCAATGCAATATTCAGCAACGCGAATATTACACCGATGTAAATACTTTTATTACATCAACAAAATCGGACTTTTAGGTACATTAATGTCCAACTTAATGTAGTAGCTAGTCTTGCGGACCTAACATTCTGATCTCATTTCTTTACCTCGATAAGAGAAGTGTTAGGTAATTTGGAAACTTAAACGGCGGGAGGGAGAGGTTGAAACATACATTGCAGTAGATTACTAGTAAAGATACGACTCTGACGAGGTCAGCGTGTTTCTGATCCGGCGAAAGTGTAATGGATGGGGAAAAGAGTGGTTTAGGACAATGTGAAAGGAGATGATAAAATACTGAACATTTCAATTTATCTCTTCATCAAAGTCTTACTTATACAGAATTTTCAATCTTTGTTCTAGGAGTTATTTTACGAAAAATTTCCGCAGTTATATAGCCTCTTACTAATAATTTCATTGAATATGTACAATAAGACTACAAAGATAGGGTATTGATATAGAGATAGTGAAAACGAGTCCTGACATTTATTTTATGAAAACTCCAACCGCTGAGGGCAAAATTGGGACTAAAGCCTCCCATTTAATGTAACCCATCAACAATTTAAAAATAAATCTAATTAATAAACAATAAAAGGTAATTATTGGAACATAATTAATAGAAATTAAAATAATTATTCCGAACCTAAGTTCCCTTTTCATGACGGAAGAAGCTCAAATTATTACGTATGAAAATGAACTTTAATTTAATACTTAAAAAAAAAGCGATTTGCTTTATGAAATGTGATAAAGTTCCTCAAAATCTATTAGTTAATTTATTTTTTGTTATCTTCTACATGCGTTATTACCATCTCCGTGTAACTAGAAAACAGCAATCGGATTTTGCGAAACTCAAGCTTGATGATACTTAGGGTAACTATTTAGGATAAGCGAACATGGAAATTGATATCCACTGCCGATGAAGTTTTAAATTGGAACACTGGTATTAGGCAATAGAAGTGTTTTAAAAATTGGTTTAATACTCCCGTCATATGTTTATTTACATACGGTTTTCTATTGTTCCTTACCTTATTGACCAGGCAAACACACAGGGCTGACTTACTACTAAGAGTACTGTAATGGAATACGTTAAACGTTTCTATGCCCTCTTTTTGGGATTATTGAAGTTATGCTAGTTGTAAACAGAGCAAAAAGATAAAGGAGAGAGTTGAAAACGTTGAAGGTCTTCTAGAAAGGAAGATACTTGAGAAATGAGCGCTGGAAGTGAAGGTAGACGGAGAAATTATTGTCGCTGAAACATTAGTCTTTACGCAATAGCCATCGGTAAAAGCGTAAGGAGAGCTGCGGGAGCAAGAAACTGCTCGAGCAATTACATAAGAAACTTCGATGTGAAAAAACGCCCATGCGAAAACTTGAGCGTATTCCATGCGGAGAAAGAGGCAAGATTTCTTTACTCCTTTTCCACCAAATTCGATGTTCGAGAAAACTTTTAACGCCTTAGTAACTTCATCAAACAAGAATCCGCAAGGTCGAAACCCAGTTAGCTTTCCAAAACTCAAACATCACTTGATTTTGAGAGAAACTAATTGAATTACAAAAAGGAAACGGCCCTAACTAATTAAAGCGAATTTATGTACAAATAGAAGTCCTAGCGAGGTCGCACTTCAGTAAATTTCAGCTCCTAGCACATTTCTTGAGCATAATGCCAGTAAACAAGAATTCGGCCGGCTAAAAGCTTAAAATCGACCTAACTTCTTGCAAATACTTTTCAGCTTCCGCAACTTATATCCAAATAGGTATAACTTAGCGTGTCCATGCCAAATATTCGTTATTGTATAATATTAAATATTAAAATAACTTTCTGACCTGACTAGCTTGAGAGCTGCATTGCTTGTGATCACTTCATATTTAGTTTTCACGTATAATCAGAGATTCCCTAACGGATGAGGGCTCCTTGGTAGGGTCAGTGTACGTACAGTAAAATAGTTATAAATTGATGATACGAAAGAGGTTTGCGCGACCCTTTAAAAATTTAAGGGCCCTTGCTGGAAACGGGGTTAATCAAATTCTTAATGGAACTCTTAAAGAAAATTTGACAAAATAAACCATTAAGATCTTATCAGCCTGATGATTGTAACTGCATTTCCAAGCAGATAATAACTATTTTACCCTAGTTTATGAGGCCATCCTTAATCGTTTATGGTACCATAATTACTATTTTGCCCTACATTAACCATGATAGTCCCGGGTTGGACTTTGTAAATATCCTGTCATGTAAAATATAAAATTAAAATTGAAGGAATAACAAAAATTGAAATTTTCCGAGGAAAAAAATCATCAAACTTAAAGGTTGAAGAATATATTGCTACGATAATCAAGATTCCTCGCTACTTCTTAGCGTAGTGAACAGAAAAATATATACTTCAAAAAGTTCATTACCTTAAATATCATCATGAACAGTGTAATTTTCCTAGAGCTGCTTAGCTTGAGACGAAACATCTTGATTTCAACTCATGAACGCGAACTTGACATTCCATTAAGATACAGTTGGACTGACTCTGGTCGCAGCATCCTTAAAACCAAAAACATCCGAATGCAAACATATTGAGCAACAACTTGAGACAAAGAAGCGACTGAAGAGGCGTTTTAGAAGAGTATACCTTTAAGAAAACAACGGACGACCGCAAACACCACGCGTGGCAGGGATAGCGTTCATGAAGGCTGAGCGTAAGGTCATTTTGGCCAAACTTACGTCAGGGAAGCGTAGAAAGCATAAAGCTGCGTAGTTGACTAAAAGATTCATTAAAATTAAACTTGAAACTTATCTCTATCGAAATTTAAAAGGGTTTATAAATCAATTACTAAAATGATATAGAAGATCCCTTTAAGAAAGCTTATTAGAAATGAAAATATTATAAAATGGCTAAGTAATATTTATCGGAGTTAATTTCTCGACGTAAATAAGAGAATGTACCGTGCCTTGGGGGTGGACACTAATGTATATATTTCATTTTATAACCTGAATACTTCGTTAATCTTATATCATACAATAAAAGGATTTGCGTAAATTGGTCAAAACATTCTGCGATGAAGTTAGTAAATAACATTTAAATATTTTAAATATTACGAAACCAAGAAACTACGTTTATTACCCAGCATCTGAAGCCAACACATCTATGTATGTTTGTGGTCCAAAACCAGTTACAGTATAATCCTTCTCGACTACCATTCTACGCCTTAGTAAAAGGGATATGAACAAAAGGAGGCCGTCTGTATAGGCTAAAATAGTCTAAAGAAATTCTAATGGAAGGCTTTAAAACAGGTATCGAAATTATTCATGGATATGATTTTACGTCGTCTGTCAGGTTAGCTCCAATTAGAATTTGCGCACCACAAATAAGGTATCTATGTCTAAAGATTCAGATTTTTTTAATTAAACATCGATTTTCAGCTCATTTCGTATATTTTTACTTAAAATGAACCAAATGGCTCGTTACTTAGGCCTTATTTCAACCAAAATCAGCTTTTACCTCTCTCAGGATAAAGCCTCGTTTACACCTAATGATTTATCGCGCGAATTTTCTTATCGGACAGATTGGATGGAAAATAGGAAGGTGTATATTAAGGTTCAACTTTTGTCTACACTATTCTATTGGTAATTCAATCTGTCCGATAAGAAAATTCGTACGATAAATTGTAAGGTGTAAACGGGGCTTAAGGAAAGAAAGTTGCATTAAAGTTGAGAAAGAATTAGCTATTAGGCCGCACGGGGTCTTACTCTTGATGAACCTTCGAAATAACAACGTACATCAAGCAATACTGATTATTCTGCGACGTGGTCGCGTCATAAATCTTCGAATAACACTCCCAAGATTAAGGATGATCAACACCAGTCCCCCAAGGAGTTGAGCATAAAGAACATCGATCGGCGTGGTCAAGAAGAATGCGATGGGAGGAAAAAGGGGAGAGGAAGTTGGTAGAGTTCGATAGTACGAGATGGAATGCGCTTTCGGCAGAAAATTGAAAGGTGACAGTCGTTTCGCTCCCTAAAGGCGCCAAGTGCTCGTCAGTTTGCGAGAGCCCTCGCGTGTACGCAGTGGCGCGTGCGTGGTCGATGACACGGATTTACCGTTCTGCCCATTCCACCACAGTCCCGTGCCTCCTGATCCCGCCATCGCCGCTAACCACCCGACGTAGACGCAACAGCGAAATTCGTACGCTACCAAAAGCGGCGCTGAGCGCGTAGGTCCGGGACTTTCCCCGAAGACTCGTCCTCGCGCTGCCCTCAGCAGGAATTCCGCTCGGCGGTGAAAGTGACGACGACACACGGGGATCGCAGATAAAGAATCGAAAGTGTAATATGGAATGTGGTTTACATCACGGCGCTTTTGGTATCAGACCAAGAATCGAGCGTTGTGCATATATTAACGAAATCTCCACGTAAAAGTTCCGTATCGTTACTTCCTCATTCTAAACCATTCAAAATGTTGATGGCATAACGAGCCAAGTATGGGCTAAGTTGTCGCATAATACTGGAAATTACCACAGAACAAACTTATCTAGCAAATTAAGCGCCGGTTCGTACAAATATAGGAATTTAGAGGAAATCGTACGGCGCATCAAGTGAATTCTAGTGAGGCGGAGAGCCTCAACATATCATTACCTACCTACCTTTCTACTCCAAATACTTCTAGTTACTCATCAAATTTCGGCCCCAACTTATGACGTGAATTCCATGGCCATCAATTAAAAATATTACGAAGTGCTTAACATGAAACAATAGTGAGCCATAAGATGATGGTACTCTTTATAATTGGAGGAAAAAGTAAAGCCATTAATGCCGAGAACCAGTACAGTAACAAAGCAATAAATCTGATGTCATAAAACTACATGATGCAACCTGAATGACAGCAACACAAGAACCATTGAATCATCTTTTACTGTATTAGACTTGAAATGACTAAATCCGACTCACAAGGACATTGGATAAAGCGTTTATCGAATACAAATTACTAGTGACGTAATTATGATGGGTCAATCAGTGAAGTTTCTCCATTAGCCACTGCTGAGGGGGAGCGAAAGAGCCCACAGAGCTTAATTTGAATTAAACATACACCGATTAGTGTCTACACAGATTTTGCTGAGTATTACACCCTTACAAAGTTGGCAGAAGCTGAAATAATATCTTTTCACTGTTCATTTCCACACAGACTTCCTCAATCAGAAGCAATTTTCAGATATGAATCTAACAACAAAAAATAGCGTCCTGTCATCGACATAAGTCGACAAAATTCTTTCCGCAGAAAATGACAAATTTTAAAACTTTTATCCTGAATTTATCAAGCAATTGAGAATCTGATACCCGACATTCTTTGAGTTTGAGCATGGGTCTAATTCAGGTACGTATCTCGATAAATTAACTTTTTTCAAGTTCCAAGACTCATCTAATATTGGAACTTGAAAAAAGTTCATTATTAATTATTATTCACAGATAAACTTCGTTCCATATTGTTCCATTCGTTTTACTGAATGTCTCCAGATTAACTCGCCAAAGTTCGATTTTTTTAAATCAGTAAGTCATTGTGAAAATTACTTTCGCTGACCTAAGCTTATTAGAATGTCAAGAATTTGATTTCTTTGATGAATTTCATTAAGAAGAATGCTTCCCGTGAATAGAAAGCTAAAATCTTTCTTCACAAATAGAAGTTTCCGCGAAACATTAGGAATTAAATGGCTTAATATAAATATGTCGACCTATGTCGACGGTTACACAAGTACAAAAATAGTATTATTTTAATTTTTTATTTTTAAATAATTGTTTAACTTTGTTCCTTCAAAAATAAACCATGCAAATCTAACAGTTGAGGTATTGATAGGACAATCTTTATCCCGAAATTTTGTCAACAAATCGCATCTTCATTTGACTATCTTCAAAACTTTAAATAAAAATTAAAAATTAATTTAAACGAATTCTTACAATAAGCTTCTATAAGTAGTAGTTATTTTCTGGGCGCACATCATCATGCGCAAAGCTCTTTTTCCTCAAAGACGAGAAGAGTTCTTAAGGTTGCATTACCCACAAATTAAGGCGCAGGACTGTTCGTACGAAGTTTGCTTACACATGATCCTTGTTCTAACAATTTACTGCACACCTATTGGACAGTTATCAAGATTTTTCTTGCCATACGGGGAATATTACGGGGAATATTTCGGGGAAGCTGTATGGTTCCAGAAGATGGAATCTTATCACAGTGTGAGTTTCGCATCTTAACAAAATGTGTCAGAAAAAATACCAATAGAAGAAGTGGCTGCCGATTAAACATAGTTAAACTTATGAATGGAATAGAAGGTCAACAGTAATTCTCTGAGCGAGCAATTTCAATACGTTAGTTTTACCTTTTCCCCCTCAAGCGATATTTTTACACCAACGACATCCTTGAAAGTGGAATTACGTTATGTTGCGAAAAAATAGACTGGTCTTTTAATCTCAGACTTAACTTGAGCATACTACGTAGTGCATAACACACTACGGTCAATAAACGAGTGTAAAAAATTCAAGTTAGTTGAAGTAGCCAAAGATTCATAGATCAAGTCCTCTTGTTTATCCACGCAATTGAAAAAAAAGTATATGAAAAATAGTAACTGTCATGTAAGTCATGTCTACGTGACTTGAAAGTTTCGACAAAATAAATCGGTTCCTAAATGATGAAAGATTTGGAGGCATAAACAAGCTTTAAAATAGTTTAGCGGCAAAAAGTCCCAACATTTAAAGGCGCGCCGCCAGCTAGAAGTTTTGATTTATTCCCTTAACCTCGCTCTCGATTCCAGAGGAACAGGTCCGAGAAAAGCAAGCTGAGTCAAATGTGGTACCACAATAAATGAAAAGTGAGTGGGTGGAGGCTTTAATTGGAGCAGCGAGAACAAAAAGTAATAAAGAACGATAGAAGGGAAAACGTTAATTACTGACGTGAGTGATGGGGACATAGCGGGATTTATCTATTCTTCTACATCGTGCAATGTGATGGACAGGGCCCCTAAATTTTAGGATATATATGGATTGTTTCAATTAAATTTTGATAAATGCTAATATTTCTTTGTTAGTGAATCCTATTTTTATTATTATTTTACTCTTACGGCGAGGTTAGGCCAGAATGGCTTCTCCACCTAATCCATATTCAGACCTACGTAATGATGGAGTATATTACTCCATATCGTGATTGAAAATCAATTAATAATGTAAAAATAAAGATTAATATTGTAGAGTATGTCAAGATCAAAAGTGGAAATTTTTCATAAAAACTTCCGACGTTTTATCAAAGAAAGTAATCAACTCCATAATGAAAATACAGAACTTTGATGATCTAATGTGAGGATTTTTCGCCTGTTCATGTCGTCTGTCATGGTTACACTTCAAAAATTCTAAAGTGTATATTACAACTAAACTTACATTACAGCTTAACTCGCATTGTGCAACAAAATTGTTGATATTTCGCTTCGCTTAGCAGCCACGTTTACATAAGCTGACCAAACTTACGCAATGAAACTGAAAGCTAAAAACAGATTTACAAAACAAGCTAATAAAAGGTTTGCTGATGGCGAAGTGACTTTGCAAATGACTCTCTGAACTAGTCCGCAGCCTAAATAAAATATTCATCTTTGTAAACACCGCCGTCTTCATTCAAGCACAGAATCTACGACAAATCGTTCAACTGCCGGTACTTTGGTATACGTGAAAAAGACATCGGCGAGTCCATTTTACGCATTTAACAATGGATGGGGAAATTGGGCAGTTTATCTCAATTTGCTGAGAGAGGAAATATCGGAATCTTGAAAGGGTAATGAGACAATGAGAGTAACGAATGAGAAACTAAGGAAGGACATCCGAGTAGGATGGAAAGGAAATAATACCAACAAGCAAGATTCCGAAAGGATATAAGATGGTGAAACTTGGAGGAAAGTGATGAGCAGTCTACTTTGAGATCCCTCCTCGGCTCAATAGCGAATTCCAGAGGGTCTGCCCGAGGCGTGATCGGTCAAAGGAAATAGCGTCAGTGAAAGGTATAAGAATTCTTCAAAAAAATATAGTAGAGACCAAGGTTAGAGACTTAAGTACGCAAATAACAGTTCGTAACAGGAAAAGCAACAAATATAAAATAAAAAGGTAATAAAATATTTCCGTATCATTAGTGACGTTGACTTCCGCACTTTCACTTTGTGTGTTTACAGCGACAACTCATAGGCACAAACGTCCTCCGTTTCGTGGTCGAGTACCTCAGAATCTGAATCACAATACTATATAAACAATTCCGACCAGGTGCTTTGACAATCTCGTTAACGGAATTTTTCACAGAAACTAGCGGTAAAATGAATCTTAAGCCAAAATGATTTGCAATAACGTACTTTCAACGTACGTACATCATTCAATTATCCAATTTTCAAAAACTACATCGCTATATTTTATTAATAGTTTTTGCTGAATTTTTTGTTATAATTATATCAACATTTGAGATTATAGNCCCTTGCTGGAAACGGGGTTAATCAAATTCTTAATGGAACTCTTAAAGAAAATTTGACAAAATAAACCATTAAGATCTTATCAGCCTGATGATTGTAACTGCATTTCCAAGCAGATAATAACTATTTTACCCTAGTTTATGAGGCCATCCTTAATCTTTTATGGTACCATAATTACTATTTTGCCCTACATTAACCATGATAGTCCCGGGTTGGACTTTTTGTAAATATCCTGTCATGTAAAATATAAAATTAAAATTGAAGGAATAACAAAAATTGAAATTTTCCGAGGAAAAAAATCATCAAACTTAAAGGTTGAAGAATATATTGCTACGATAATCAAGATTCCTCGCTACTTCTTAGCGTAGTGAACAGAAAAATATATACTTCAAAAAGTTCATTACCTTAAATATCATCATGAACAGTGTAATTTTCCTAGAGCTGCTTAGCTTGAGTCGAAACATCTTGATTTCAACTCATGAACGCGAACTTGACATTCCATTAAGATACAGTTGGACTGACTCTGGTCGCAGCATCCTTAAAACTCAAAACATCCGAATGCAAACATATTGAGCAACAACTTGAGACAAAGAAGCGACTGAAGAGGCGTTTTAGAAGAGTATACCTTTAAGAAAACAACGGACGACCGCAAACACCACGCGTGGCAGGGATAGCGTTCATGAAGGCTGAGCGTAAGGTCATTTTGGCCAAACTTACGTCAGGGAAGCGTAGAAAGCATAAAGCTGCGTAGTTGACTAAAAGATTCATTAAAATTAAACTTGAAACTTATCTCTATCGAAATTTAAAAGGGTTTATAAATCAATTACTAAAATGATATAGAAGATCCCTTTAAGAAAGCTTATTAGAAATGAAAATATTATAAAATGGCTAAGTAATATTTATCGGAGTTAATTTCTCGACGTAAATAAGAGAATGTACCGTGCCTTGGGGGTGGACACTAATGTATATATTTCATTTTATAACCTGAATACTTCGTTAATCTTATATCATACAATAAAAGGATTTGCGTAAATTGGTCAAAACATTCTGCGATGAAGTTAGTAAATAACATTTAAATATTTTAAATATTACGAAACCAAGAAACTACGTTTATTACCCAGCATCTGAAGCCAACACATCTATGTATGTTTGTGGTCCAAAACCAGTTACAGTATAATCCTTCTCGACTACCATTCTACGCCTTAGTAAAAGGGATATGAACAAAAGGAGGCCGTCTGTATAGGCTAAAATAGTCTAAAGAAATTCTAATGGAAGGCTTTAAAACAGGTATCGAAATTATTCATGGATATGATTTTACGTCGTCTGTCAGGTTAGCTCCAATTAGAATTTGCGCACCACAAATAAGGTATCTATGTCTAAAGATTCAGATTTTTTTAATTAAACATCGATTTTCAGCTCATTTCGTATATTTTTACTTAAAATGAACCAAATGGCTCGTTACTTAGGCCTTATTTCAACCAAAATCAGCTTTTACCTCTCTCAGGATAAAGCCTCGTTTACACCTAATGATTTATCGCGCGAATTTTCTTATCGGACAGATTGGATGGAAAATAGGAAGGTGTATATTAAGGTTCAACTTTTGTCTACACTATTCTATTGGTAATTCAATCTGTCCGATAAGAAAATTCGTACGATAAATTGTAAGGTGTAAACGGGGCTTAAGGAAAGAAAGTTGCATTAAAGTTGAGAAAGAATTAGCTATTAGGCCGCACGGGGTTTTACTCTTGATGAACCTTCGAACTAACAACGTACATCAAGCAATACTGATTATTCTGCGACGTGGTCGCGTCATAAATCTTCGAATAACACTCCCAAGATTAAGGATGATCAACACCAGTCCCCCAAGGAGTTGAGCATAAAGAACATCGATCGGCGTGGTCAAGAAGAATGCGATGGGAGGAAAAAGGGGAGAGGAAGTTGGTAGAGTTCGATAGTACGAGATGGAATGCGCTTTCGGCAGAAAATTGAAAGGTGACAGTCGTTTCGCTCCCTAAAGGCGCCAAGTGCTCGTCAGTTTGCGAGAGCCCTCGCGTGTACGCAGTGGCGCGTGCGTGGTCGATGACACGGATTTACCGTTCTGCCCATTCCACCACAGTCCCGTGCCTCCTGATCCCGCCATCGCCGCTAACCACCCGACGTAGACGCAACAGCGAAATTCGTACGCTACCAAAAGCGGCGCTGAGCGCGTAGGTCCGGGACTTTCCCCGAAGACTCGTCCTCGCGCTGCCCTCAGCAGGAATTCCGCTCGGCGGTGAAAGTGACGACGACACACGGGGATCGCAGATAAAGAATCGAAAGTGTAATATGGAATGTGGTTTACATCACGGCGCTTTTGGTATCAGACCAAGAATCGAGCGTTGTGCATATATTAACGAAATCTCCACGTAAAAGTTCCGTATCGTTACTTCCTCATTCTAAACCATTCAAAATGTTGATGGCATAACGAGCCAAGTATGGGCTAAGTTGTCGCATAATACTGGAAATTACCACAGAACAAACTTATCTAGCAAATTAAGCGCCGGTTCGTACAAATATAGGAATTTAGAGGAAATCGTACGGCGCATCAAGTGAATTCTAGTGAGGCGGAGAGCCTCAACATATCATTACCTACCTACCTTTCTACTCCAAATACTTCTAGTTACTCATCAAATTTCGGCCCCAACTTATGACGTGAATTCCATGGCCATCAATTAAAAATATTACGAAGTGCTTAACATGAAACAATAGTGAGCCATAAGATGATGGTACTCTTTATAATTGGAGGAAAAAGTAAAGCCATTAATGCCGAGAACCAGTACAGTAACAAAGCAATAATTCTGATGTCATAAAACTACATGATGCAACCTGAATGACAGCAACACAAGAACCATTGAATCATCTTTTACTGTATTAGACTTGAAATGACTAAATCCGACTCACAAGGACATTGGATAAAGCGTTTATCGAATACAAATTACTAGTGACGTAATTATGATGGGTCAATCAGTGAAGTTTCTCCATTAGCCACTGCTGAGGGGGAGCGAAAGAGCCCACAGAGCTTAATTTGAATTAAACATACACCGATTAGTGTCTACACAGATTTTGCTGAGTATTACACCCTTACAAAGGTGGCAGAAGCTGAAATAATATCTTTTCACTGTTCATTTCCACACAGACTTCCTCAATCAGAAGCAATTTTCAGATATGAATCTAACAACAAAAAATAGCGTCCTGTCATCGACATAAGTCGACAAAATTCTTTCCGCAGAAAATGACAAATTTTAAAACTTTTATCCTGAATTTATCAAGCAATTGAGAATCTGATACCCGACATTCTTTGAGTTTGAGCATGGGTCTAATTCAGGTACGTATCTCGATAAATTAACTTTTTTCAAGTTCCAAGACTCATCTAATATTGGAACTTGAAAAAAGTTCATTATTAATTATTATTCACAGATAAACTTCGTTCCATATTGTTCCATTCGTTTTACTGAATGTCTCCAGATTAACTCGCCAAAGTTCGATTTTTTTAAATCAGTAAGTCATTGTGAAAATTACTTTCGCTGACCTAAGCTTATTAGAATGTCAAGAATTTGATTTCTTTGATGAATTTCATTAAGAAGAATGCTTCCCGTGAATAGAAAGCTAAAATCTTTCTTCACAAATAGAAGTTTCCGCGAAACATTAGGAATTAAATGGCTTAATATAAATATGTCGACCTATGTCGACGGTTACACAAGTACAAAAATAGTATTATTTTAATTTTTTATTTTTAAATAATTGTTTAACTTTGTTCCTTCAAAAATAAACCATGCAAATCTAACAGTTGAGGTATTGATAGGACAATCTTTATCCCGAAATTTTGTCAACAAATCGCATCTTCATTTGACTATCTTCAAAACTTTAAATAAAAATTAAAAATTAATTTAAACGAATTCTTACAATAAGCTTCTATAAGTAGTAGTTATTTTCTGGGCGCACATCATCATGCGCAAAGCTCTTTTTCCTCAAAGACGAGAAGAGTTCTTAAGGTTGCATTACCCACAAATTAAGGCGCAGGACTGTTCGTACGAAGTTTGCTTACACATGATCCTTGTTCTAACAATTTACTGCACACCTATTGGACAGTTATCAAGATTTTTCTTGCCATACGGGGAATATTACGGGGAATATTTCGGGGAAGCTGTATGGTTCCAGAAGATGGAATCTTATCACAGTGTGAGTTTCGCATCTTAACAAAATGTGTCAGAAAAAATACCAATAGAAGAAGTGGCTGCCGATTAAACATAGTTAAACTTATGAATGGAATAGAAGGTCAACAGTAATTCTCTGAGCGAGCAATTTCAATACGTTAGTTTTACCTTTTCCCCCTCAAGCGATATTTTTACACCAACGACATCCTTGAAAGTGGAATTACGTTATGTTGCGAAAAAATAGACTGGTCTTTTAATCTCAGACTTAACTTGAGTATACTACGTAGTGCATAACACACTACGGTCAATAAACGAGTGTAAAAAATTCAAGTTAGTTGAAGTAGCCAAAGATTCATAGATCAAGTCCTCTTGTTTATCCACGCAATTGAAAAAAAAGTATATGAAAAATAGTAACTGTCATGTAAGTCATGTCTACGTGACTTGAAAGTTTCGACAAAATAAATCGGTTCCTAAATGATGAAAGATTTGGAGGCATAAACAAGCTTTAAAATAGTTTAGCGGCAAAAAGTCCCAACATTTAAAGGCGCGCCGCCAGCTAGAAGTTTTGATTTATTCCCTTAACCTCGCTCTCGATTCCAGAGGAACAGGTCCGAGAAAAGCAAGCTGAGTCAAATGTGGTACCACAATAAATGAAAAGTGAGTGGGTGGAGGCTTTAATTGGAGCAGCGAGAACAAAAAGTAATAAAGAACGATAGAAGGGAAAACGTTAATTACTGACGTGAGTGATGGGGACATAGCGGGATTTATCTATTCTTCTACATCGTGCAATGTGATGGACAGGGCCCCTAAATTTTAGGATATATATGGATTGTTTCAATTAAATTTTGATAAATGCTAATATTTCTTTGTTAGTGAATCCTATTTTTATTATTATTTTACTCTTACGGCGAGGTTAGGCCAGAATGGCTTCTCCACCTAATCCATATTCAGACCTACGTAATGATGGAGTATATTACTCCATATCGTGATTGAAAATCAATTAATAATGTAAAAATAAAGATTAATATTGTAGAGTATGTCAAGATCAAAAGTGGAAATTTTTCATAAAAACTTCCGACGTTTTATCAAAGAAAGTAATCAACTCCATAATGAAAATACAGAACTTTGATGATCTAATGTGAGGATTTTTCGCCTGTTCATGTCGTCTGTCATGGTTACACTTCAAAAATTCTAAAGTGTATATTACAACTAAACTTACATTACAGCTTAACTCGCATTGTGCAACAAAATTGTTGATATTTCGCTTCGCTTAGCAGCCACGTTTACATAAGCTGACCAAACTTACGCAATGAAACTGAAAGCTAAAAACAGATTTACAAAACAAGCTAATAAAAGGTTTGCTGATGGCGAAGTGACTTTGCAAATGACTCTCTGAACTAGTCCGCAGCCTAAATAAAATATTCATCTTTGTAAACACCGCCGTCTTCATTCAAGCACAGAATCTACGACAAATCGTTCAACTGCCGGTACTTTGGTATACGTGAAAAAGACATCGGCGAGTCCATTTTACGCATTTAACAATGGATGGGGAAATTGGGCAGTTTATCTCAATTTGCTGAGAGAGGAAATATCGGAATCTTGAAAGGGTAATGAGACAATGAGAGTAACGAATGAGAAACTAAGGAAGGACATCCGAGTAGGATGGAAAGGAAATAATACCAACAAGCAAGATTCCGAAAGGATATAAGATGGTGAAACTTGGAGGAAAGTGATGAGCAGTCTACTTTGAGATCCCTCCTCGGCTCAATAGCGAATTCCAGAGGGTCTGCCCGAGGCGTGATCGGTCAAAGGAAATAGCGTCAGTGAAAGGTATAAGAATTCTTCAAAAAAATATAGTAGAGACCAAGGTTAGAGACTTAAGTACGCAAATAACAGTTCGTAACAGGAAAAGCAACAAATATAAAATAAAAAGGTAATAAAATATTTCCGTATCATTAGTGACGTTGACTTCCGCACTTTCACTTTGTGTGTTTACAGCGACAACTCATAGGCACAAACGTCCTCCGTTTCGTGGTCGAGTACCTCAGAATCTGAATCACAATACTATATAAACAATTCCGACCAGGTGCTTTGACAATCTCGTTAACGGAATTTTTCACAGAAACTAGCGGTAAAATGAATCTTAAGCCAAAATGATTTGCAATAACGTACTTTCAACGTACGTACATCATTCAATTATCCAATTTTCAAAAACTACATCGCTATATTTTATTAATAGTTTTTGCTGAATTTTTTGTTATAATTATATCAACATTTGAGATTATAGTTTTAATTATTCATCAGAATTGGCATCCGTTTACCTACGATTATTCACCCGGAAAAGTGCCCAGAACTCGAGAAATGGACTTATTCTGGTAACACAAAGGAATATAGCGAGATTCGAAAGAATTCGGAGACTTTTGGAAAGTTTGCTCCATTTATAGATTTTAACTCCTCAAAGAATAGACAAACCCGTTCTGCGTGTCGCCGAGAATGTCTGAAGGGAAACTTCAGAAACATCGTCGCATTGATTAGTCTGCAATGTTTAGAACAATTTCCGATGCCAAACAACGAACTGCTCAGATAGTACTAGGAAACACTGAGGAATTTTTCCAAATAAGATTTCTTAATCTATTATTCTTAAAAAAGAAGAAAATTAGCTTTATTCTATTATTAAAGAATTTAATTACTAAAATTAATTCGCTTATCTATGATTACTCACCAAATAGAAAGGGTTAAAAAATCTTAATGGATTTTTTCAGATAACTGACGTTCCCAAGGAAGAATGAACTTGAAAAAAGTCTGACGGGACCGGGAACGAGACTTTTTTCAAGTCCGTTTTTCCTTGGGATTTTTCCTGGGTGCGCACCATCTTGCGCAAAATCACCCTTACCCGTTTTCGTTTATAACTGACATTATTTCCATAACATCCCTTATTGGTAACCCTAGGCCCACCTTTTTTAATTAAATATTTTAGCATTAACTAAAATGAATTCTGGAAATTTTATTCTCTGTGCGCTTCCGACTTCGATAATACTACTAACATATCACATTAAATAGGACTCTGCATTTAAATTTTCTCCTTTAAATATTAAGTATGAACCGAGACAAAGCAACAAGATTATCCTATCATCCATTTTTTAACTTACGCTGCAAGCATTTAAAGATACGTGTTCGAATCCACCATGAACTCAGATCGCCAAGACATCGTTCTTCGAGTAAACAAGAGATCGTAATCACTGAAGTTTATATCAGCCTTACATCTATTATAAGAACGTGAAAGGAGTTGAAGTTAGTATAAAAAGAGCGGGTGGGGCACACACGGAGAGGTAGATGGGGATTAGAGTCTCTAGATTAAAAGAAAATCATGACTATACACTCAATCGGAAATGAAAGCCCATTCCATCCCAACGGAAAGATCCCACCGCAGAGTTATTTCAACACCGATTTGGTCTAGACGTTTCGGGATGTTTCGTAACGGGATTATCGTGTTCGATAGTGAACACGGAGCCGTATATTAGCCATGTATTCAACTTCCTATTAAACCTTTATTAATCGGTTTTTCATTCATCCTTTCGCAATGTAGTTTGAAAGGAGTACTCTCCTTAAGTAACCAAGACAGAAACCGAGGACTTAAAAAGGGAGAGTATTCAGTAAGTAATAAATGAAATCAGGGCTAGGGAAAGATTTTATGATGACCGTAGGACCAGAAAGTCAGTCTCTCTAGGCAGTTACCAAAATAAAAGAGGGCCAAAAGTACAGTATTACTGTAAAAATTTCTTGAATTATATACACCAAGGCAGCAAGTAAGAATTTTTTTGAGAATGTCCCTCTAATTTATTCGGGTGATTTTCAGTATAGTCTATAAAATAATCTGCGAACAAATGTTCTGCAGAAAATGTTGTAAACGTTTTGTAATCGGCTATTCCCTGAAAATTCAAACAACTTATTAGCAAGCAAGTCACAAGCTGGTCTCTAGACTGAAAGGATATCCCAGTTGGGATGAGATTCAATTAGCAGAAGTATCCATATGTACGCACCAAGAATCTTATATTAAGGTTACCATCAGCAACCTTTCAATACTTCAGTATTAAACAAGTTGCTGATGGAGTAATCCTGATGCCTTTTTTAATACGTAAACCGTAGTACTAAAAGAAAAAACAGTTGCAGATATGGTTTTAAAGAATTCCAATGGTGTGGAAGGTTTACAGTGTTTTTTTTTTCTACTCTTCGTTTTAAAGAATGTTGTTTTATATGTTTTACATTAAAAATTTTATGTAAAGTAAAACATTTATATTTATATAAATTGTGTAATATAAAATATATAGTAAGAAATAAATATGTGAAATTGATGTATAGTTAATTATACAGACAATATGTATCACTATGTATAATTTTAGAATCATTTAGTATCTTCCCAAGGAGAAACGGACATGAAAAAAGTCTGACGGAACCGGGACTCGAACCCGGGTCTCCCAATTTTTTTTCGGACATGAAAAAAGTCTGACGGAACCGGGACTCGAACCCGGGTCTCCCAATTGCCTGTCGGTTGCTTTATTCTGTTCACTTACAATTCAATAAAAAACTATGACTATTACTATATTTACTATGAGGAAGTTTTAGAATGAGTGACAGGTACAAACATAGTTAAGGTTGTGTCAGCACCAATCTACTGCACCTTTCAATAAATTAAGAAAGCAAGCGTTGAATGTCCAATTATAATGAAATATTTTACAGGCTTATACTAGCAATTCGGATTAGATTAATAATCCTGCGTCTTATAAAGAGCAAATTATACGTTCTCATCCAGACCAATGCATCCTTTTGGTCGATATAAATATGGTTTCCCAAGAAAAAGAAAGGCAATTTATTAATTTGAAAAATAGGAGACTTTAACAAATGAGAAACGATCACAGTCTCGCGTAAGATTTTCCAAGCCCAACGTTGCTTGCGAAATGCTGCAAAAGCTTTCGGATAGATAAAATCGCCACGGGACAAGAAAAATGGGAGGATCCGAAGCGCGCACACGAAATGGAAAAAGCCCAGCTGGATAGCTCAAACACTTAGTTTGGTTTTAGGACTCCATGATTTTGGTTTTGCAACTAAAAACGTCAACAAAAGAACGCTTCACCCATCCCCGTTTACCTCCGTGGGCTTACTACTCGGGCCATCCGCTAACTACGTCTCGTGACCCACTTGTCGAGAAAGAGGTGGACCCAGCATTACCAAAAGGTGTAGTTAAACGTATAAAAGATTAAATCACGCTTGCGATTGGGTTTGTAAATTATGAACTATTTTCCTGTAGTACGGTAGAACTATTGCACAATTTTACTTGTTACATTATATATAGTTAACTGGAGTAATATCAACCAATTTTTAATGCTATCTGAGCTGTCAGTTTTAACTTTCTGTATTCTTTTACTATATTGCCCTGGTGTCTAATCCCTGGTCCCTATCACCAACTAGTGGAAATTATAAGTTTTCAGGTGGGTGGTGGTTATTTTCTTTATGATAAAATCTACAGTCGAAGCGGAGAATGAGAAAATTCATAAGTAAGGAATTTTATTACACTTCGAAAGGACTAACTAAGATAAAGTGTTTATAACTATATATAAGATTGACAATATTAAATTAAGTAATAAATATAACTATGAACTAAATTCTCGAATAATATATTTTCGTACTCTACTTTTGCAATTTAGCCCTATAGAAAACAATGTTTCTGAAAATTTGAGTATTTTATATTATACTTTAATACATCGAAGTATACAACCATATTTGGCTGCGTTACATAAAAATTGTTATTAAATGTTACTTCCAAATTATTGTTTTGCGCGATTACTTCCATAAGCGCTGAATTAAGTTATTGGGGCATCTGCGGACTTATACTCTACAACGGGGAATGAGTTAAAATAATGTTGACGGCCACTGATCTAGTCGGTCAACTTTATAATGACAATATTTCTGAAAAAGGAAAATTTCTAGTTCTAGATATTGAACATAACATTTAGTAAACTAATTACTATTTCATGAATGTTTTAATGCTGTTCGAGCTGAAGACAAATTCGGCAAATTTAAGGATGGAGGATCAAATTGATAAGCACTTACAAGCGAAGTGAGGGAAGCTAGTACCTAAAACATTACTCTACTTAGCTTTGCAATTCCTTCCACTTAGGTTCTCGGTTACGTCGAATCATTGAAAAGTATATTCAAATACACCATTAGGTTATGCTACTTTGAGCTTGAATCCATCGCAAATCACTAATACATTCCATTGCCTCGTCGCATAACTTCCTCACGAAATCCCGAAACAAAGAAGAAAGCCTAAGGCGAGAACACAGGTATTGAGTCAAACAGTTGGCTAACGTTCGCAACGATTGTATTATCCCCAACTCAGCGCACACCTAAGATCTTTAATTGCCGCCTCGAGCCAAGGACAAGCGATTCGCCACTGGGGAACACTTCATTCACCCCCCTTCTGGGAGAAAAGGTTTCGAGAAGAATAGAAAATCGACGGATTTGTGTTCGATGGGAAAATGCCTAACAAGGATTAGTGAAGGCTAGACTATCATTGTAAAACGGACCTATGGCTTCCGAATAAAGAAGCCAATAACATTATGCCACATTCTAACACCATTAGAATATCATCCTTAAATTTGCCTCCGTATCGTAACAATTATTTTGAAGCAGAAATGCCACTACCGCCATTATATTACGAATCGCACCAAAATTTATCTATGCAGGATATTAATAGATATTTTCTGTAATCACTAACAGAAAATGAGACACTGATTTCTCGAAGGAGAACGTAGACAAACGTTTGGAACAACAATGAAGAGGAAATGAATCATTATAAAAGAAGTTTATATCATTTAAGAGGATTTAAAAGACTTAAGTAGTTGAGATTCGTCATTGCGTGAAAATGAATGAATGCAAATAAGGATAAGAAGATGCTGGAGTAGGAAGACGTTGCACCAACGCCCATTTCAAGTAAGTTGACAAGCTATATCACACCGCCTTCAATCTTCCCATCGCTTGCTTACAGGCAGAAAAAGTATCCAAAACCAAAACATTGACTTTGTCAGCGTATATACACACACCTACCAACCTCTCTAGCAATTCGAGTAAACTCTAAGTTGGCTACACGTAAATACCCCTATGACTACATTTTGTATCCCTAATATAGACGCTGAAATGAAAATCCTTTGAGAAAAATGTTAAGCAGTTTTAGCGAAATATTGGTTTACCTCATTTACCTGTAGATGAAATGAGAAAGTAAATAAAACCTTGACCGTCCTCCGCCGACTACATGGCATCGGGATATATTATAAATACAGAGCAGCAGTTGAGCGAATTTTGTCTTTTTAGCAAGACAAAATTTCCTTGTATGGAAGTAAGGCAATGAATGCATTCAATGAAGGAAATAAATCTTACTTAGATATTAAAATGAAATAGTAGACTTAGTACCTCCAATTCATAGCATTCCGTTTAAACATTACCGCGAATCATACAGTAGTAGGACCAAAAATGAGAAGATGACTAAAATACTGTTGTAAGACATGCACTTCAGGAAATCGTGAGGAACATTATGAGAGACAAACATCCATTAGTATAATTTTCATTAAGCCTGTATTTGATGAAAATTTGCGAAAAGTTCCTCAAATGATGTATTTATCAACATGATTACAAACGATTTAATTTACAGATACACGTGATCAAAATATAGAATGAACTTGCTAGATATCCGAAAAATTATCATAATAATTGTACTCCAGTAGAACAAATTATGATCTTATATGCATTATTCAGGCATCACCTTTAGTATGCGTGTAGTGTACGAGCTCCTGCCGAAAAGTGTTGTATTTGTTAATTAGAAGAAGTAACTTGAAAGGAGATATGTTTCGAAAAAAATTGTTACGACAAATCAATGAGTGTTACGCACTCAGTAAGTGCTTCAGAACTTAGGATGGGGATATCGAGAAGATATAAGATTCAAAGACATGATTTGCTTAAATTCAGGGAAGCTTAGAAAGAAGATGTAGCTGATGTGCGTCCTCCCTGTTATATAGGCCATTCTGATGGGAGATAAATCAGAGAAATATATGCTAGGACAAGTCGTCTCAAAAATTCATTTTTTCCGCGAACGACACGTGAAAGTAATCGATTACGGAAGTAGTCATGGTGCATGCACCCCCCTGCCACACGCTAAAGTATTAAAGTCTATTTCAATCATGTTACACGTAAAACTTTGACTCCACCAATTCCTCTGAAGTAGACTACTGACATCCCTGAAGTCTCCACATTTCAAAGTGAGACAGGACCGATGCTTTAACCGTAAACTTACAAAAATTGACTTTCGCCCCTACTGTGAATATGTTTGCGGGAGAGACAAATGGACATACGCAGCTGTCATTACATAATGGTGTTTACCCGAGGAGGCGAAGAGAGACTGATGTGACCCAATTATGAGTCGTTAATAGCTCCAATACGCGTTGTCCAGCACCCACGCGACCACGCTTCTACTTGCTTCCATTTCATTCATCACGCGTGCGTGTGCTCACTTTGTCTCTTATGTCGCAATCGATGGGGCGAGCGGAAAGCAGCCAAGATTGAGATGACGGCGCAGGTGCTTTGCGGTGAATGTTCTTTCCAGTTTCCTCCTCAGAAGTCATTTCGACTACCGTTGAGGCTCATAACAATAAATAGAACGGTTCAAAGACACCACAACTGCGCGACACTGATGAATTATCATTGAAGGCGATTTGAGCCAAAGTACTAATATTTTCAACGAGATATTGATTTTTCTAAGAGTTTGAATTTCTCTAAAACTTCTCGCTCCTGCAAACTGTTTCTGCCGAGAAATAACTTTTAGCACGAGCAAGAAAAGAATTAAGACATGGACATTTTTAAACTGAAGGAAAAGTAAGCTTTTTTCCCTAATTAGAATTTTTCCTGCATGTAATTTTCCATATTTCAATGCTTTACCTTCTGTTTGCCTACCTGGACTTTCATAAAGCTTAAAACTACGCTATCTCATTAAAGTGCAGTGAGTCTCGCGCCTACTCAAGTAGACAAGTACCCTACCGCTAGTCATCACCAATTATTTTTTCAATAAGAAAATTCAAGTTTCTGAAATTAAGAAAGTTGAAGACAAGTTTTTGGTAAAACATTTATCCTCCTAAGAAAACAAGTTTTTCACATATTTTGCGTAATGCCACCAAGTTACATAGGTAATGAGAATTACGAGTGGGAATTCATCACATGAGAATTTATCCTTTGATATACTTCCAACAGAACTGCTTCAAGTATTTACATAAATTTCATTTCATTGAATAGCAATAAATACATAAAATATAGTTTCATAAATATATAAAAGAAAAAAGAATTGTATTTTGTATTAATCTATAATAGCAGGCCGGACAGTGGATCGACATTATAACGAAGTGAAGAATAACTGTAATTTCCACTGGAAAGGTTTTCTTTAGAGGGCCGGTTTCGGCTACACCCCCATCACGTGATTGCCATGAAAATAAAACCTTTCTTGTGGAAACTACAAATTTATTCTTCACTTCGTTGAATTTCATTTATTCACACCCTCTTATTCATCCCTATAGTGTTAATCCATCCGTCAACACTAAGCCCTGCTCGGTATTTTTGCTACAAACATTTTGACAAAGAATTTGACAGAATGCAAAAAAAGTCTTCAGAAATAGGCAATAAGCATTACTACTAATTTTCTACTATGTACGTAAATTGTGTTATTGGAAGCTAAAAACGCAGAAGTAAAATCGCCAAAATCCAGAAACCAAAATTCCATTGACGCTGAGCAAATAATGAAATTACGTACATAGTGAAGGTGAAAACAGCAAATGAAGTTGAAGGTTCCCTAATGAGGAATAATTATGCAGAAGTTACTGCACCGCAGAAAACGAAAGTGAAGTTATGAAAGAGGAAAGAACTTGACGAGAAATTGACAGAGGTTTCCAAACGAGCAGCACATTAGTAATAAGACATGAAATAAAACTGTGAGAACGTAAGGAAATCTCTCTGTGTCCGATGTAGTCTCTGTAGAATATATGGAACAAATTCGAAGAAGAGATAAGAGAAAATTATATCTGCGGTCATGAGCGAGTAACGACACCGAAAAGGACAACCTATGTGAAGTAAACAGAAACACGTGTTACGAAACCAACCTCCGTGTCTATTGATACAGAATCTCAGAAATGAGACTGGAAAATAAAACATCGGAATGGAGTAAGTGGCCATCAATTCCCCTCGCATTGCGTTCGCTTGGAAAGGAGAAGATGAGATTTATGTGACCTCTTACACGGATCGAACTGGGAAATGGACTAGCTTTCTAAAGAGGATACGCATGAAATAAATATGTGCCCTGAAACAATAAATTCGACCAAAGTCAATCGAAAAGTACTTTATTACTTTTAGACCAGTTGGACGACATAACACGCTATTCTTTAGATTCTGTAGTAACATTTACTGAAGACATTTCTACAGATACTCTAATTCCATAATGTAATTGGTGAAACCTCTATTCTGCTATTATAAATTAACTACATATTAGAAATGTACCAGTATATTCAAGAGAATTTCATCACCTCAATGGTAACAAAGCTTTAATTTAAAGAAATATATTTAAATAGATTGTGACATACGTTAGTTATTACCTCTAAATTCACTATCCCGAGCGTTTTCGTGAGCCCAACTATTCCGTAGTTGGGAAGATGATTAAAAACCATCACCTAATTTCTGTTCCTATTCACTTTCTTCTTTTGATACTTGGGTTGGACTGAAAAGTCAAAAGAAATTTCTCCATGACTATTTACGCTAACTTAGAATGAAATGTTTTGTCTCGAGTCCATAAAGGTTCAAGCACCCACCAAGATTCCTTCCATGGATTGCACACGTGAAGTCCTTGGTCTCATTTCTTCGTTTTTAGGATTAATCCAATACCTTCCTAACAAAGCACGTATTTACGACTCTGGGAAAGAAAACCAGAGGCTCACGACAGCATTCAATGGATTTATTACGGAAAAGTAGTTGGAGAAATTCACTTTCGGCTCCTAACAAACGGCCGAAACTGAAATAAACCGAAATTAAATGGCCGAAAAACCAGCTGCGCCAGAATTGGAATGAGACTGCGTTCCAATAAATTCTGATCAAAGAAGTGTCGTGATGAAGTCCCAAATCACGTACCATTTATGCATACCACGTATGCATTTAGACAAGCATACAAGTTTCTGACAAGGAAATAGGAGTATAGTAACTGAATGAAAATGTCCTGAACCTCGATTGTATTTTCCTTAAAGGTCAAAGAGAGAAGGAAAACAACTTTTTGAAGGCAGGCCACGCTTGCATCCAACGCTGAATTCGATGTTGTACTGGTTGTTCTCTCACAAGCGAGGTGGTGCAACTACTTGATTCAGAGGCTTCAGCGTAATTCCGATAGGCAAACGACAAACTTTCTAAAATTTTGACTAATCTTTGAACAAAATTTTGCACATCTGCATTGCAACCTTTCTAAATTTCAAACGATTCACTAAAAGGGAAGGCAGAGTTGGGAATATTCTGATGACGATTCAGATTAACATTTTAAGTTAGCGAAATGTTTCGGGAAAGTAATCTTGAGTGCAGTATGCGTTGGTTATAACAAATCAAAGCGAGAAATATTTTGAAACAACTAATTCCTTGGATCTTTAGATTACTAATTTCTGATTGGTTTGGTATTCGATGCGCTAAAAAATAAATCTATAAACATGAGAAATGAAATAAAACTAGCTCGGCGATTGGTCTTATTCATCAGTTACTTTAAGTTACTTGATAGTAATCATTTTTTTAAGATGATAAATTGGGTCTTTGAAATAACATCCTCCTGTTAGCGAGTGACTGCAATATTAAAACCTCTTTATCTTCCATTTCGGCTCGTGCAATTGTGAGCATTCGAAAGGCCGAACCGCGGTTAGTTTTCATCCGTAATAATTACCTCGTCTCTGAAATTATTTTGAACTTTGGTCACGGTTACAGAAAAATCTCCTCCTTCCTTTCTCTCCGATAGTTCAAAATTTTGTTCATTTATCCTCACTAACATTCCTTATATTAGACAAAAGTCGGATAATAATTCAGGTAAAGTCCGTTACACTTGCACTCTTAGTAAATATTACATCAGCCCAACGATTAAATACAATATTGCTTTATTTTGTGTGTGTATAGGTATATATATCTAATAAGTCATGTAAAATACATATTTATTCATAAACCTTTATCTAAAGGTTGAGAAACTGACTTGATATGAGTGCTAAATTATCTTTTTGAAAAATTACCTTTTGATGAATTTGAATCAAGTAATGACATTAAAGATTCGTCTTGACATAACTGCAATGCATGAAGCGATCTACGAAAACTATATAGTATTCATTCTTGACAATCTGATACCCATCACAGCAGGAAAACCAGCATCTATATACAGTCTAATATATATTGATTGACTAGAATATTGGGGGAGTCGGGAAACACGTTTAATTTCTGTCGTTCATTCCTGAACATTTCGCAAGTTCATGATTTAAAGCGAAATCTGGCACCCACCTAAATTCAGAACGCACTGCAATTTTCGAAGGTCAATTCTTATGTCCGTATGCAAACCTAAAACGTTACGCCCGAATAAATTAATCTGACTTTAGAAAGGGTCTAATTTATTTTACTCCGACTTTTCCTCTACCTATTCCTGTCGCGAATGATTTCTTCCATACAACTAATCGCCAAAGCACGTCTGGAATGTTCCCACATCCCACCATCCTAACCTTTCCGGACCCGCAATTCATTATTGAAGATAATATGATCACCGAAGAAAAACTTCTAGCTCTTTCAAAACTAATAAATGGAATCTATTTGAGTTTCGCTGGGGATGTCGAAAGACTTACAATCCCCCAATGTATCTGAATGGCTGAAGAAAGAGGAAACTAATAAGTCATAATTTAGCGGTTGTGAAAGGGACCCTTAAATCAAACTTCGGATCTTTTCAGAAATTAATGGCGTACTTTCCGAATTCCCTTTCTTTCGCCTTCTCTATGTCACGATCCCATAAAGATGTAAAATGATTGCCTTCGGAGAATACTGTCTCCTTTGCAATTAATATGCACCTTTCCTGTGGTTAATTATTTCGGCGCGCTTTACATCAAGAATCCCTTTAAATATTCTCGGGTAGGATATACAAAGATCTCAATTCCTTGCCTTATATCTTCGCCAAAATATAGCCAAAACAAACTTGTATCAACTCGAGCAAAGCAGCACAACCTCTAAAGCGGTATTTCTTTTTTACGCAGAATTGCAGGGAAACATGTTAATGTAAATACGTTGTAGAAATGATTCTTGGTATACAGAGGAGCATTAAAATTTGTATAGTAATCGCTCAACTTGATCGTAAATGATTTGTCGTAAGTAGCTTTAGTTTTATAAAATTAAATGCAAAAGAATTGCCTTTAGTTGATCATTTGAATATCATTCCACGGAAATAAGGAAATAAAGAACTTTCCGCACTTTATACACATCTATATTTGACGACCGGCTTCGGCTGTATAAAATCATAATAATTAGTTTCAGACTCTGAAAAATAGAACTAGCCCCTCAAGAAGTGTGGTTCGAGGGCTCACTACAGTAAATAGTCTTAATTCCAACAATGTTATTGGAGGCTTAATGGTGTCCCAAAATAAATACAAATTCTATTGAATACGACCGTAGAAAATTTATGAAACTGTAACAAATGACAGACTATACCATCGAGAAGAAAATCGCATGATGAAAGAAAAGGGAACAGGAAATTTCTAAAGGATTTCCGTCCTACACCTATATGATGACATTATCGCTCACTTTTCCTTACCTGATTCACACCATTATGACGAATTTCCCCTCTCGCCTGTGCATGCATTTCATTTGATGCAATTTTCTCCGCGGAAGCTGTTTGCAGCTGATTTGACAAAAGTACTCCTATTGAATACGAAGGTTTGTAGGCAGTTATCACATTTAATTTCATTAACAATTAGAGAAAGATTCGTAATTGCGAACGATCATCATTAAGAAGTATGCTGTGCAGTTGATAAGATCTGAAGATAAGTTTAGGACTAGCAAAATTTCTTAACTGAATGCTTCCATGAGGGACCAGGAACAAAAGAAAACTTTCAATGAAACTGTGATAAGGAAAAACTGTTGAAAGCACTGAAGATAAACTTTTAAATGCTCAGAAATAGTGAAAAGAAAAGATTTGAGAGTGAATAATTTAAAGATACCTAGAGGCTTCCGAAAGAGAGGGCACAAGACAGGTCATTAAGGCTGACATG
This sequence comes from Ladona fulva, assembly GCA_000376725.2. Lineage (NCBI taxonomy): Eukaryota > Metazoa > Arthropoda > Insecta > Odonata > Libellulidae > Ladona > Ladona fulva. The sequence goes on along the minus strand of KZ308180.1, from coordinate 927,114 downwards.
CGGAAACCTTCCCCTAGGGTAGAACATTATATAGGTGTTGCCCCACATTAGATTTCTGAAAGGGCATTTGTTAACATGGCAACATTAAGTCATTTGATTAATTTTAATAAAATTTAGCATCACTTGGTATCACGTTACAAATTACAAGAGAACATTTAAGTTTCCTTTCATCCTCCCGCAGAACAAAAACGTCGAGCTCTTTATTAGCTCAACTAAAACACCGAGTACATCACAATTATTTTCCGCGTTTTCCTTAAATCATCCAAATTATTTAACAGCCCCTTGACAAACATTCAATTTCACGCCGCATACGCGACCAAGATGATTAACAAATGACATAATTGCATTTCTTCCCACCAACACGCAGCGCCTTTTACGGGATAGCCTTAATAACATCGGGATAATCTATAGAGGCGCATAAATTAGAACCAACGTTCCGCGTCGTTTGTGAAAACGCACCGGAATTCTCGTCATAACCGTCACGCTTCGCTAATGGGAATACGAAAGCGTCGCAGAAAAAACTCCACCTGGAGGATAAGCGCGGAATTTCTCTCGCTTCGAGAAGGATGGAATTTTAATAAGAATGCAAGCAAAAGGCATTTCATAACGGGTGTACTTGTGGGAAAAGCGTGCCCAACAGGTTTAATCCAAGATCGAGCGCGAAATATCTAACCCTTTCTATATTGCCTACCCCACTCACAGGAACGGCTCTTTTCGCCCATCGCATTACTCTTTTCCTTTTACTTTTAAATACCGACACATATATGGTTTAAGTCCGATGGTCGCAGCCGCAATCAACCGAGTACGAGAGAGAAAGCTGTTGTGCGTATGATATTTACAACTAGCGAGGGATATTAGCATTGATCCAGTCGCTGCAGAAAGGAGGTTCAGAGAGGAAATACTACGAGGAAGCTGGAGAAACTAGAACTAAACTATTGATCCAGTCGCTGCAGAAAGGAGGTTCAGAGAGGAAATACTACGAGGAAGCTGGAGAAACTAGAATGGCGAAATTCTCCATCTCTCGATAACGACCCTAAATTTATCACGAAGAGACAAATCTAGAAGAAACTGGTTTTGGAGGGGTCAAAAGCACCATTCTCGTCACCCTCTTTTTAGCTCGCTTTAGATGTACTCCAATCGAGTTTCCGCTGTAATTAAAACAATGTGTAATTACATCATTCGAGTTTTGAAAACAAGCTCCGAAAGACCGTAGTTTGCGAGAAAATCAAAAGTTAGGAAGCTCTTGGGGGTGGGTGGGGTATTTATACCTTGTGGTGTGAAGTCACTCCTTCCCCCATCACAAGTTCTCTTCTCTCCTGAATATGGTTACATATTTACCAAAATACGTATCGGGAATAAAAATGTTTGCAAAGCGCAGCCGCGAAGACCCCTTACATCCGTTGGTTGGAAATTTCTAACACTGCTTGGTTGCAAACTAAGGCTTTTTGGAGCATGTTTTCAAAACTTTGATGGACTGATACAGTCATGTTCCTCTTCCTTACAGACATTAAAAATTAAAAATTTCATTGGAACCTCTATTGATTGATGGAAAACAGCGAAAAAAATGTTGGAGCAACTTAAAACGTGTACGAAAAGCTAAATTTTTCGCATGTATTGAGAATCGCTAATATTTTTAAGGCAACTGGAGAAACAATATCCGTTTTGCAATTCCTTAAACATGCGTTTATCGTACGTTTAAAGAGGAAAGGTGAAATAAAGATTTTGCACTAGCATTTCTTTCAGAAGAGAAAAATCAATTATCAAATATCAAGCAAATTAACTTACATTTTGTAAGGAAATAACACTTCATTCCATACTCATCGAATTCACCCAAGGAGCTTTCCAAATTTCCCTCCAGATACATTAAAAGTACGACTTTTAATAGAAATTCTTAAATTGAGTGATTACAGAGTACGCGAGTGGCTGAGTCCCATGAGAACGAATGTCTTAACCGAACGGACTAAAATTGTCCAAATTTCTTATACTACGAATAATTACGCAGACCAATCTGCATTAAAGAGCTATAATGGGTTTTTGTTGCATTTAAACTGACACTAACCAAGGGCAAATTTAAATTTAAACCTTGAGGGAGAGAGGCTAAATGCGAATTGTGCAGCGCTCAAACCATAAAGGAAGGACGAAAGCAAGCCTCGACAAAAAAGAAGTTATACTCATTAACTTAGAGCGAATCTGAATTCTTACCTTTTCTCCATATTTTTACGATTCGTTTTAGTGCCACTAGCTCTTTTATCCCACCGAAAAATCTGCTTGTTAAAATTAGAATCTTAAGGAATTTAACAAACTAATTTAGGAATGCAAATTCAAAGGAAACTTTTCGATTGCCACTCAGTTTTGCCTCTGAGCACATTCCTGCATTGATAACTCTTAACTAAGTGATCACTAAATAAAAATAGCAGCCGTGAAAAATCATTAAAATGGTTGAAAAAAATTTTACATGTAAATAGAGATTTTCAGATTTCACCCGTCACATTCCTAATCTAAAGAAGGGTTTCGAATGGTACGTCGTCTAACTAAACACTGTTCTAGCAAAACTTTGCTACTAAGTAGGTGTAAAGCTCACTGTAAACAACATTACTATCAAGTCCGGAATACTTTACCACTATTTTTAGCACGTCTCTTATTTGAATGCACTTCGCATGCATTACATAAATATTGGATAAACATAACAGGAGGACGGGAAATTATGAATCAATGATTCAGCAAACCATATGATAGATATCAGAGAAACTGAGCTGACGAACTTAAACTGCGGGCATCAATCAAAAACCCGATCGCAATTCATTCGATATTGCAGAACTTTCTCTGAATATGAAACGTTTAAGAAAGTATACGGGTCCATTTTCCTTCTTGAATACACCTTGTACTCGAGAGATACTCCGATGCCTGCTACAACTCTTGCGATATATAAGTATACGACCTCGCACGCGACCTCAGCTTGAGCCTACTGCTTAATGCCTCTCTCCAAATAAAAGACAATTTATCTGCGGCGGAGCTAACAATCCCACCCATTTTTCATTTGCCTTTTCCTGCTTCGGTAAGTCCCATCCTTTCAAGTCTTTCGCTCTTCGAATAACACCGGCCGTTCGCAGAGTTTTCCTTTCTCGAAGGCGATTTCCTATTCCTATTCGTTCTTTTTTGTTCATTTCTATTGATTTGTCTTCATGTCTTTCATAAATCTATTAAGCTACTTTAATCATCAAGTTTAGTTTTCTATCTGTAGATTTCGCAGGTTTTTCACACCCTCCTTCTTGAGGGTGTTTTCCTGCAGTGGAGATATTTCCCTGAGCTCTTGGCTTAGGTTTTTTAATCCACAAAGTAGTTTTCTTCTTTGTACTTTTGCAAGCTATCTCTCTCTTTTCTTGTCTCATATGACAAAGGGTTAGATGTAAGAAGAGACTTGTTAGTCTCAATCTCGCCCTGAATAAAGTCCTTTATTATTATTATTTCCCATTGCTTCGAACGATGCCGTTTGAGATGGGGACTTGTAAGGAAAAAAGGCAGATAGGTCGTCTAGAAGCATTGGCTCCATATTGGTTTTGCACATCACAGCCTCATCAACGATGAGGAACTTCCACATTGCCACCTGGAGTTCGTATTTAATTTTTCTACAAAAAGTTTGAACATATGTCTTTATCGCAAATTTAAAGATTAGATTTCTATTTTTGACTCAACCTTCTCTATAAGGAAATATGCTGTACACCCAAATCCAGTGTGACAACTGTTCTACTTTGATACGTCACAATTACTGCACTTTAAGTCACTAGAGCAGGTAGGGGCTCTCTGCTTCTGAATCCCGTTACCTCTTAATTTTTCATTTTCTTCAACTATTTGTATATTCTGTAACATGGAATGATCATTATTGAATCAACTGCTTGGGTCGTGATATCGTGGTAGGACTCCGTGTACACACACCACAGTATTTATTGGAAGACTACCATGGTTTCAAATCAGACAAGAAATGAGTAATACGAAGAAATGGAAGAAAAATGGAGGAAAGAGGGGTATGTGAATGAGTTAAGAGGGTTCACGACCGTCTTTCAATAAATATTGTTTGTAAAAGTTCGACTTCCCCTTGTTCCTCTTCATTTTTTATTTACTATAAATATCTTTTATCGGTTTTGTTATTTCTACTGTAAATTTTAGCGAATATTTTCTTTGTGTTTTCTCACAAAGTGTGAAGTTTTTTTCCTCCTTTTCCTTTTAGGAAATACCAAAATGGGATAATTCTCGCCAAATGTTTAAAAAGAGATTAAAGAATAAGAATATCTTTATTTAACCGGTATACTCTTTATTAAATTAGAAGTAAATTCTAAAATAAGAAGTGACCGATTTTGTAAACCGTTAACTCAAAAACATTCCACTTTTTGCCTTAGGAAAATAGGAAACGCAGCCTCAACTTTCCAAACAACGCGATTAATGATCTGAGAAGATGAATTTTCGATTCTCTCATTTCGAACTCTGTAAAGGAAGAGTCGCACGATTTGGATAAGAAAAGAGCGGGAGAAAAGGAGAAAGTTCGCAACGTTATATCGAGATTTAGCGATGGTAAGAATGAGGAGGATAAGGTATTAGAACGAGAGAAGAAAAAGTCTCGCAAGAAGGTCTTTCCGATTTGTTTCAACGCGAGTATAATGATGTCACTATCAGGTTTCTATTGAAGGATTAGCTCATTCAGATTGGTGATACTGCAGGTGAATGACAAGTGCTCTTCGATCCTTATTCATTGACGTCAGATTCACGTCCTCAGTTTGTAAATGAATCATAACTATTCACAAAATTTTACAGATTTTAATTTCCGAAAATTTTCATATTTCCGGTTTGGCTTTCAGATATATTCATTTTTCATTCATTTTTATTCTGGTACCCCTAACACATCCATTTACTGGACAGTAACAATATACGAGTACACACGACCATTCCATAACCAGAAAAATCCAATTAGCCGGGACTCTAACAGTACCTTGATGTAGCACTAGTTTACTTAACCACTCCCTTACAGCGGCCGGTTTTCGTATGAAGTATAAAAAGAATCTTTCTCCCAATTATACAGTGGGAGGATTGATAATACTAAAAATAACTCCAAGGAATTGAGGTCTGAAATCCTTTCATCTGCAGCTATAAATCACTAACATTTAGCTATTCGACAATGAAATAGATTTTTAGCGTAAGGCACGCATTGTTAAGGAAACGATTCAAATATACTTGCGAAATTAAATCTATATGATCTTTGCTTTGATAAGTTTTAGAAATTCACTGGAGGCCCAAGGCGTCGTCATGCAACCGTTTCATTCTGTATGGAATGTTTTTTCACTGCAGTACTAAAGGTAAGTGTCGATTCTTCACAACTATTCAAAAATGGTTCTTTACAATCCATCCCATGCCTTCTTTCGTCCATCCAAAATCTAAAATTAAGGAATTTTATTTCTTCAACGTAACCTCCTACATTATGCATGCATCTGTGGTTTTGTTTTTATCGGACCTAGATCAGAAGAAATTGGGATATTTCCTTGCTTTAAAATCATCCTAGCAGCCTTGATATTGCTCAATAAAGCTTTCACGTTTTCTTTTCTCGGGCATAAATTATAATTTTCCTCCGGAAAATATTTTTTTATAAATGCCAATGCCCCGAAAATTTAAGAGTAATCAGGAAATTATAACTTAATAAGGGATGAAGGCAACAGTTCATTTTATTATGGAATTAACTAGACTAAAAGATTTCCTCTTGCATATCGCATATCAGGAGTATGTTTACAAAATCCACTAATATTATCACTCATATCATTATTACTATTATATTTTTTATAGTATATTCTGACAAAAAGGGGGTATTACTAGGAATGCTGGAGCTTTCATAGGCGATTTTAGCAATTAAAAGAATATCTACATTTTCTCAAGTATTATTTTCCCTTATTTGACTTAAAAGAGTCAATTATATCATCATACACTGCTACAAGGCAAGATCTACTCCAGGAAATATATAATGTTGTCCTGAGTAACATCCATAATATTTTAGCTTCGATCATTACGAGATAAGATTTCTTTTGATATACTTATCCTGGAAGACTTTATTTTGCATAAAATTTATTCTTTACTTGAGAACTGGATATATGACTGCCACGAGGCTAGATGTCTATTTGCAGTCATAGAATGTAAATAAATAAATATAATACTTAACTCGCGCGTTTCTCTGAACTGAAAATATTTTATAATTTTTACAGCTTTATGAGAGTACAATTTCATAATCTTTTTAATAGGAAAGTTTCTCTATACTAAATGTGAATCTGGTTTACAATAAAAATTTGTGCAACAAAAGTAAACTACTTTGCAGTACAAGCATTGATTGTGTGTATACATTGACTTGTTGGCCAAACCCCAAATCGAGTAAAAGTTCGTGCCTATTACAAGTCCCGTGTTTAAGTTTACCCTAGGTCCGGAATTTTAGAATATTACCAATTCCAAAGAACAATTTTAGTATCTTGAGTTTTAAATGTCATTCCCGGAACATAAGGGTTATAGAAATCAGACATACCGAACATGCGTGAAGTCGAAGCAATGCGACGATGTATTTGCAATATCCATGAACTAGGAAGTTTGCCAGATTCTATATCGTGACATAAAGCTAATCGATGCACTTCATTCCGAAGAACCTTCTGAGTTGAAACCAAAAGCAATTACAATGTATACTAAATGCAGAAGTTTGTAGAAGTACCATAGCACCTTTCCTGAGCAGGTAGAATCTAGATATTTCTCGAAGAAATATTTTATTTAAAAGTCGACCTGTAGATATAGCGTCTTGTCTTCTGATTTTTTTATACAAAGCCTCTAGACCAGAGATGGAGAAGCTGGGGCCTTTTTGGGCCTTTAATTTGTCATTTCAGTCACTTAAATCCCTCTAGTTTTTTTTTAAATCTCGTTTCTTAACTTTACTATAAAAAATAATGACTCCAAGTGAAAATAGAGTAATATATTTTTTATTTCACCAAATGTATAATTAATTTTCTCTTACACAATATCGACGTTGGACTACTTGGATGAAGGAAAAACGCAACCCAAGAGCCTGGTTGTTAAACAATTGGCCACCAAATGGTAAGTGCTACCTTCCGATAGAAAAGATTCCCACCCCTGCTCTAGACAAAACGGCCGTGCGTTTGCGAGATATACGTAATCTTCGTGTATGTGAGCGTCATCACCCGTTTCTTACTAAACCCTTTGAGACGAGGCGAAAGTAAGAAAGAAAGGAGCGAAAGCTATGCGGCGAAATGGAGTTGGAGTGGGGATAAAGAATTGCGCATTCAAGACGTGCAAAGACTGCGCGCCCCAGAGGGCACCTGACCAACAGAATGGAATACATCTCTTGACCAACAGTCCGAGAGTGTGAGGGAGTATAACGAAACACCAACTTAACCGCTTGGGTGAAAAGGGAAAAGAAGTTGGGAGTGAAAAATGACAAAAGGAAAAAGACCGCTTGGGCTATAGGGGCGAACAAGAATGAACGATCAGAATTGGTGTACCATTTACCAAGTAGTATTTAATTGCCATTGTTCAGGAAGATACTTCAAGTTGAATACAAGCAGACCCTATACGATATTTTGGTGTTTGAATGAGCAAGTTTAGGAAAACTTATGTTCAAAATTTACATTGCACACTCAAGATAATAAAAACTAATTCACCCTAACACAGCAATAGTTAGGAAAATAAGTGAAAATATTATGGCTGCTTGATAAATTTATAATAACCCCTGTATTCCTGGGACTAAGAAGTCTTAAGGTAACTCATAACCAAGAGCTAAGAGCTGAAAGATACTAAGATCGAATTTGAAATCAACCGCCAAATATATCGTCAATAATCAAATTTATAATTTATTTCGTCATTACTAAAACATTTTTAAAAATAACTTTACCCTTTAGTGGTAGTTTAATTAAAGATTAGGATTCGATTTCAGTCAGGTTGGCAAAAAGAAAGATTTCGTGACAATTTAGCACGTTCAGAATCTACATTCAAGCAATGATTTTTAACGCGATTACATTTTGATACGTTTTTTCCAAGAAACAACTTTCATACACTGTATGACTTGCTTTTTCAGTGATTACATCTATGGAATGTACTCATTTAGAATCTTAAACTATGTAATATTTATTTAGCAAAGGATCAAGGAAACCCATATCGCAGGCTAACAATCATAATATTTCCATGTTCAAGCATTTCTATATTAACAATAGACTTTGTGAAAATCTGATAATCGATAAAAAACGGAACGTCTTCGGAGTATTTTCTCCTTGCAGCTTAAAATGCACAGATGTGAGAAGAAAATGCAAAGAGAAGGAGCATCCCCACAGTTGCATCATGCATCGAGCGCGCGTTAAATGCTTTCACTCAATGCATGCAACGAGGTTACATATCTCCCGGAATCCAAAAGGATGAAAGAAATCCCTTGAAGAGGAATCCCTGGATGCCCATGACAGTCAAGTCACGGCTTCCACACAACACGAGGTGCTACACAAAGTGACGAGAGTGGAAAACCCGTCGGTGAAATCGATAAAAATTGTAGCGAGCACATGTCTTTGACACGAAATTGAAAACTTAACCGCGTAGAGAACGAGCAGTGCGTCCAGAATAGCGAAAATAAAGCCGCGATGAAAGGTCGCTCTATGCACGAGCCTTAAAAAAATGACTCTGCGGCGGCGGCAATTTAGCAGCTATAATCGGATTCACTTCTGACTCCGGTATGTAAATTATGTTCCGAAAGATATATTGGGGTAAGAGATTGCGAAATATGCGTATAAAAAGTTGCCTTTCGTGTCCTAGTGAATGGAAGCTATGGAGCATATGCCGCGAAAGGCACTCTCGGAATTCAGTGTAGTCATTATACATGCAGGATTTTATTCTTTATACTTGCCACAGAACTATGCAACGGATAGAGTACTGAAGAATAATAAGAAAGGAACTCTTGTGTTAAGGGTCTGAAGCCCGAGATTAGCAATTCTGACAGAAACTATTATATATATTCAGAGGATGCTTGAAAATTGTCCAAAATGTTCCAAAGGAATCCACGATTATCATTTCCAAAAAACATTCAGAAGTATGTTAAATTTCCTTCATATGAAAATAACCATATTATGCAATTATCACGCCAGCAGAAAATCCCAGTAGCTCAAGTCTAGCTCCTTGGGCAGTACTTAGCATTTCTGGATCGATACGAAAACCTTTAAATGTGTAATAAAACATTATGGGTCGGGTAAAGTTTTAGACATTTTAGAGGCATTAATTTAAATGAAAACGAATGACTTAACTAATTTGTGTTGAATGTCTAACAGAACCAGCTGCTCTTAGTCAAAGTATGGGGAATGAGAATTAAATTTGCATAACCACTAGATATCGTAAGAAGTTTCAAACCATGTTAGTATTGAAAATTCTTCGAAAAAATTTAGAAAGGGTAATAAAAATATCTTAAGACGTACTAACTGAATCAATACTTTTCACAGAGTATGTTGCATTAAATCATATTAAAGTTTAATACTTCTAATTACCTAAGGATATAATGTAGTAACTCAGACTTTCCGTAACGGATAGCAAGTATAAAATTGTTCTATCAAACTTTAAATTTAATTCTACCAGGCAAATCAATTTCCTATACATATATTCCTCCTGCAATACTTCCAACTTTCGACGGATTCAAATCTACAAAGTATGAAAGGTTAATTTTATAAGGACGCATACGACGGGCAAACCTAAACTAACTAAATATAGTAAAACATTTTACTCTAGTGTAGATATATTAACGGTCATACTTTTATTGATTAATTTACCGCTATTCCTTGAACAGCGTAAGACGACTAATACTGATTTATTTACTGAGAAATCATAAATAGATGTAATGATTGAAGGTCGTTTAGGAGCTGCGAGAAATATTTTGGCGATTTTTGAGGAAAAAGAATTAGCGTTTTAAATTGTTCTACGTAAACCCAAAGGTCTGGAAGCTCTTCAAATTGGACAGAAAACTACAGAAGCAATCAGGGGAACACGCTTCGACTCGTTCTTCCACCTTTCGGATTAGACACGGGCCAAGTTTATCTGAATAAGGACGGTTTTCGGCGTAAACCCCTCATTGCCGGGAGCTAGCTTTTATATAATTTGAATGCTCTGCAACGGTTCTTTCGAGGCATTAATCAACCCGTCCGAGATACGCCTATTGGCAAACATTCTAAGAGTAATTTTCTATGAAACTATAAATCTAGCGTTTGAGGGCACCTAAATAGCACTTCGCTGAATGGTAAAGACTTCGTCTTAGACCGCACCGGTTTACGTTTCAATTCCTCGCAGCGGACGTATGTTACGATTGAGATTCAATTTTTTGACCAAGAATTCAGGGAAAAACAAACGCGCGCGACAGTATTTCAAGCAGTTGTCAGTTCTAAGTGCAGTAATCGTCCCACGAGAATACATACATCGACCACTGTTGGCTCGTGCTGAAATGTGTTTAGTAACGATTTCCCGACAATGGGATAAGCATCTATTCATCAGAAAGCAAATATTAAGTTTAAAATGGAAAACTTAAACCGTTGAATGAACGAAATCTCAATGCGACGCAATGAGGAAAATGTCAAACTAAAGCTAATTATATACAAAAACGGTTTTTATCTTTGGTGAAATTAGTCTTTCCATAAATTTTCATAAATACTCTGAAACAATACGCATCGATAATGAACTCCTTGATTTAGCAATTAACCAAATCAATTATGCAATTCATAAGGGCAATAAAAAATTACTGTCTTAAATCAGAAACCATTTTACAAAGAAAAAGTAGACAATCCAAATCCTAAATTACTACCTAAAACGCAAAAAAGCTTAAGCAGCTTGGGAAAATTAGAAGGAATCGACAATTCAATATTATCCTTTCTTTGTAAAGTTATACGATACACAAGTAATGGTATTAAGTTCTATTTTGGCCTATATTAGTTGCCTTTTTTATGACAAAAACACTTAATTTAATTTAGCTACTGCTTCAGTAGGTGAAGAATTTTATAATAGTAAACACAATGTAAATATCTATATTAAGATAATCTTCCCCAGCAATATTTGATGAAACTCCATATTATCATTCCAGAAATAAGTGATAATCACTTACTGTTCCACGATACATTTCTTATACTTTTTCCCAATATTTTATTTTTAATATATTTAAAGTTCTTGGAATAAAAAAATTTGGTGGAATAGTACAAGCGATTTGTATTTATTTTCAGGTCGATCTACATTAATGTCACACCATAAACGTTTAATCGACCGCAAAATGAGATAGGTAGATTCAAATTTAGTCACACTTCTCACTATCTCATCCCTTGCCATAGACTTACTCGTGAATAATAAATTTCCAAAATGTCTGAAGCTAAAAATCCAGAGAATCTACGCTGAGTAAGGGAGTTAATATCCTTCATCTACGTTGGTTTTATTTGAAATTTCAGTGCTTCGTTACGTTCCCATTAACATTGGCAAATATTTGTTTTTTAGGTTCTTCGGCTCACTGTTAGATTGCAACCACAAAATACACAAAAAGCTGTTCCTCCCCGGATCCACCCGTCATCACACACCAAAACTAGATCAATTTTGCCGGTTCCCATGGCCTAAAATTCTCGGGCCGGAATTGTGGTCAGAAGGAAAAATCCAGAGCGCACTACCTTGAGCGAATTCTTTCTAAGGTCGTCAGCATATCCGTGAAGGAATGACAAAAGGAGCCATATGAGATAACTTTCGACGAGATGAAGGTCAGTTTTGAGATATCTTTCATTCGTATTTAATAATGCTTTAATTAAAAGCTCATTTGTTTGCTTTTGGAAGTTATAAAGAGTAAATCAGTCCAAATAAGGTTTGTATTATGGGCAAATGAAAACTGCTCCGATATTTAAGGACATTTATCGCCGATTTGTGTATGCTTTCTGTGCGATTTGGTGTTTTCACCGCCTGCCACACGCCGAAAGGCGGCTTGCAGGGTATTTATTTAGACATGCAGTTTATTAGTTATTCATGTATGTTGGTTTCGAAACGTCTTCAACTATGTTGGCTATCATTTACAAAGATGTCATTTCAATGATAAAAACTTCAGGAAAATCCAAATTTTTATCGTTGCAATAAAATGAATTCTAATTTTATATATTACTGAAAGTTTAAAATAAACTTTCCCATTGCTTTATACACAAAATTATGCTAAATAAATCTACCCGAAAATTGAAAAATGGATGAGTATATTTAAATATTACTAACAAAAGCCTCTGTTTCGGCCGCAACTTTGTGTTAGCTCTTCAACATGAGGGGAATGAAACGTGCAAAAGCTGATTTAATTCCTATCTCATCGAAATATCTACTTCATATCCCTGAAAATGAATTGAAATTAACGGTATGTCAAATGAGTTAAATTCAAAAATTATATAATCGTCAAAAAGTAACTTTCCTAAATGTGAGATAATGTAAATAATGTAAAATGTAATAGTAACAGATTTCCTAACGGTAAAGATCCGCATAATTGAGTTACATTGTCCAGCATTGCTTCGACTAATAACCAACTCAACTCTGACATGTTAAATGCATTTCCTAAAAGTATTTCAATTGCTAAATATCAGCCAAATACAGTTCCTATTTCCATCAATCCTCAGTGTACCATCATCTAAAATGATTAAAGAATCAACCTCCAACACTTCGATTCACATTATCTAGAGACTACAAATTAATAAAACAGTACCACCCTATCCATTATTAACGTCCGATTCCTAATATGAATTAGTAAACATAAGGACCGATTACTGTGCTTTTTATACTGCTCTCGATCATCACAGAATTCTTATACATTAGCTAACGACTGGCATCATTAATTACGAACTTCTAACATTATAATTAGCTTAAGGTAATCACCCGAACCCACTGAAATGTTCTCCGGGGAAGCAAGAATCGAGATGAAAGTTGTGGGATCAAGCGGCTTTTTTCACAGGAGTGCTTTCCACTGAGCCGACGAGAAAGCAAGTCGTTAAGTCTCTTGATGAACGATCTCTAAGTATCCCCTGAGCAGAGGCTCTCGATCCAAAGGCAAACCAGTGAAAAATACTATAGTAAGAGTCCTCAGACTCGAGTGAAAGACGCCTCCACTGCGAGATTCGCCAAAGCGAACAGATCTCATAATTGACGACTCTGAGGTAAGTTTTGCATTAGAAGCTATTTTGACTATCCAAGTTTCTCACGAGCACTTTTTAACGAGTCGAAGAAAAATTGTTTCATGCTTTCTCCGGAATAAGTCTAATGGGAAAAGAAAGTGGGGTCAGGTCAACTCCGCGTGGAAGTCTCCACTGTGTTTATGATTTTAGTAATCATTTCAGACGCAAGAGATTACCTTAGCTGCAGTTTCAGTTTCCCTATGGGCTAATGTTTTTCACTTCCGGTAATTATGATGATAATTTAGTAACATTACTTCAGTAACTACATCAACTGTATTGAAAACTCATTATTGGTCAAACCTACAGCCTACTCAAGAAGTATAAAATTCGAAAATGTACTTGAACGATGCTGAGTTATTTCATGTGCATTGAGTTGAAGATTGAAAATCCTTGTTTGTCTTTTAAGCATCCAGAAATTTGGAGTACACACCAACCACAGAAGATGGCTTTACAAAATAACATTTACTTTCTTGTTCACGAAAAACACATTGAAATTGATTGAGGTCTTTTTATTGACTTTGGCAAACATTAATTCTGCTTTCAACCGGAAAGCTTTCTCAACCATAGTAATTTCTTACAATGAAAATCTTATTTACGCTTAATCTGTTGAGTTTCTACCTCAAAGATGGTAATTTGTGAAATGCAATTTGAGAACCATCATCCTACCAAATTTTATCAAATTAACAGTACTAAAAGTATGGTCGGAAGAGGACAACTGGCGGCCTTAAAGAATCTTATACATCTCTCAATACAATATCATGATAATTTCTTTTGATCGAACATACTGAGAAAAAGATTAAGTGAGAGTGAGATGATATCCGTAACAGCAAATTAAGCCCAGCAGCTTTCGGTAGAGGCAGAATCCTAGGCTATTATTTTTGCTATCGATATTCGACACCCGAACGCTACGACGCAATCTGAGACCCATTCTCTCGCCCACCATGGCCAACGTTTATTACGTCGTATCCTCGAGATCTGTCTCTAAATCGCGAATCATTCGAGTGCGAAAGACAAACGACTGATTGCGATGCGTAAACACTACTCATTGTCAGACGGCATCGAACGCTCTCCCGCCCTCTGCAAATGCGGAATAGGTTTCCCGTTCCCATCTCATAAGCCACCAGCTGGAAATCGCCACCCTGAGCAAATGAATGTGCTACCTCGGCCATGGCCTTCGAACGGCAAAAAGTAATCGGCCATTTATTTCCCATCGCCGTCCGCTCTCTACAATGACATCATTCGAAGCCTCCCAAGAGATGAGATATCTTCCCGTCGATGCACACGCCCGGAAAATACAATGCGGAGACAACGAACACCATTGTCTGGTCAAAGCACTTTCAAAATCTGCACTGTGGCGCGAACGGGAATTTCGCGAGCAATGCGTCAAACGAAACCCTGTCTTCCGTGTTGGTTCTACCAAACGATTCGGCACTTAAATGCGCTATAACAGGACTTTTTAAAGACTTTCGTAATGGAGAGAAATGAGAGGAGGCGTGGGCGTGCACTCGCGAGGTTGCGATCTCTTGGGCGGGCTCGGGTCGAGTAGAAAAGGAAAGAGCCCTAAAATATTGTTTCCTTGCGTTGACGGGTAGAATTAACTGCGACCTTACGTCTGGAGGAGTGGGAATTTTAGTATAACACCTTTTGCAACTATCATTAATGATGATGCTAGGTTAGCATGATACATGGGTTGTAATGAGTAGCCCCAGGTAAGTGAATGAAAGTGTCTCAGGCTTTATAGCATGTGTAATTCAATTTATACCTCACAAAATAGCTTTTTGGCTTTTTGTTACTAAGGCAGCAGATTAATAAACAGATTCGGTGTAAAATACAGAAGGATTTCCAACAGATGGAAAAGTGAAAAGTAAGAATTCAATATTTACTACAAATGCTACAAATGAATATTTGCGCGATTTCCTTTCTACCAGATTTTTAGCATTTCACGCAAAGTAATGAAAATATTTTTAAGGAAGAATGGACTTGAAAAAAGTCTTGCGGGACCGGGAATCGAACCCGGGTCTCCCAATTGCCGGTCGGGTGCTCTGTCCATTGAGCTATCCCGGCAGAACATTTCTCCAAGCCATTCGGGGNATAAAGCTGCCACGTTTATCCCCTCACAAGAGGGGATAAACGGAGCCTCAACAATATCTTATCTGATTCGCTAAAAAAATAACGAACTATTTTTTTAATTACGGAATAAATCTTCGAAATTTTGAGTATAGTTTTCCAACAGATTAAAAAAGGAAAAAACTCAGTTTTTCCACAAATTTTGATTGGTTAACATTACCACAAATTCACATTTACCATTCACATACCAAATTTCACATTTTCTAGTTTTATTTTTCACAACAAATGTTTTATCATGAAGGAAATAGGTCTGATACAACGCCTAAGCGGTAAAAAGATCAACTATTTAGATATATTCTATGATTACTACTTTCTGAAATAAATTTCGAACAAAGACTTCAAGCACAGCAAGACTTAAAAAAACACACTACACGCCTTTACGTGCAAAGTAACATCTCACTTCTCTTGTGTTTGCAGCAAGACTTAAAAATTGCTTGTTTGATTTAACTTCGTCTTACAGCTAGATTATAAGTAAGGCATTATTAATAACTGGTAAGGATGTAAATTTTAATGTTTCAACAAGGATTTCGAAAATAATCAGGTTAACAGATTTACAACACAATTACAATTTACAAATACAAAACAAATAATATAATTCGACAAATACCTCGAAAAAATAAAAGCAGACATTTTCCTAGAATCTATTTAAATGTAATTTAATTCGCGTCGATATTAATTAGTCCTTCAATGATGTGTGAATTTTTGAAAAGAATGAACCTATACGTGAATGTTTCTTTAAGCAAAAAGAGGATTACGAGAAAATCTTGATAAATATAATACAATTTCATTTAATTGATATTTCTATTTCAGATGACATTAGTCAACTAGAGAATTTTCAGATGATCCTCCAAGTCGTTCAACGCAATGAATTTTCATGCATTTTGTTAACCCAATGTTACTTGAACACCAAGTCAAAAGATTTTGGATACATTTCCACTAATATTTCAGTTAAATTGTACTACATTTCAAAATTTACTATCAACATATTATTGTAAAAGAGTTTCCCAGTCACTGTGTATGACAGCTAGATTACACCTACACGGAATGTAATTACAAAAATTATAAATATGAGGCATACGACATCTACTAAGGAAATGAAACTCAGAAATGCCCCTCAAGGTTCCTCAAAGCTCCTCTATGAAGCTATTAAATAGATAGTGTACGAAAAGTGTATAAGTAGTTAAATTACTGATAAATTAATCATAATATTCCGAATTAGTCGCATCCCTTTTCCTGGATCTCAATGAACTAACTCAAAGTGAACGCAACCCACAGGTTAATGAGTATTCAAAACCTCTCCAACCGGAATTCAACCCAATTAACCAGTTAACAATTTAATTTCTCGAAGTATATTCGGTTCCGGATCGGCTACAGAATCAGAGGCTTTCAAAGCCAAATCCGTGGGCATAATGCACGAGAGGTAGGTCAAGCACCCACCCCTCTAAATCAAACGAATTTACAACCCACATAAAAGCACAAAAATTATACCACCTCAAAACACCCACAAAAACTAACTTACGACCGCATCACCGGGATGCCTAATGATCGAAAGGCGCTGCTACTGGACATAAAAAGCTATAAAAAGATGAATTGATGATCGCTCGAATGAGATGGAACACGGATAGACAATTTTCGAGAGATTGGGAACGTACATCAAAGTGGCTGGATATGTCATTCGCCTCGCGAACGGGCCACTTTTTCTCCGCTAAGCCGCTCTTTCGTATTAAGATATTAAAATGCTGAGTGACCTTACGAAAACCGCTTCCCAAGCGCCAGATTTGACGTGCTCACACTTACTGCGAGAAAGCAGACCTCAGCTCAGTCGAAGGAAAGTCGCTGGGGACGAGTTTTCTGATGGAATTCGCCTCTCGGGCAAAAACAACCGACGAAGACAATATATTTAAGGGAAGCAGCCTTCAGCAGCGTCGAGGAATTATGTTGCTCGAATATTACACCGTCCAATCAGAATACTGAAGCTGCTGAAGAAGTACGAAAATTGGTTTTTAACCAAAGATCGCTCACCAGAAAACTAAAAATATATCCGATGGCTACTTAAAAATACAGAATCTAAAAAACAAAATGCGAGAAACTTTCAAAAATTGCCGAATGTCTTAGGCTAAATGTCCGCGCTAAAATTGTAAAATTTCGTTAAAAACTACAAATGGGAAAGGAATGTATTAAATGGAGTGAAATTGTCATCAGTTTCAGTTTTAAAAAAATTCCGCAACTGATTGTCGTCAAGTAAAATTACAATAAGCATATATGCAAAGAGAATTAATTATTATCATTTGTTTCACTTGATAGCGATATGCTTATTCATATTGCGCTCAACGTTCAATATGAATAGGATCTCGCGTACTTTATTTACTATTTACAAGTTTCTGCTAACTCGTACCAATTAAGTACTATTAATCTTACCTAACAACCACCTAGTGGTAGCAACTGAATGAATTTGACCAATGCTGAAATTTTTGAAGTAATTTTAAAATAAAGACCCTTTTACTGTGGGTTAGATGGAAGAGGAGACTTTTAGTCTCAATCTCGCCCGAATAAAGACGTATTATTATTATTATTACTTCGATCACAGATTTTGCGAGGAAAAAGTGTTCAACTTTTCTCAAATAATCTGAATTCATTAGTTCAGATTTCGGATTCGGAGCTAATTACTTTTATTACTGCTTCAATTAGACATCACACGGCCGAAGAATTCAGAGAGACTTCATACAATAAACAAGCGATTGTTTTTTAATCACTGGTGGTATCTTAGAAACTATCTCACACATGTTACAGGTCAAGAATGAATTAATCTACAATGCCAACAAACCTAGCAGTTTTATTCTCTCCATCAGTGAATTCCCGTCCATAACTGCATCGATTTAGTTTAATTTAGAATCAGAAGAAAGTTTCCTTGGAATATAAGCTGCTTGATACCTTGAGATTAGAGCCAAATATTTTGCAGCCAAGACTAATTTTAATTGCGAAACTTATGTATCCAAGGTAACGAAATGAAGAATAACTTCTTAGGAACAGCAACTAGGGTAACCGTCAAGATCTCAGAATAATTTATATTGTTTCTCGAGCATTATTATAATTTCAATTAGGAGATAAATTCAAATAAAGCTGCCACGTTTATCCCCTCACAAGAGGGGATAAACGGAGCCTCAACAATATCTTATCTGATTCGCTAAAAAAATAACGAACTATTTTTTTAATTACGGAATAAATCTTCGAAAATTTGAGTATAGTTTTCCAACAGATTAAAAAAGGAAAAAACTCAGTTTTTCCACAAATTTTGATTGGTTAACATTACCACAAATTCACATTTACCATTCACATACCAAATTTCACATTTTCTAGTTTTATTTTTCACAACAAATGTTTTATCATGAAGGAAATAGGTCTGATACAACGCCTAAGCGGTAAAAAGATCAACTATTTAGATATATTCTATGATTACTACTTTCTGAAATAAATTTCGAACAAAGACTTCAAGCACAGCAAGACTTAAAAAAACACACTACACGCCTTTACGTGCAAAGTAACATCTCACTTCTCTTGTGTTTGCAGCAAGACTTAAAAATTGCTTGTTTGATTTAACTTCGTCTTACAGCTAGATTATAAGTAAGGCATTATTAATAACTGGTAAGGATGTAAATTTTAATGTTTCAACAAGGATTTCGAAAATAATCAGGTTAACAGATTTACAACACAATTACAATTTACAAATACAAAACAAATAATATAATTCGACAAATACCTCGAAAAAATAAAAGCAGACATTTTCCTAGAATCTATTTAAATGTAATTTAATTCGCGTCGATATTAATTAGTCCTTCAATGATGTGTGAATTTTTGAAAAGAATGAACCTATACGTGAATGTTTCTTTAAGCAAAAAGAGGATTACGAGAAAATCTTGATAAATATAATACAATTTCATTTAATTGATATTTCTATTTCAGATGACATTAGTCAACTAGAGAATTTTCAGATGATCCTCCAAGTCGTTCAACGCAATGAATTTTCATGCATTTTGTTAACCCAATGTTACTTGAACACCAAGTCAAAAGATTTTGGATACATTTCCACTAATATTTCAGTTAAATTGTACTACATTTCAAAATTTACTATCAACATATAATATATTATTTCAATTATTTTGAAATTATTACATGCTTTGTCCTATCTAGGCAATAAATATTTACAATAACACTTTTGCGCCTGTATTCGGTAGAGCATTAAGGAGTTTAAAGCCGTATCAAGGAATTAAGATTCAGTTAAATGCAAGAAAAACACAATGAATAGATAAGTTCATTATTTTACTGGGTTGAGACTTTAAAATATCACATAAATTTAAACAAACTTTAACAGATACGGAGCTTTACATGGAAAATTTTTCTGAATATGCAATGAAATAAACTATCATCTAAACACCCATATCAGTGTTCCTTATGCGTTATCATACTGATGTTATGGCAAATTACACTAATCTTGAAATGTACATCGTACACATTCTTTCTGTAATTTATAATATCCATGATATTCCGTAAATCTCAAACTATCCTATTATCAATTTCGGGTGAATTACAGCAGCTAACGGTATCCACAACGGAAATGAATGAACCTACTAGAAAAAAATTCTTAGAATCAACCTGTATTACAATGGCATTATCAGGGTAAAAATATCCGGAAATATCTCTAAAATTTTGAAACTTCAAGTCAACAATCAAATTCAAACGTCATCCGCTTTGAATGGGAGCCAAACTGATTTCGATAAAAAAGTGTTTTACTCCGCCCCAAAGTTTAAATCTCCAACGACCTAGAGATTCAGATACCGATTACAACCCAACCTCACTTCATTTTAATTTCTTCGTGCAAAATTCTTCCTCCAATTGAGATTTGTTTCCATGGTTTCTTGTCGATTCAAGAGATCACTCAGACTTCTTTCGCGGTCCTACAATATTAGAGCAACTGCACAAAGGCAGTTACAAAAACACCGTCGAGGAAATTGGTGAGGAGGAACTTGAGAGAATAGACGATTCATGTGGGTAAAGAAGAGGGAGAGATGGAACAGGAAAGACAGAAGGGAGAAGGAAAGGAAAGAAAGGGGAAGAGTTGAGGGGAAATTGAGATTCCCCAGTTTCCCGCCTGTTCTCCGATGCATGTGCCGTTACTCGGTCAACGGACGGAGCAGTGGGACGGCAGCGTACGGGAAAAGTGAGAAAAAAGATAAAAACAAACTAAAGAGGAAGAGGTGAAAATAGACTAAGCCTGGAATACAGGAGCGCGCGAAGAACGGAAGAGGCGAAAAACGCACCGAATTTCGAGCATTGAACTCTCCACGACTCAGCTAGGAATATATGCTATTCTTAACTGTAAAAAAGTTGTGTGTTGACCAAAAATATAAAATGGCGGATTAATTCCAAATTCTGCTGCGTTTACGAGTGCCACCGAACGGTTTGATGCTAATTTAGACTATCGTTTCTGGAAGACCATTGTCACAATTTGAATAAGAATAGACCTGCGCTTTTTTACCCGCTGACTATCAAGGAATACTTAATACACAGCTCTAAAGTTTTCATTTTGTAAAATGCAATGCTTGCTCCATTGCAATGAACTCGTTACGTCAAATGCGCTAGCTTTATAAATAGATCATTGCGGTAGCTTAATATTAAGTCTTTAATGGATTATCTAACTCTTTAAATTATAGAATTTAAGCCTGTAATTCAGTTAACTGAGAGTTACAAAAGAATTACTGTTTTAAGATAAACAACCTCTGAAAGGATAAGCTGGAATTATTCCATTCTCATCTCTTTAGGGGTAATATGAAGCAACTTGCCGCATAAAAACAGAGCATTCAAAACGAAACATTCCAGAGTACCTAATACACCTATTCCACAAGTCAAATGCCTTATTAGATTACGCCAACGATGAACTTTAATAAGATTTAGAAAATATCTATTATACGCCAATATCACTACATAAGGAAATTAATATTTATACGCTGTTTAAAGTAAACGAATAGCTAAGAACATCTTCAAGAGTTCATTTCAAACAGAAGGTACCATGAATCTGCAAGACATGGAAAACAGCATTCGAAACTTTTCCACGTAGATTCAAACTGGAGGATAGGTAAATACCGGCGTGAGAAGAAAATTTAAAAATTAATATAAGTCAGTAAATATTGAGTCGTCCGAAGAGGGGACCTCGAGACAAGGGCTTTATCCATTGCGGAAATCTCTCAATGCTAAGCAAACACGACACGCGGAATGCTTCAGAGATAAAGAGATGCTAAATTTTTCGGCATCTCTCTCAGATGAAAAGCTACGCTTTGGCTCTAACTTATATGCACTAATTTTAACCGAATTTTTCTCAATGATGAACGGTTTCTTGACGTAATCAAGGCCGCGTAAGGCACACAAATTTATTTCTGCGACCAAGAAACGTTATGAACGAATGTTCGGAACTCATCGTGGAAGCATCGTGAAAAATGGAGACCCATTACACCGAAGGAGGACAGCAAAAGCACGGCGACTTTAAATCTCCTTTGTCCGCGTTGCATGGCCTATATTAAAAACGTCCTCAAGAAGAAATCCTCTAAATTATCGGCGGGCAAGATTATCTCACGAAACTTTTCATTGGGGTAAATTAAATAAGAATTGCTGCCTAACATTTTAACCCACTTTTACAACATTAAAATGTTGTTAACTGAGTCGATTCAGCGATCTTTAAGGTTTCGATATACATATACTAAGATCATCTGCCTTAACGTGAGACTATATTTTCCCGAAGGCAACAGGATTGTCATTTCGCACTATTATCCGTATGTGCCCCATTGAACTGGTTACCTAAATATTTCCCAGTTAGCCATATAACGTGTCAACCGTTCTCGCGGGCGAATCGTCCGCTCCCACTTAAATGACAAAAAAACGAGAGACTTACCCGTGAGACCATTCTGCAGGAATATCGCCACCAACAGCACCAATAGGAAGGGTAGCACCCGGTTGAAAGCCGCCGCGGGCGCGGCCATCTCTGCTTCCTAAATGCCCTCCACAGCCACGAAGACTGGGTTCGTGCCCAGTAAGAGAACTCCTGACTCCCAAGACCACCTGCACCAAACGACTTTTTGAAAAACACCACTTGCTAGGAGGAGGGTCGAGCACCGTCTAAAGCGAAACGTATCACAGCACTAGAATCGACGACAAGTAGCACCACATCAGCCGAGGGATATATGGAAACGCAAAAATATAACGTGAAGTATCAAGTTATAGAGGAAGACAAATCCTAAAAATTAACTATTTCCGAACGACGAATACTTTTGGGACTTCTCTTACGGTATCGGAGGCAAAAAATTCCGATTGCAGACGAGCGATGAGATGGGCGAGCCACTGGTCCCTCGGAGTTCACACACCGCGGCCGCCTCAGACTTCCCCAAGAACCCGTTCCTTGAGCCGGCGCAACTGACTTTGGCACTGCGGGAAGAGATTGTGTCTCGGCCTCTCGCTTCGACTCGCCTTGTGGCCGAGCACGGATAGAAAGTAGGCAAAAGTTCCTCCGTCTCCCTCCGTCTTCCCCCTTCGCGACATCTCCCTCCTCCTCCTCCAACTTCTCCGCCTACCTCGTAAGGTCGCGCCATGCTTTCGCCCTACTCCACTCCTCCACCGCCTCCTCCTCCCCGTAACCCCCTCACCGTGGGCCTTTCAATTGCCTTCCGCCTCCCGTCATTCCCCAGAGTGAGAGTACGGCGCTTCTTCTTGGAAAACGGTCCCTGTGGGATGCGCGAGAGTTGGCAAACTGGTTGACCAAAATTTCCGATTTGCCGAGATCATCCGTATCGGTTTTAATTTCCGCTTACTCATCGATAAAGAATGGGCATCCTCAAAGGACTGATACCAAATAAAAATTCGCGCTTAGAAAGTTTAATACGATTTGATGGGTTTATTGTTAGGTTTAGGATTTCAGGATACGTGTAGAGCCGCGTCCAGTCTAACTGCAGCCAGGGTGCGAACATAATTTATCGTCTCTTAAAATTAAATACCAAACCATTCATTTCCTGAATTGCAGGTGAAAATTATTTTGTAAGAATTTGAAAACTTGTTGTATGACTTAGTTCCCCAGTTTACATTGGTCACAAAGCATCAGTAACAATGAATTATGCACAGTACGTATACATAGTGACTGGTCATTATGGGTTAATAATTCATATTACATTTGACTATCATTATCTTAGCAGCAACACAGTCTCTGGAAGTGTCAAAAAAACACGCAAGGCTCTTCGAAAATTAGGAGACTGCAATCAAGTCTCTAGAAAATATATATTTCAAATCTTGAAAACGTAAATTCATGTCTTGTTTGCTTTTTCGCCAATTAAAATTTCACCCAATTTTTGGACTTAAGTTGATGAATCTCCTGCGCATCTCTTGAGTAATTGGTTCCCAAGCATGAGCGAGTAGCACCACCTATGTGGCCGCATTATCCTTCCAATAAAACAGTCATCTAAAACTAATGTGATCTGCAATTTTTAAAACGTGATTTATCGTCCTACAATCGTAACTAATCAAAATAACACATAGGATCCATTAGAGGGGTAAGAAGATCCAGGTTCCATTTGGTCGTCTGCTGCCTTCCTCATCTAACTGCCAGGGCCTCCGATTTAGAGAGTGCGCCATGCAGTTAGTAAACCAGTATTTCATGGATCTCATACGCCGTTTTCATAACAAGTTATTAATTCTCATATGAAGAGAAATATTAGGTCCGGAGACTGACAAAGTAATAAAATTTGCATCGATAACAATTCTTTTCATTCACTTATTAGGTTAAATTTACTTTGGCTCTAGAGAACCATTTCCAAAATATATGCTCACAATCATTTGTGCTATTGGGAAAATGGACTGCCTCGCAGCTCGAGTAGTATTGATTAAAACTGAACGAGGATTCCAAACCGAAAGATATTCAGAAATGAAAAAGTCGAAGTGACTAAGAAACGAGCCTACTTAGAAACCTTGCGCTGAGGTAATTCATTTTCCCTTACCCGTGCTGGTCCCAAATTAGAATTCGTTCAGGGTCTCACGAAGGTAAAAAGAGTAACGCATAAACAGATTTGAGTATTATTCCTGCTTTAAGCTTCAAGAACTACTTCCATAGATCGTGAGTTGATGACCAAGCTAGGATGTATATCATGACATCAACCATGTAAATCAAGCGATTGATTGATTCTCTTGCGATCAGAATTCCCAGGTAAATGTAATTCCGAGAAGCTTTTATTTACTTTCATATCCGCCTTAGAATCGCTTTCACATCAGCGAACAATTCACTATAATTGCTATTCGAAGACAAAAATTACAATTTCATCGGCTCAAAGAGGTAGCGAGGGCTTTCCAGGAAATTTTACTCTATTTAGCAGTTTATTTTTCAGTTACATTTGAAATCTCTTCGGGAGGGCAAACGTATTATTCTACGTCAGCGGTCGTAAAGTCCTTATTTGCTGATAACCGACAATTGCCAATTATCTGCCATTCGACCCACCCACCGCACTTGCGTTCTCTGCCTAATAACCACGGTCATATGGTTTAACACCCTAATCATTTTCTTATGTTTCCTTCAAACGACCTTGGTCGTCGCTCCGTGCTACATTTTTGGGCGTGAAGAACTTAAAGGACGTTATATATTCTTTCGCGAGAATAGATTAAAATCTGCTAAAGATAAGTTCATTTTTTCTGTCCGAAAGAACAGAAAGTAGTATTTGCGGATGAAATCAGGTTTTCCTCACTTGCGATTTTCCGGTGGCTGTCAGAGAGAACTTTGGAATTTAGAGAAAATGATCAAGTTTTTGTCTTTACCGTATACGCAAATGTTTCTCATTTAGCCTAATTCTACTCAGTTAGATACCACTTTGAAAGAGTCAAGAGGATTAGATCCTGATTAGGATTACCTGATGATTAGGTCATCACCTCCTAAGACAGAATGCCACATTTACCATGAAAAATATTTTATGGAACCTTACAAGTTACCATCCATGAAAAAATAACTTGAAGATTTCCTTTGAACATTCCTACTACTTACTAACATTCCTATTTAAAAACGTTAAGTTCAAGATTTTAATATATCTTTTCCATTAATCGTTATTCTTCTCTTATTCCTACAATTTCGAAGCTAACGGATGTGTTACAAATTACTGAAAATTAAAATTTTTAAGTATGAATTTATGCCTTTATATCTTTCTATTATGAAAACGCTTTAATTTCGACTACTCGTCCCAGATTATTATAGAGATTATTTTGGAGAATCGAGCGATCTTTAATTTTAATTTCTGACGCTGAGTGATAATTGATATGAGAAATTTCTCTCTTCGACAATCTATATAAATGCAAATACGAATGACACACTTTTGGATGCTCCATCTTACCCGAATTCTTATGAGTTATCATTAACCTCGTGTTAAAATCCACAATTGATAATTTCTACCCAAGAAAAGATATGCCATGAGGCAATGTGAAGAATACTATGAACTGCGCTTTTGCTACAAGCCTTCGCCAAATGTCATTTGTTAAGGATAAAATCCTCCAGCTCAGATTTCACAGCGGCTGTTTTAACGCTAAGTTAAATCGATCTATCAGAAACTTTTCTTTCGCTAGCGAAAAACACATTACGAAATTACGACTCAAGCGTCGAATGCAAGATCAGTGCTCCTTATCTTGGCGCCGAGACCACCTTCTTGGAGGACTTTACGAAACCGAGAAAATTGAGTGTCAAAAATGGCCTCACATTCATCCTCTTAATATGGAGCTTTTTGACAAATGGGTTTGACCATTTAGTTCCAATCCCATCTCCGACCTCTTGAGGAAGAGCATTAAAAAGGTCTTACGGTTATAAATAAGGGAAAAAGTGTTAGCCATTGCCGTGCAGAGTGGAGTGGTACAACGGGGAACGGTAAAATGTCCAAGAGAGAGAGAGAGAGGAGGCTGATGTTCTCTGAGCAATTACCGAGAGCGTATAAGGCTAAGGCACGGAGTACCCATTCATTTCTTCCGCTAACGCACGTGCGGTAACTTTTCATTTCCAAATCCAACCTCCGGAAAGTAAAGTAGGTAGAGGTAAGAGGAATAAGTCAAGAAAGTCTCTTAGTTCCATTAAAAAATCTTTCTTGTTAATCATCTGTTCCACTGAGTCCGTCACAGATATTTAAAACCGAATAATAAAGCTAAATAAATCCAATCAGAATCCAAACTATTCGAGCTTGAAAAGAATATTCGTCGCAATTAGTCAATAACCTCTTGATTCGAATCGTCGACCAATTTTATTCGAGGAAAGGTTTCCAGTAATAGCGTGTTTAATCGAGACCTCCGAGCCATTGCGCAAGAAGATTTTTCTCTCACCATAAAAATGGAAGGAATTAGGATTATATAACAAGGTTACAATTTTCTAGACAAGAATTATATCGATTGGGAGCTATCCCGGTCTTCCACATTTTAAACCTCTTCAAGAATTGATATGCATTAGTTCTAAGAAAATACAATCTGACTCCGTCCACAGAAAATATATTTGAAAAAATACGACCGGTTTCCAGTGTTCTTCAGTCATCTGCCTGAAGATGAGGTGGAACCCTCGAAATCGGTCGTGTTTTTTCAAATATATTTACTGTGGATGGAGTCAGATTGTGTTTTCTTTGAACTAATCAAGGAGAAGTTCCACCAAGTATCGCCAGAATTGATTAATTGATATGCATTCCTTGCTAGCAGAATACGGTACTCCTATTTAATAGGATGCTCAAATAGAATATTTAATGTCATCCCTTAGTATCGATGGGAAAGTACGCTGCGGAATTTAACTCTCGACATGTGAAAGAATTGCGATCGGACATTGTTAATATGACACATTTCGCCTAGTTGACATATTTATTGAATAGAAACTATATTGACAGTCCAAACCTGAGGTAATTTTAGGAACTAAAGCCCTGGCTGAGGTTTTAACTTTCCTGAACTATAGCCGGCAAGTATAATTTCACTCCTATCCTAGGAAATTAGTCATTGATGCTTAAAACCAGATATTACTCCATGCATTTACCCACAACTAGAATTAAAATGGAACCTTGGTTATTGGTTTCTTGAATCATCTTAAAAGAAAGAATAAATGGGGGCTTCCGGATAGCCAAAACGTAGTGCGTGCGGTAGTGCGTTAGCCCTAAGTGAAAGCTGTCTCACGCTCGATTCCCGGCGGGGGCCCATATGTTGGAAATGACCTTAGCTGTCGAAAAAGTTTTAACAAAAACTACTACTATCGTTACAAAAGTGAATGCTATCCCCTAAAGCACTCGATCTTAACTAAAATTATATACTTTACCATGGAAAACAGTAACGCATGTCTGCGTGAAAAATACATTTACACACAAGACAAAGCCCGTTTACTATTATGTCGAGTTACACCCGAGTTATTTAATTTTGATCCAGTCTTAATATCCAAATCATCGTATTTTGAAATAATAATAATTTTCAAAATACAGTTGTATTTCAAAGCTAACATTAGATACCGTACAAATTGTGAAGTCAAGATGAGGTAAGATTCTATTCTCTAGATGTGAGACTGCTATATTTCCTATTGTTCATTTTTAATGGCCAGAAAAGATTCGATAAAATTTTAAGATTTTTGTAAACATATAGAATATAGTAATCTCATATCTAGAGAAGAGAATCATACCTCTTCTTGACTTCGTAATTTGTACTAAGTGTTGCTTTGGGACATCTCTTTGTTTGCACTTATTTCTTCTAAAGTTTTTCAGCGTCCGTCTGGCCTCTTTAACATTCTGAAGATGCCTGCAAAGTAAGCGGCCGAAACATCGGTGATAATCGACCAAACTACTCGGCTGATAACCTGAGAAAGTTTTCTGCGATAATTATCGTATTTGACGGCGTATAAGACGTAACTTTTTTCCAAAATTATGGCTGAAGAAACGACCCAGCGAATTCTGCGTGAAGGATCAACCTTCACAGGTTATATATAGGTCAATTTGGCTTTTCTAGAACGGAAGAACTAAAAGGAAAAAGTCTTCATTAGTGCGAGATTGAGACAAAAAGTCTTCTCTTCCGTCTAACTCTCTTGAGTTACGTATAAGCCGTACTTTTGGAGTATTTAGAAGATTTAGATTTTTGAAACTTTTCCAGACGTTCTATATATTAGGCCCACATGTATGATGAACTCCCCAAGTGATGAGGGCTTTTTCTTATCCGAACCACTGCAGGGCATTCGATAGTTATAACTCGAACGTAAAGTAGTACAAGTTTGTTTAAGGAAATGTAATTTTGAATTTAAAACGAAAAAGAAACGTCAATTTTGAAACTGTATGCGACAACATTCGTATAATTTAAGGCCTTCTTTCGGTTACTTTAAATCTTAAGAAAAGTTTAATGCATAAAAATGTTGATGTAATTGCGTGTATTCGTCCAAATTTCTTATGCGAGATTTTACACTAAAATAGGTTGGGCTCGTCCGGGGTCTGGGACCTCTCGTACCCTAAGCGAGAATCTTACCCCTAGACCAAGGAGGCAATATATCATTCTCATGTAGATAATAAACGTTAAAGTTTGACTACTTAACACTCAAGCACTTTTTCTGATCGTTTAACTAATCTCATACCTCCGAGTGGTCTACGACGTAGTGACTATGAATTGCTCATCGTCAAAACATGCGTAAAATTAGTTCGTCGTATTTGGTGGAATGTACTGAGAAATCTATACAATGCAATTTTAAAGTTAAACTTCTTTCTCAAGTTCACCTTGCCATCCCCAATTTTTTTAATGAAAAGTACGAAAAATGATAGCTAAATTGAATAGGGGGTACTAATTGCCATGTTTAATATTTATTGTTACTGGTCATTATTTACATGTTTAGTTCAACGTAGAATGCGTTGGCTCGTTGGTCTAGGGGTATGATTCTCGCTTAGGGTGCGAGAGGTCCCGGGTTCAAATCCCGGACGAGCCCTAATTTTACATTTCCAACTATTTTAGCTCACAGAATCTTATACATCAGAAGAAGTTAAGAAAGAACATACTTTAGAATTGGACGGTTTATTCCCATTAATTGTTAAGTCCAAACGTTATTCCTCAACCGGAAATATTTAACCCTTGAATTTATTTCTAAACAACGGGATAATGAATATTGAAATTGTGGCCTTTGTTTTATTGAAAATACTTCAACAATCAACATTCTGTGATCAGAAGCAATGCAATTTGAATTAATCGTTTCAATCACATTAGGTGAATTCATCTCAGCAACTAAAAGAACATCGTATTATTGCAAATGATAAGATATCTGAAATGTACCAACGGGAATCATTTCTTGCTTACTTCTTGTAAATATACATATGTTGCTCGACATTTCATGCACAATCTCCTTATTTTAAACAAAATTTTTATATCTTAGGATAGGACAAGAGGTTATAAGGAAAATTTGACACGACTATCGGTAAAAATTGCCTTATACTTTGGATTAAACGTGTTGATGATAGATTATAAAATAAAATCCACAACTGAATTTTAAGAGTATAGGATATATAGACCGTATCTTTAAATTTTATCAAAATGGGTTTGGTCGAGTTTATGGCAGTACATTGGGCCTTAACCACAAACTATATAAAATCAACTTGCTTTATAGACGGTAATAACTCGGTGTTTTATCGCAAGCTTTCGATGGAAAATTAAACTTTCGAGACCGCAATTCGATTCTTGGCTTCACCGACAAAGAAAGAAAGAGCGTACGATTAAACATCGAAACCTAAAGTTGAATTTAATGTGCAACGACGAGAATAACTTACATACCTTATAAAAATATCTCATATGAGCCATACGCATTTCCTTTATTGCAAACTCTGAAAATTTATCAAATTATCGATTCGGATTAAGAAATCCGAATTATATACAGCCTTATAACGAAGAATTCCTTTATACAATATCAGTAAAGGAAAACCTATGGTTATAGGAGTGATAGTTCTTATCATTATTTCACATTTACTCCGGAAAAATAAAATTCTTCGTGAAAAGTTTTAATATAAGGGACTTATTCTCCTTTGTTTTTAATTTATTGACTCGCAAGTTGAAGTATAAATATTTATCGAAATTGTTACATATTCTACTAATTTGTTTTAAGAAGGTCGAGATGGTTTAATTTCAATAAAGGGGAATGTTTTTCTTTGAAACGAGAAACAGCATATTCAAATGTCCAACGAGAATATTTTTGTATATTTCAATGAAAGGTTACGAAAATGTGTGTTATAATCACTGGAGAAGTAAATATTGGTTTAAGAAGAGACTCAGTTGACAGTGATTATTTAAAATAGCTTTATCATATGCAATAATTGCATTTAGCTCCTTTGTGTTTAGCAAATCATTCCTTCCGTGATTACACCTTAATTAATCATTTTATTGTTCATCGTGAGGATGAAATCCTTTCAAACTCTCAATGTTTAGTAATATATCTTTCATCACATAACATGATTAATATCACTTCTTTCAGTGTCCTCGACAAACCATACCTATCGAACCCTTTAAGTATCGAGACCTCTATCGAGATTTCCGGGGTTAAAATCTTGAGAATTTTTAGCAATATCTTGCTGATGATAATTGATCATTGTAGCTGGCTATATTGCAACTCCGATTAGACCATGTCGCAAGAATCGTCCTGTAAAAGGGAAGTAGAATACAAAGAAATAAGTAACACTTCATAGGCGGAATGACCCTCAACTTGATCGGAGACAACTTTGACGTCATTGACTTGGATTCAGCTAGCTCATTGTAAGCTATTCAGTCAATAGTGATATACCTAGGCATACTTCAATAAGCAACAACTTCTGACAGCTGAATGGTGAAACTGAAGGATAGAGAAAATGAACTTTGTGTAAGATTTTATCAATTGCCTGAGAAGCTCTATAAACAAACTCTCAAGGCACTCAGAAATATTTATTCGATATTCTTGTCAATGAATCGTCCAATATGAAAATCATGGAATAATGAATAAGAAAACCAAGAGGTATGTGGTTTCATTTAGGACTTAGCACAGCAAGATTCTAGGAGTGAAATCTTTTATATTTGGTAAGAGGCCATGGCAAAAGCGATACTAAGCAAGACGTTCCTTTATGACGTACCGAATAAAACTTTATTAACAGATAAGGTAACTAAATTCTTCTACTTCTTGGAAAAATATGCCCTCCAAGGATAACGGGCATAAGAGAATTTCGGGCTTTCGATGGCTTAGTTGGTTAAAGCATCTGCCGGGAAAATGGAAAGTTTCCGGGTGTGATTCCCGGTCCTGTCACACTTATTTCACGTCATATTTTCCTAATTGTAGGCATTTATTTCCAAATTTACCTTCCTTGAAACGCCCTCTTTAAATTACAGCGCGTTAGATCTACATCTACATTAGTACTCTGCAAGCCGCCTTTCTGCGTGTGGCAGGGGAATACTCTCAACTAAGATTTATTAAAGATACACAAAAAACCTTTTCAGCATACTGAAAACAAAACACAAATGCACTTGAATCTGTCAAAATCTAAGAATCACGTAAGTGAACAAACGCATTTGCTCCGAGACCTTATTATGAAATATTCTTGTATAAAGGTCTATCAAATAAAATAATTACCGAAAGCAGTAGCTAACAATATTCAACATCCTAAATATCGTTTGGCGCCCATGATTCGTCAAATTATTCATAAAATAATGTGCTCGAAGTCGTTATATAAGGTAAAGTCAAAAAATTTCTGCCATTCCGGTGACGCTACATCAGGAAAAGCCATTTGAGCTGAGTTGAGAGAAGAGTTTGCAAAGTGCATTCACAGTTCCGCATATTTTAACGTATACTAGCTCAATAAAACTTGATCCGCAGCTACTGGAATCACTGGAACTGTAATTCGAATGTGTTAACACATAAACCATTTGTTTTTGAAGGTTTGAGGAGGCGATGACGAGTTCTAAACGACGACATAAACAATGCCTTCACGAGCAGTGAATTTTAGAGCCTTCCAGGGAGAAAAGATGTAAATGCCGATAGGAATTATGGACAGAGATAGAGATGATGGGTGTGAGGAATCATGCTGAGAGAGGACATATAATAACGCATGCACGACCTCAATATTCTTGTTCTTAGTTATGGATAAGGGCCTGGATTCACGCTACTTCCTTATGCATACTTCTTTGAGCAAAGAGTGAAGAGCCCTTCTAAAGGGATTTTCATACTCACCATGGGTTTCTTGGTGATTCTTTTGTGGAAATAAAGTCAGAAAGTGCCCAAAAAATTCCAGCGATTTGCTTGAAGGAGTTCCATTACGATTTCTTAACAGCTTAGAACAAACTAATTTGAAGCCTGAATGAAATCAATTAAAGATGCATTTCATTAAAAAATACGTCGCCAACCATTTAGAATTCTAAGAGACGTGAAGTGTAGGCAATCTATATTTGTACCTCAAGGCAAATTTTTCAAACATTGCAAGATTTTTCAAAATTCTCGGCAGCACAAATGTTTAGCTTGTTTAAAGGGGAAACCCAGGTGTTTGAAGAGATAAATAAGCTAATAATTGCACTCGATCAGTGGATATCCCTTTCCTGCATGTAAGGTTAGATGAGCATACGGCACCTGCAAGCAATAAAAATTCCAACGCCAAGTAGTAAGCTACGCTACCTAAAAGGTGACGGACGAATGATCACGAAGCGACATTGTCACGCGATAAAATGTCATGATCTTCTTCATCTCTGCAAGCTTTTGGAATAAAATCCACGAATAGAATCTCTCAAAAATCATCACAGTCACCAGTTTTCCTTGTAGTGGATCGAGCACCGTTTTCAGCGTTATCAATTCATCCATAGTCATTCGGAACTCTGTTTCTGCGTTTTCATCCAAAATCGGTTGGTTTTTCTCCGTTTGAAAACCTAAAAGGACCATTTCTCTATTCGAAAAGGCTCAAGACAATGCTGTAAACAAATAAACATTTAATATTCTTAGGTTTACATTCACTGAAATTACTTCTAAACCGTAATGTCCATTTTCTCTTGAGATTTTCTTAGGCCCGCGCCTTTGCGTGCAAAGTCACCCTTTTCCATATGGTCTTAAGGATATTCTAAAAGAAAGTTCGCAGATTGAATGACAAAATACGATTATTTTACCGGTGAGTTATGATAATCAAGAAGTCTTTGAATATTAACCATCTATAAATATTTACATATTGAACGATTCAAAAAGCAATTACGGTTTTTATGTATCTAAAATAAAACACAGAATCTATCGATTCGTTAATATTGTTCTACAACTGATCCTAACAGGATTGTCCACGTACAGGAAATGCAACTTATCATTAGTGTGCTCAAGGGATAGTTTTGGGAATTAAGATAATTTCTGCGACATTCCGCAGTCACCAGCATCAACATTAGCGCGGTGCAATATATTATACTGATGGTGAAATTATATGAAAGATGATGTTGAAATCGATGAAAATTTCCAAGGTAAACAAATTCCAAATGTTAAATTTGAGGAAGGGGCAAATATACCGCAGTTTAACAAGAGACATCAAAGTTTTAAGGAAATTTTAAAGCATTAGACTGGACTGCTCCATCTTCATGGTAGGGAGTAAAATAGATCGCGAAAGTCACGTCGCACGCGATTCACATTCTGAGAACATAATATACGTGATACATGCTCATTAATTCTGCAGAAAATGTAGAAAGATCATGAGAAAAATGATGGCACACGCAAGGACAACATCGATCCTTTCTCACATTCTCAGAATACTGAAAGCTTTGGATCGCCGACGAGGGAAATTACGAAGCAGTATGTGGGTTAATTCGCAACCCGACAATATCCATGAAAACATGAAGAAACTTCGGAACGGAAACCGACATTATTTCAACATGGAATCGGTTAAAAGTTAGGGATTATAGACCACTTTCTGGAGGTTGTCTTAAAGACATCGTCAGGGGAGCGAGAGGACACGAAGGTGAGAGAGCGATGGTGTCGTAATTGTGATAGTGGGGTCCCTATATTGGGTGTAGCGATTTCAAATATAAATGGTTTTCTTTGAATGTGGGAAATAATTTATTGGATCTCAAAATACATGTGCAGGACGACGTTGGACAGGTTTTCCGACCCCATTGCGAAATCCCGGAGGCATAAAAGAGAAAGTGACCGGCAGTTATATCCGGAAAATAAAAAAGGTTCGAAATTAATAAACAGAGGTTTTCTTTTTCAGCTATTCCGAAATAGTATTTGAAACAGACAGCGGTTTCAAATGTCTAAATATTCCATCGAGATAAATGAGTGCTTAAGGTCTCATGGACTCATTCATTCTCTCAAGTTAACTTATAATAAAAAGTAGAAACTTTGTGAAGCTCCGTCTCAGGAACGGGAACGAATTGACTTTTTTAGTGAATTTATTTAAAACTATTTTGTTTCTATTTCTTAACTTAAATTTTTTTGTTATTATCAAAGAACCTTGACTCCTATGATGTGTACGTATCTTTGTACTAGTCAATTTACTAAATACTACGTATATTTTACGTAATAGTTTTTATATTTACCATAGATCAGGGGCGTAGCCAGGATTTGTCTATAGAGGGGGGTTTCAGATCCATGGAATAGACACTGCATTGCCAACAGGGGAAGGAATACGTCCTCCCAAAATCCAATGAAAATATAAACAGTTTATTTTCATATGTATACCCTGCGAATGTCCAGTGCTGTTTGTATAGTGTAATTGAGAGAGGCCATCCTCTCAAATGCTTTCCGTAATAGTTGACTCTCTTGTCATGAGGGGGGTTTAAATCCCCTAAACCACCTCATTGGCTACACCTCTGCCATGAGAGGATACTGATTTCCTATCGTGTGCCTCTAAATTTCTGCCATCTTATGTAAAATTATAGCTTCTCTAATAAAATTCGTGAAATTTCTTACTAAAATATCTGTAAAATAGAATACGGCAGACAATCTCCAAGATAGATGCATCCTCTATCTACCAAAGCATTTACTTATTATATAAGTATATTTGTAATCGTCTTGAGAGTTATGTTGATACGTAGCAATCTCTATGCCCAAATGGTTGCCATGAGTATAGCCGGTACTACTGTCCGTCCTGTGGCATTCGTAATAAATATACCGACAAGTTGAGAACATTAGTTGGAGCGTAGGTTGACCGCAAAAGTTCTGAAAGCCAGTAATTCACACGTCCACTGCGAATGATTGGTCGTAATTTTTTTTATTCCAATCCTCTCAAATTTCCATTAAAACTCCGCATGCGCATGGTGTTGGCCATGCAAGGCACCTGTCACCAATGACTCATGTTCAAACCTTCAGTTGTGATTGTATTTGGCCCAAATTCAGCTTGTCTCTCGCTCACTTCTACATCAAAACATGAGTCACTTTTCCTTCTATTCCGCGTTTCCGGATTAGAGGCGAAAGTTTCTCGGAAGCTCAAGTGATATTCTCTGCAGCAGTAGACTGACTCTCCATTCCCTGGAGGAAGGACGCTGAAGGTCTTTCGCGTCCTTACGAAACTTCGCTGGAATAGCCGAGTCGTCATGCGTGAGCGATGGAACTAAACTGACATTAAGAGTGATCATTTTACTATTTATCATCATCTATCGAATAATATCAAATTATAACCAGTGCTGCTACCAACAATCAGAAATTCTCCCAATATTTGCCACATATTTATTTGAGAGCTAAGTTGATTCTAACCGAGTACGGGGGAAATACTTAAAGGATAGAAAAGGTGAGAGAAAATCCGTTGAAAAATGTGAACTACAACCAAGATTTCAATTAAAAATATTCTGTTATCTCTAATATATTTATTTATTAATAAATGTTCAAATTAAAAATGCAACCAAGTTTCTGATTGAAAGTATTCTTAAACCGAATCCAAGACCAATGTCCAAATCAATATATAATATATTTTCGAGGGAGTACAAAACAGAAAGTTTTCAATGAAGCGAAGCTTAATGCTGGAGAAACGTACAGAATTGCATTAGACAGAATTATTTAACTATCCGGACCGGGAATCGTTAAATTATGATAATATGGGTAAAGATCCAAAGAGGAAATTATTGTATTCTCTTTCGCCTTCCAAACTGCTCTCAGAACAAAAGAATCCGATAAAAAAGAATTTAAATATCCACAGTTATACTTATTTCAATCAAACTGCCGCAACATGAAGCATACTATCAAAATAATGAAATTTCCAAAAAAATGGAACAACAACGTATGAGTTATGTATTAAGTATTAAATAGTCGGCAATAGGTAGCAGCCAAATTAAATGGTTGTTCACTCAGATTTGTTGGTGTCTTAGCAACTGTGCGCCAGTAATACCCAGAAAGAAGTGAAAATTCTAACCCACTTTGTCGTTACTTTACTGAACAATTGCACTGGTTTGCCACCCTCTGCACAATAACAGAATATTGTTCCTCGGTTTAGGACAGAATATAAGTTTTCTGAAATTGAATGAAATGTCATACTATCCTGATGTTGACGCGACACCTTTATTTCAGAGCGTACATTCTCACTTTAATACGCACATAAATAATGAATAGCCTCTGAGGCATTTCAAGATCTCCATGTTGCACTCAGCTTGACCTAAAAAGTGTCATAGAATAGAATTAAATTCACTGGAGGTTTTTCTGATTATGAACTAATTACACAACAAGAGCATTTGAGCTGTAATATCATTCGGCTTGCTGATATACTTGTTACTATTCCAGATAACGCATTGGCACCATTTTATTTTGCGTTACCATGATTTGTAATCAACTTATATTCATTACGAAGTTGTCTATACTATCATATTATAAGTTATTTTCATAAAATATTTTCTGCTGAAGGAACTGTTTTTAGGAACCAAAGTGTTATTATTTCTAAAAAAGGGACCGAGAAGTCTCAATCTCGCCCTTCAATAAAGACATTATTATTATAGAAAAACAATATGCATATTCATTATGAAGTTTTCTGTACCACAGTGTCACGAAGTTGCGCTCTAAGGATGCGCATGACCGTTTTCGTCCAGGACAAGTCCATCCTTCTCTAGAATGCCGAAATAGAGGAGTTGGTAGAATAGATGGGACCAACTTTTACGTTTTCGTCTGCGATCCCTCACCGTTAGCCTCCCCCATTTACCCCTTCCACTTTCCTCTTCCAACAACTTCTGCGCTTTTGGGTGCATTCTTAGAGCGCGACAGCACATTACTGTATTTGATGACTTATGGAACTGTTTCCAGGAACCCAATTCTGAACATCCGATGAGGAATTTCACAACAGAAGCGACATGCGCCCCCATGCAATTGCATCCCTTGAATTTTCTCTTCCAATAATCTTCGGTAAGTTGTTTTTTAATAATAGCGAAAATAAGTACGTTCTCTACCTGCGCGCAAAGGTCAACGTAGTCTCCGCAATTCGTAGAAAGAAATAGACGCATCACGATATCCATTTCCAACATTTAACATTTCACGCGAACACTCAATCTGAGTTAATTATACAACGCATTTGATTTCCATTTTAAAATCCATCTTCACTGGGTACACCTCCCCCTCCCTCAGTGACAAATCCTTATAAGATACGTATTTAAATTTTGATTATGCAATCGAGGAGGTATCTATTTCCGCCTTGCGTGTTATAACACACAACGCCAAATTTTCCCCAAAGTTTCGCGAAAAATGTTACAAAATCTTGGAAATTTTAATTTTTAGGTCGGTGATTTTATTATCCACTTCTATCGATGAGAAACTAAGATGATTATCGAGAAGATTAGTTCGATATACAAGTAAGATAAAAGATTGCATTCACAAATTAGGTGGCGTCATGATATCTAATCCTATTTAGAATTTAATGAACTTGCCGGAACAGTGAAAGTAGGAAGAGGAAAGAAATTCCAAAAATGAGACATGGCATTGATTTCCTTTTAAATAATTATGAATTCTCCGTACATATAAACTCTTCAAATAATCATTCATTGAATTAGAATATCCAGATGAAATGTACATTAATTGTGTTAGAAAATAGAACAATATGACTGGTTAATGAAACATTGCACCCCAAGAAAACCTAAAAGCCTAGCATTGTTAATGATTAATTGTTAATGCTTAATTTTATGTTATTGTAATGCTTGTCAAATGTTAAGGTAACTTTTTATGCTCAACTATAATTTTTATCCCAAGGGAAAACGGACATGAGAAAAAGTCTGAGAGAACCAGGACTCGAACCTGGAATATTCTACTCCCCGGGCGGATAATTAAGCTAACGAACCACAGATCCGACATTCGGCATCATCCAGGTGGTGTTTCGAAATTCGTTTCCCTCTTCACGTAATAAGGGGTTTTCCGGCATAAAGACGAAACCACTTAACCCATGCCTACAAAGTCTCCCAAACGAAATGAGAGGTTGTTCTGGCTCGATAAATTAATGGATAAAGCATCCATCCGGGAAGTGGAAGATTCCAGGTTCGATTCCAGGTTCGAGTCGAGGGATGAAGAATACTCCCGCTGCCCTGACGTAAGTGACGACTACTCGGGCGGGGAGAAAACCCTGAAAATAAACCCAAAGTACAGCAAAAAATAGATAGCTTAATGGATAAAGCATCCGCCCGGAAAGTGGAAGATTCCAGGTTCGATTCCAGGTTCGATTCCAGGTTCGAGTCGAGGGATGAAGAATACTCCCGCTGACCTGAAGTAAGTGGCGACTACTCGGGCGGGGAGAAAACCCTGAAAATAAACCCAAAGTGCAGCAAAAAATAGCTTAATGGATAAAGCATCCGCCAGGGAAGTGAAAGATTCCAGGTTCGAATTCTGTTACAGACTTTTTTCACGTCCGTGTTTCCTTAGGATTTTTCACATGTGCACGTCTGTATGTGCTAAGTCACCTTAACCCTCTTCCTTGTGTTTAATTTTCATTCTGATGAAAAAAGGGGTTGTGATGATGGGTGAGGCGAATACCTCAAGCGCTTCTCTCAACGGGCATTAAGTTGAATTCCATATTCTACATTTTCTCGATAACCGACGTTTTCTGTAGAAAAAAAATATAAATAACAATAAGGAGACACTTCTCTCTTTCCTTCACGATTTATTTTGCTTAAAATCAAGCAAAATTACTTGGAAATAAAATAAAAAGGGCGTGTGACACCTCTTCTCAGGCGGCAAAATTGCCCGGCACAACCCTGGATGAATATAACAGGAAGTTGATATCGAAAAAAAAACCTTCTCGAGGCGTGATAATGCCTTTTGCATTTCAGGGTATATTTGCGCGATATCTGTTTAAAATAAAAAGAATCATTGACAGCTTTACGAGGTGAAACAGCTACCTGGGAGCAAAGAGATAAAAATAAAATGATGATCGCTTTCAAATAGTACTCCTGAGAGATGCTAAATGTAAAACTCAATGTTTACACTATTCTAATTGAACACATTCTTGGTTTAGACATTTGAGAACTGCGTAGTTAAAGTAGAAAACTGATAAGATTGAAGAAATATACACACACTTTGCAATTTTCATGAGTTTTTGCCTCTCACTCTCATGGACATCTCAATCGTAAAAAATTTAATGAAGAAAGTAAAAAGTTGACAAATACACTCAGTAAAATGGAATGTGATAAGATGGTTAGATATGAGAGAAATATATAGGACGAGATTGAGTATAAAATATCTCTTATATACAACCCTTCGTCTATCATATAAAGTAGATATAAAAGGAATGGAGCTAATGATGGAGTTAAAGAATGAAGAGACAATTAATAGTTAATAGATTTTTAAAACTTCAAATAGGAAAAGACTTTCAGTCTTAGACAACCCCTTATAACTTGGAAGGGAAACAAGTTTAGAAATACCAGAGAATTTTAAAAAATAAAATCCAAAATTCTTAGATTAAGCAATTATATGGGGACAAAATACATTTCTCTTTTAGAAAGGCCAAGCTTTGTAATTTGGTTCAATTTTCCCCTGAATTTAAGCTCACGTATCCGACCTTCGCTTTGAGGCTGTTTCATGTTTAGCAGTTTTTCTCTATTCACTAACTTTTCCTCAACACATATCCTCGAAAACCAAACATTTCAAAGTTTTCTATGAAAAACTTCAGGGAGAATTGAAAACCAGCGCAATTACCTCTACATGGCCACGAAAAAAACCACATTGAAAATTCTTCACTTTTATTTTGTTTCCTTGTGTTATAGAGCCAGTTGGTAAAAATAAATCAGTCACCAATTTTCCTCTGAAAATTTACGACATTAATGCATTGCCCAAGTGACTTTCACAATACTTCTCACGCATCCAATGGTGCATAAAAAGGTCGGAGAAGCTTCGACCTAAAATCTGGTCGAATTACTGTAGAATTTCAGAGATCAATGATCTGGAACAATTCAAATTCGAGCTTTTCGTGCAGGAAAGAGAAAATCTCTAAATGTAGGTTTCCCTTAAATTTACAGTATGAGTAAAGGTTGCCTGACTAGTAAAAATGAATTATGATTTAATGTCATGGAAACAGAGTTTTACGTATTAATCGACAGAAGATTCAGTGTACAGTTAATTTGAATTTTCATATCAAAGATAAAAATCAAAAAAATTTAGTCCACGGAGCTGAGCCCTAGAGAAATTAGGCTTCTAACTAGAAAGCAGTAATGCTTCAATGTTTATTTAATCACGTTATTTCCTCTTTAAAATTAGAATTCAACCGGAAATTCAGACAAATATTTTTGCAACTCTAAAATGTACCAATTACATATGTAAATTCTTTTCTCTAAGCCAAGGACTGTGCTTCGGAATTCTGACTGGAAAATCTAAGATATACCATCAATTATTATTGTAAATATGAGCATTCTGGAAATGTTAAAGTTAGGGAATTGTAACAAATTCCGCTGTTTGCTCCTAATCTTAACTTAATTCCAGAGAAAATGACTACGCACGACCGCAAGAACGAGAAAAGTAAGAGAGAGAAATGCTACTAGTAGATGGCATGTATCGTAGTTACGAGACACCTTATTTCTTTATTATTATTTCAATCTTTCCTTGAGATGCACTATCAGCAAAAAGAAGAAAAGAAACAAGGAAAAGTTCAACTTTTACACAGCACAATATTTCAATATTTATTGGAAGACGACCATGGTTCCGACTTATCGGAGTCATTATGAGCCGAAAACATAATCGTCTTACAATAAATATTGTGGTTTGTAAAAGTTAGACATTCCTTGTTCCTTCCTACCACGAAGTCACTTCCAAGCAGTTGATTCTATGAATGAATAAAAGTTTGTGAAGTTCATTAAAATACATCAAATTCTTATTAATCGGTATTTACCGAAAGAAAAACTGTAATATAAAGACGTTTCTGTCTTTTCCTTTAGTTGTCATCGAAAACTGAAAGTAATAAGAGATCCGTATGATTTTCTTGGAACGTCTGATTGCTCGTGACTCACAAGGTGGACGCAACCTTTACGAATTTCAGACGTATACAACCGTATTGCTCGTTTAAGGACAATAAAATGAAAACCTTTCAGAGGAAAATATCACCTGAGGACATAGGAAACGTTCCAATATGTTGAAATGAGCTTTTCTGGAGATTTTTTCGAGGTAAACTGTTACTATTTTTTTATAGTAAGTTACTTCTAGTAAGTTACGTGCGCCGACACTATTTTCAAATAGTAGAACGGAAGACGCCAATTACTATTTAAAATGTCAAGGATAAGAGATGCGGGTGAAGTAATAATTTTTATAGTGGGCAAAAGGTTCTTCTAACATTAAATCGATCTTCTCGAATTTATGTTACGTTAGTGATATTCTGTACTATCGCAGTGAGGCACTTAAATGAATTCTAAACAACAGTATGCACAAAAATACCTCGATTTCAATGATAAACGTCAACAAAAGGGTACCGTAACCCTGTTTATAATATACGAATTGACATCTGTCGGAAAAGCAGCCATTTTCCTATACGCTAAATTTTCATTTTTGCCATAATTAATTTATTATTCCCAATGAATGAGCACGAAATACCTAGAAAACACAGATATTGAAATTTTCGTATTGACGTAAATATGAAGCTAAATATAGCTAATATACTCTAGGAAACTGGACAGTAAAAATATTTCCGCAATCTACAATTTTTTACTTACTTTACTTCCTTTAACTATAAGTGCTCTATAAACAAGGAGAAACGCATGATTCACATGCTTTAAATTTCAACGAAGAAATGAAAGAGATATTCTAGCCTTCGATATTCTAGCCTCGAATCGATATAAGTTATCAATAGAGATATAAGTGTTCTCTAACTTAGACTTTAGTTATAAACGACGTAAGCTTCAAAATTCTATTCCAATTTTAATTGGCCGTGAGATTCCAATTTCGTTTGAACCGATGCGTCTGATAGGAAAACTTTCGTATCTTTCGCAAAATTAACCCTCAAATCCGGCACAAATCTTGAGAGTCAATTAGTCGTCAGTGATACTTAGGTTTAGGGACGCATAGACTTTGAACATTTGTCGATGCTAGCAAGACAACAATTTTTGCAAGAGACGATAAGAGTGTTCATTTTCCTAACCCTAACCTTTTAATCTACCAAAGAAAGTGCCACCACAGTTTTCTGTTTCGTGGTAAACCTTTCTCTTAATAAGAAAACTGTAAGTGCAGCGGCCATGTGACATGCACCAAAACACCATCTGTCAAAAAATTTAGAACCACCGAAACTGTTCCCTCCAGTGTTCAAGAATGAACGAGGTAACTGACAGACAATGGGAGTCCTCGATAGCGATATATTGCTTTCATTCTAAGCTGACTAGAATTCAGTTTTATTCTTCGATTCTCTTCAATCATTTTCACTAGAGAATCATGCATTTCCTACCACTCTCTCTCCTCCAGGAGAAGTGTTTATCACCGTTGACATTTTACATAAATAACCTTCACTACGTCCTTAAATTATGGCTCCTTGGCTGATTCCTGCATTTCCGCTTTATTTTGAAATAGAGATCAATTATTAACATGTATTAATTGAGAACGGTGCTATCTGTGTCGCATACTTTTTTATAGCAAACAGCTCTTTTACGTTGTATTTTAAATACTACCTTAATGGAGCTTAGACGACGTCGAAGAAATCTTAAACAGAGTTCCGTAGATAAAATTGATGGCACAGGCGCGATGAACTTTAGTAAGAACGAGTTCTGATAATATATTTTGAAATATAGAGATAAAATAATATGAAACATGAGGACGATGAAGACGCTAGAACAACTACCATCCTTCAAAATTACTCATTGCGGACGTTTAAATAGATTTATGATTCAAGAACTATTAGTACACTGATTGCCAACATTACCATCGAGTCCCATGAAAGTCCACTGCAAAACACAAGAATTTACTTTATTTTAGAACCAAATAATTTATTCCTATTTGATGTCTTCCACTAAAACGTGTTCTGCGTTTAAGTTTCACACCATAAATTACTACTCCTGCTCCTGTGAATTTACGATGTCTGACAAATCCTTGCCTCGTATCACATCTCTCTTTGAGAAAGGTGATCGGATACGCATGTCCATGAGTGCGACAGAAAGTCTGGGAAAACCCCGGGATTTCCAACGAAAGGAAGTAAGGTCAGTATCGTGGGTGTGTTGTTTTCTTCGCTGCTACTGGGGTTTTTGCCGGATTCCACTTTGATTCTAACAATTGTCCGCGAGTAAAAGCTATCCATTAGGTCAAACTATTGAGGAAAGAGAATTAGCGAAATTATAAGACACCACCTGAAATATCAGTTGAGTGTTTGAAGATTTATTTGAAGTCTTTTTTACTGCAATAATGCAATGAGTGAAATATTAACTCCGAATTTATAAACTTTCATATAGGTATTTAGGTAATATATAGGTAACGTTTCCGTA
This sequence comes from Ladona fulva, assembly GCA_000376725.2. Classification (NCBI taxonomy): domain Eukaryota; kingdom Metazoa; phylum Arthropoda; class Insecta; order Odonata; family Libellulidae; genus Ladona; species Ladona fulva. Next base: position 882,913 of record KZ308180.1, on the reverse strand, counting down.
TCTTTGGAGCTTGCAAACCAAAATCTATGAGTGTTTATAATCTCCATATTTTTTCTCCTCAACCATATAAATCTATATAATTTAATGAATTTCAAGTAATCAAATGTTAAAGAAAATATAGGGTTAAAATCTGAAGTCGTATGTTACGGAAACTATGATACTGAAATAATTGCCAATGCTATATACTAAATATCTGTGGTCATTTCGGCAATGTCCATTTCCGAATCGTCAGTTCCGAACCACAGTTTGAAGGTTGGTATATACTTTATTACTAAATAATGCTTCTTCAGGAGTTATGTGACCATCTGTAAAAGGGATCCCCAACCCGCTGGCCGTATGCGGCTCTCGATCTCATTATGTGCGGCCTATGTTTTCCACAAACTACTGTATTTTTAAAAGTATTTTATACAATTTATTCTTTAACTACGACAAATAGATCAAACATTTGATTGGAGTCCACTCTCAATGAAAGAGAAAGATTATGTTTGTAGCTAATATGAAAAGCGAATTCTGATGGTTTTTGCTTTCAGGAGCAGAGAAAAATTGGATCCCAGACTAATTAAACTGTTAAATTATTTATAAAAGGACGATGGTACTAATACTCCGAATTATGCAGTGGCTATCGAAACATTTATAGACGCATTTGAGACGCGCTTGAATTCTTTATTTGTACTTAGTGTTGATGCTGAATCCATAGTTTGCAATAAATTCAAATTTCTTTTTACAATCACATGCGTCGTTTTTCAAAAAAAATTCCACATCGTATTTGTGCACTTATGTTCCGATCAGAAATATTAAAGCAAGGTATTCTTCTATAATTTTTCTGTTATGATAAATTAAATTATTAGTATTCCTAAAAGAGTGGATTTAAGCTCAAATATGATAGTATTTCTATAAAAAAGAAGGATCCATGAATATTTTTACTATCATTAAGAGATAATTCATGCGTAATAACGAAGAGCGGATTGACTAAATAGATTTATTTATACGAAACCAAACAATAACAAACGACAAAAAATATAGCAAACAGATACGTTTATGAAACTAAAGAAATATGCATTGAGTATGTACTGCGTTTTCGGTAACAGATATATCTACTAATTAGCATTTAAAAAATGAAAATAATCAAGTCAGTACATAGACAAGAGCTATCAGATGGTCTTTAACGGAAGATTTTAAGATTGTGTGCCACGAGCATTGAAGTAAGCGTGCTTCAGTTTAAGTTATTTATATGAGTGATCCCGAGATGTTCAACTGACTCGTCTATATTTATATTCATTCTACTAATTTGTACGAGTAATTCTGAATTTAATTGTAATTTGAATAGTAATTGTTTCGTTTCGAAGGATAACGCAGAGCTGAAGAAATCAATCATGGAGCAGTTACTTCAAACTCCTATCAAGTTCTAGTTGCCACTTATTGCACCAGCTTCGAATATGATCTAAATCGTTTGATAGTGAAATACGATCTTCCTTTTTTGTTAATATTCTATATGTTACCGAGTCATTAGATTGCAAACTATCTTGTCAATAAGCTCATTGATTAAGAAGAGGAGATATCAGGAAGAGAAGGCGTTCAATCACGCTGCCTTAAGGTTCGCCTTTGACTTTGTTCGAACTAACGCCATCAATTACTACGAATAGTTTATATTAAAACGAAACGGAATAAAAGTAAATTTATAAACGACTACAGTTACATTGACAGCAAAATTAACAGCTTTACAGAAGATCGTTCTCTTTGGATAAAGAAACTATGCCATAAATAGCTTATGGAAGGAGCCTAAGCAACGGGGATACGCTTCAAAAGTCTATACATTGAGTTAGTCTCTCTTTGAAAGATATATCCGAAAAATCTAGAGGAAAGCATTAAAGATTTTAAGATGTGGAATCATAGAATTATCAATGAGCCAGGTAAAAACTCGGTAGCAGTTGATCACAAGGGATTAAGGGGTTAGAAGATTGTACGAAGGGACACCAAAAGTAAGCACGAGAAAAAGAAATGGAACTAGGCTGACATTAAAAGCATTACTAAAGACAATTGAATGCAAAATTTCCGACGGACGTATAAAATAAATTACAGGCAGCATTTAATTTTCATTGAAGACAACCGGGAAAATCAATTAGAAAATTTAACAATTACTGGAGCATCATATAGCAAGGAGAGAAACCCTATCATCTGGGCTGATATTTCCTCTATACTGAGCTATTCGATTCCGTCCATTGAATATTCAATTGATTGGAAAAGAAAATCTCTCCAGTATGAAAACGTTTCTTCCTGGCATCATGAGTCCGTTTATAGGTAATTAATGTAACCGGCAAGCAAAGAGAAAGCGAGAATGGAACGCGATAAAAAAGCAGTTCAAACAATAAGTACATGCTTTCAACGATCCGCTTCCTTAAGCGAAGCTCGTGAAAGTAAAGCTTATCTTCAATAGGTAAAACAATGGAGAAACTTTCTTCATAACCGATAAGATCGTGTTCATTAAATTCCATGATAACTGTTAATAGAAATTCAATTAATTTTATCAATATTTATCCCTTCTATACACCTTATGACTGCATAGTAAAACTTAGAGTTTACTCGAAAAATCAGACATGTTTACGTTATCACGCGACCGCTTTCAGTTGAGCAACGAAGTAAAAGGCAAGACATCTTTGAAGAAAATAACCTGCATCTGAGCAATAGAATCAAGAATAAACACTTGCAATAGGACTTCCCATGAATTATCGATGAATAAAGAAAGGTGTGCCCTTTAATACATTTCCTTTGCTTTAGCTGCTACATTGATTCCGCAAAGCTGCGCTCTCCAAACATTATGACTGAGGAAAGACGGATGAACGGAGACAAAGTAATGGGTGTTATACAATAGTCATATCAAAAATTAGTACCATACTTATGTTAAATCTAAATCCTTAACAACTACGAATAATGGGATTTTACAATATCATTATTTCCCCACAATTGTAATATTTTAGAAGGTGTTGCCTAATTAGGCAAAGAAGATATTTCTTGGCATCCGATGTCTTGAAACTCAGTCACTAGGAAAAAATATCTACTAATTACATCTCAATGTGATATGACAGTACCAAACCTTTTGAGGAAAAAAAAATCTCTCTAGAAATATGATAGACTAAAGAAGAAATTATTTAAGAAGAAATACAAACTTTTTATATTCAGTATCAGATAATGTGTCAAAGAAAGAGATTTTATTAAAAACATGAAGTAATTTGCCTCAATTCACTTCGGGATTCAGTTAACATTCTAGCATTCTATGTCAGCAAATATTGAATCAATTATTATATGATCTCAAATAATAGTTACTCTTTATTATTTCCTCTTTTATTTTCTTAGAGCTAGTGAACCCTACTAAAGTTATTTTTTTCCTACTACAAAATTATTGTGCCTCAAACTCAAATATTACTTCAACTCAAAATAATCAACAGCAAACGCATTAATAAAGAAGATGATGCTACTGACACTGAGTTTTTAAGCACAATTATCTTCTAGTCTTATCAAAATGTATTTATTTCAGTTACAACTTCGTATATCGGGCGCGATTGAGACTTTCAAGTCTCTTCTTCCATCTAATTTTTTTTAAATATTGCATTCCTTTCGCATTTAATCATAATTATTTCATATTTATTTATATTTGCATCATTCATTATACAACAGAATTTCATTACATATTCTTTGTCAGATCTGCTTGTCATTCTTTGCTGTTCATTTACCTAACAAGTATTCTACTGTTAAGCCAAAAAATTAATTTCCATGGTAAGGAAAGAAAAAAGTTCATTTTGATAGTTTTTCGCATAAACATAAAGGAGATATAGCACTTATTCCTTTACCTCAATATTTAAAATATTTTGGTAAAGATATAAATGTTCTTTTTCCTTATATTTTATAATTGAGACCTCCACCACAAATTCGAGGTTGAATTAATGGCTTTATTGCACTTTTACCATCACCTTAATTTTCATATTTTTCTTGTTTAGTAATGTTTTCTTTCTTCTTTCTTTCGATCCTTATCTTCTCTGGAGAAGATTTCCCTATTTGATTTTCTTCTTCGATAATAATTCGTTTCTTCAACAATATGATCCACTAATTTCTCTTACTTTGAGCTACTCGCCTTTTCTGTCTGTGATATTAGAATGGAAATGTGATTGTATTGGTAAGTGGCACACAAGAACAGAGAGGGACGATAAATAGGAAGATATACACCAATTGATTGACAATATAAATGCAGATAGTCGCGGCATGTGGCCAGTGGAGGAGCGCATTGGGATAATCTGCCGCGGAGACTTTAACAGCTGGGTAGGCGAGAAGCCCTTTGCTTTGCCGTGTTGCCGGGCGCCAGGGGATGCGGGGGAGTAGTGATGCTTTAACGCGTCCTTGCCCTTATGACTGCCAAGGTCGGTGTTGCGTAAGGCACGACATAGGAATCCTTATCGGTGGGTAGAAAACTATGAGTGAACGGTCATTAATGCATGCGTTCGAATTCCCGAGAATTAAACGCAGATCTCGCTTCCGCAGAAATCATGAAAGGAGTAAGGAAAAAGCCGCAGCGAATCGATTGCTGAGTATAGAGACCATGAAAATCCTTCATATCTCTCACAGATACTTAAATGAATTCTTAGTCTCTGGATGGTACTCGTGAAAACAAAAGAAGATTATATTTGGTTGATTTTATACTTAATCTGAGGAATATGAAATCTTTGAAAACGGAATACATTTCATGAAAAGAAGCCTATAGCTTCCATTTTTTTCAGTTTAGCTTATTATACACCTAATATCGAGTACAACATTCCTAATGTTGCTTAATCTTATAATGCGATAGTAATGTGCAATACTACTGCTTTGGTCGATTATCGATTTTTATTTTTCAAAACCGTAAGTTTTTCGTACATTCAACGTTTCCGTAGATCTAGTTTCCGAATTTTAAATACATATTTATACATTTCATCAAATAATTCATTTCAAAGTTTTCATTCTCGTATAATCAAGAAGTCGCTATTAAATTTAGGGAACATGTAAAAATATTACCTCTAAAATTACTATTATTTTAAACATTATTTGGTGAATACGCAACAATTACAAAATCATGTTAATTTTATATCACATAAACGATTTGATTTTTAATCGTGCCCTTATGCCATTCTAAGACAGAAGGAGATATATAAAAGTAATGAGGTATTTTTCAATTCCAAGAAGTCCATCTCTTGTTTTGTGGTAACGTACGGAGATTTTCGATAGTGTTCTCCGGAGAGGATACACTTTCTTAAGATTAGCGTTCCAAGCATCGAGTTTCCTAATCATTACTTTCAAACTTGCTTGGTTTCCACTTTAGTGGCATAGATACTAAGCAAATGCAGTAAGCAAGTATAAAAATTTTATGAGTATGAAAATATTTGCCCATAATGATTGGTAATTAAACTAATTGAAATGTAAACTAAATACAAATTATGTGGATATCTTCAGTGTTACTGATACCCACATCATTTGTATTTAGTTTAACTTGATTACTTAATACTCATCCTCCTTTCCTCTAAATATAACTTCCGAAGGTCTGAATAACTATTTTATAAACAATTACACACAAATCACAGAGCAAGACAAAAAAGATTCATTGCATGCTCTCATGAATCAAGCCCTTCTCACAAAATCCGAGTTTAAACTTACCCCTGTTTCATGCAATGAGGTGAAAAGGTCCCTGCTATCTATTAAATCCACAGCTGTTGGTATCGACAATATCCCTATCTCAGTAATTCATAAAATATTTCCTGTGTTTCTTCCTTACATTACACACATATATAATTTCTCTCTTGCTCATGGTATCTTCCCAAAACAATGGAAAATTTCGGTCATACACCCTATACCAAAATCCCATTCTCCATCTGTTATAAATGATTTTCGGCCTATCAGTATTCTATGCTCGTTATCTAAAGGTCTTGAACGTCTAGTGAATCAGCAAACTTCACAGTTTTTATCAACTAATAATCTCTTTGATCCTTTTCAATCAGGCTTTAGACGCCATCATAGTACTTCTACTGCAATAACTAAAGTCACAGATGACATCAAATTTGCTATGGACAATAAGAAAATCACCTTCCTAGTCCTGATAGACCTCAGTAAAGCCTTTGACTCGGTTGACATAGATCTACTTCTAACAAAGATGAGAGCATCTAATTTCTCCCCATCCACTCTCTCTTGGTTTTCCTCCTATCTTGC